>RJWH01001057.1:0-478092 GCA_004363575.1 Solenodon paradoxus
CTTCCATGCAGGGAGGGGCTTCCTTACCTCTCTCAAATGCTGACTTTTGGTGGGCCACAAATGCTGTTTCAGCTGTGTCTGTTGACTTCTGTGAATGTGATGGGTAAACCTCTCTTGAACACTGCTGATAGGACCCTCTCCAATCCGAGGACTGAGTTTACAAACAGACCCTGTGAGTACTGTGGAGAACACAGCTCTCTTGCACAGGGCAAGAGGGCTCACAGGTTGCACCTTTTGCACTTCCATGCAGTCGCTGTAGCATATTTGGTTGATCAGTCCTATTCTTGCTCTCACCCTTACCTTTTGGCTCCTTAGTGAGAGAGCAAAATTCCTTTTTGATCCTTGTGTGCTCCTTTACAGACTGGGGGTGATGATATGTCTATCTCTCCACTGTCTTCTGGAAGCTGGCCTGTACTCTGCCAGGTGGGTCCCTGTGCTCTACTGAGCACAGGTTTGAAATTTCCTTTAGTGACTCTTCCAGCTCCAAAGTCAGAGAGTGACTTCAAAGTTTATTTTTATAAATCCCCTTGATACCCTGGGAGGTGGTTTTTACTAACCACAGCTCTCAAGTTCAGGGGACAGGGAGCTCACAGGTTGTTCCTGTCTAGTAGTTCATGCATTTCTATAGCTCTTTTGGGTGATCCATCGTTCTTGTACCCCTCCAACTCCTTTCCCTTGTTCTCTGATGCCTGGCCTGGTATATTATGCACTTCTCAGATGTATGATATGCAAATATATTCTTCCAGTAAGTAGGGTGTGTTAGGTTGCCCAGAAAGTTTGGAGATTTCTTGGTTTGAGAACAGGAAGAAGTGAACTTGAAACACTTCAAATAGCCAAAGAGGTTTATTTTTAACGGTATTTTGAACCGGGCTGGCTTGAAAATGGAATGTACTAGCCATGGAGGAAGGGCTATTTGTTGTATTTGTATGAGAGTGGTGTTAGTTGCAGGTAGGAGTCAGGATGAATTTTCAGATTCAGGGAATGGTATTGATGCAATTTATTGAGAATCCAAGGGCAAAGAGTCTGTTAAGAAGTTCATTTAGATGTTAATACAAGACATTAATCAAAACAGTATGAGGATTCTTATCAGACAAGTCTAAGAAAAGGGCCTAGGGTAAAAAAAAGGCACCACTGGGAAACACCAGGAAAGACTGAGACAAAGGCCAATGGAGAATTCAACCCAAACACCACACAGTGGGGCCCCCAGCACAAAATAGCATCACCCATGCCTTTCTGGGGGCCCTTGTCCTCTCAGGGTGCCTATTAATTTTGCTGCTGATTTATTTCACTGTGTAGCATCTTTTTAATTTGATGTATTCTGATTTGTTTACCTCTTTTGTTTTCCTTGTTGCTGTTATTCATTTTCCAAACATATTCCTAAAATTGATGCCATGGACTTTATTGCCTATATTATCTTCTAGGTATATATGGTTTCTAGTCTAATTCCCAACCCTGTAATACATTTTGAAATCATTTTGTGTATTATGCTACAGAATGGTCTGGATTGATTCCAATTTATTGGCATATGACTGTTCATACTGGTCTATTATGCTCTATATTTCTGAAATATCTGTTGTAAGTTCTCCCCATTCACTGGTTATTCTAGTTATTAGAGTTTTATATTTTCTTAATGATCCTAAACAAAGTTTTGCCAATTTTTATTTTTTCATGGAACCAGATTTTGATCTTATTGATGTTTTGAGTTGCTTTCTTTTTCATTCCTATTTCCTTTATTTATGCTAGAATACCTTCATTTTAATTCTTCTGGGATTTCAAAATTTCTCTTTTGATTTCCTCTTTTATCCAATAGTTATTCAGAAGCACGTTATTTAGTCTCCACATATTTAGAAGTTTC
Organism: Solenodon paradoxus; assembly: GCA_004363575.1. Taxonomy (NCBI): domain Eukaryota; kingdom Metazoa; phylum Chordata; class Mammalia; order Eulipotyphla; family Solenodontidae; genus Solenodon; species Solenodon paradoxus. The sequence goes on from RJWH01001057.1 coordinate 1,856, forward strand.
CTGCTTTTTTGTTGTTAATAGTTATGTGCAATTGTGATTAAAGGAGTTGCTTGCTTTGATTTCACTCTTTGTAAATTTGTTAAGTATTGTTTTATTCCCAACATATGATCAATCATTAAAAATATTTTATGAGCACAGAAAAATACAAAATCTGTAGTTTAGATAAAGTATTCAGTAAATGTTTATTATACGAGATGTTCTAGTGTGCCTTTTAAAACTTTTTTCCTGTTAATTTTCTGTTTGTTAGATATGTCCATTTTTGTAAGTAAGATACATTATTATATTGCTGCTGATGACTATTTTTGTAAATAATTGCTTTATGTATTATGATGTTCATTTATTTGGTGCTTTTATATTAATATGATTTATATCTTCCTGCTGAATAGATCTTTTAATCAGGTAATATTCATTCTTGCATTTTCTTAATTTCTTTAGTTGGAAGTCTATTTTATCTGGTATAAATTTAGCTGTCTCTGCCTTTTATAGATTGCCATTTGATTGTCTTCAGAACATTTATCTTGAACCTATATTTATCTTTAAAATGTAAAATGAGTCTCCTTAATGCAGCAGAAAATTGGGTTGCTTCTTAGTTCATTTGGTCAATCTATGACTTTTGATTGGTGAGTTTAATTCATTAAATTTATGATAATTAATGATTTAGAATAGTTTGTTGTTATTTTGTTAAAATTGTTCTCTAGGTTTTTGTACAGATAGTATCTATATTCCTTTCTTTATCTTCCCAAAAGATGAAAGAATTTCAATTGCCTTTGGCTTCCCTTTTTGTTTATTTATTTTTCTATGGTTTTAGATTTCATATTATCTCAGGATTTACATAAATCTTTATGCTTATTAGTTCTTTTAAACTTGAAAGTCAGTCTTGAGCTCTCATTCTCTCCATATTTAATATCTTTGACATCTTGATACTTTATGTGGTGTTCATTTTCATTTGTTAGAACTTCCTGTATTTATAGTAAGACTGGTTTTATTGTAATGAATTGTTTTAAGTCTCTTTTTCTTTAATCTATTTTGTCTTTAAATCTATTTTCCATTCAATCAATTTTAAATGACAATCTAGTAGGGTATAGTAAACTTGGTTAGAAGGACTTTTCTTCCAATATTAGTGATATATTATGACATACCTGTCTGATGTGCAAAGTTTCAGTTGAGAAATCTGTAAACATTTTTATAAGGGCTTCTTTGCATGTTGCTTATTTTTCTCTAGTTGCTTTAAAAATTCTCTCTTTATATTGTGTTTTTTGTGATTTTAATGACAAACTGCCTTTGTGTAGGTTGGCTTGGGTTTCTGTTTTTAGAACTCTGGGCAACCCGTGTTTGAATTTTGTTTCTTTTCTCAGCTTAGGGGCATTCTCAGTTATTTTTTCATAAAATATGGGATTTGCCTACCTTATATCCCTTCGTTTCTAGGAATTTAATTATTTTGGCTATTTCATATTTTGGAATCACGTAGTATGATTTTTTCTGTAGCTATGTGATGCTCATGTGATAGTATGATGATTTTGTGACTTGACTGAATTATGATTATGTTTTTGTTTAATGATTTCTGTGACTGGATAATTTTACTTAGCATCATGTCTTCCACGTTGACCCATATTGATGCATGTGGTAGGATTTCCTTACTTTTAAGGCTAAATAATTTATTTAAAAAAAATTTGTACAAATACATAGTACAAACATATTCTCTTCAATTCATAGGCTATCTTTCAACTGCTTAATGTTTATTTTTCCATAGTCATGAGTTTTTCTTTTTGCTATGGTACCATTTATCTTTTTATCTATTTTTGTTATTTTCCAAGAAATAATTGCCTACAACAATGTTTTAAAACTTTCCCCCATGATATAAACTAAAAGTTTTACAATTTCTGGTCTAGGTTTATGTTTAATGCATCTTGAGTTAATTATTTTTGTATAGTGTGAGTTAAGGGTTTCAAAACTAAGAGACAATCAACATCAAATATATAATCATACACCAGGAAATTCTATAAAAGGAAGAAAATCAAACCAAAAATCAGCACAAAGGAAATAATAAAAGACAGAAATAAATGAAATTGAAAACAAAAAGGCCATCTTAATGACCAAAGAATTCAAGAGCTGATTCTTTAACAATATAAACAAAATTGATTCACCCCTAGTGTTACTCACTAAGAAAAAAAGAGAGAAAACTTTAATAATAAATCAGAAATGAGAGGTGAGGGTGTAACTGCCATCACAGAAACAAAAAAAATCATGGCAGATTATTACGAACACTCATATTCTAATATATCTTTCAATCATGAAGAAATTGATAGATTTCTAGAATCCTATAGCCTACACCACTGAACCAAGACATAGACAACTGAAATAGACCAAACATAAGCACAGAAATTGAAGTAGTAATAAATAATCTTCCCCAAGTCTAGAGCTCACCTTCAAATGTCTTCACCAGTTAATTCTACCATAGATGAGTTAATCCCCATCTGCCCTAAATGCTTCCACAAAGTTGAAAAGGAGGGAAAACCTCAAAAGTACATTCTAGACAAAGACCGCACCAAAAAAGAAACTATACACCAATATAATTGATGACATAGATGCAAAACTCCTCAAAATTCTCTCAAATAATTCAACAGTACATCAAAAACTATATACCACAATCAATGGGATTTATGCCAATGATGCAAGGATGGTCCAACATATGCAAATCAATCTATGTAATACACCACATCAACAAAGTGAATATAGATACATAAAAAACATTTGACAATATTCAACACCCATTCATGATAAAAATAAATCCTAGCCAAAATAGTAATAAAAGTGATATACCTCAACATAATAAAAGCAATATATGAAAAACCCAGAGCATAAAATTGTTCCTTTTGCAAAAATCTGGATGGAACAGATGGGATTATGTTAAGTGAAATAAGTCAAAAAAAAGAGAAATACAGGATGATTTCACTTATATGTGGAATATAATGAAATGAAACAAAATGAACATGAAATCCCAACAGAAATAACAGGACATAGGATCTTTTTTATAGGGGGTTGGGGAAGGGAAACAGAGGTAAAGGTGAAGGGACACTGAAACTCTGATGTTCACTGTGATGTGAAACATAGATAGATACATTTTCAATATCCTAAAGTTTATATAACATTGTGAGCAAATACATAATAAATATTATTATTAAAAATAATTCCATAAGAATTTTGCTAGGTAATGCATTGATTTTTCAGATCACTTTGGGAAATATTTGCATTTAATAATATCTTTTAGATAATGGTCTTTTGAAATCAGCAGAACAGTGTTTTTGACCTTCATTTTAATTTATTTTTGATACTTTATATTTACATTTATATATTCATTTTAGCATTTTTAAATTATATCTTATTATCTACCACTAGAGTTCTAGTGTTCTTAAAGCCACGTGATATCTCCTTTCTTCTGTCCTCCCTCCCACCACTCTGGTAGCCATAATCATACATCCTGTCTCTACCTTCATTTTAAGCTAAAAGTTTTATTGGTGGAAAAATATGTTGTGCCATTTGAGGTATTTTTTAAAATAAAATAGCAGTATATAGTGACAAAATAAGGATAAATGAAATAGATGTGCAACACCTGAAACAGCACATGCAAATATGATATGGGGAAAAGTTCTCCAGAAGTTTTCTAAGAGTTAAACTGAAAACGTCCAATTGGGATCAACAAGGCACAAGCTATTAACTAAGCAACCAAGGCATAAATTAAATTCAAATAAAAGACAATGTTATTTCACAACAACTACAAGATATTTGGCCTACTATTAGTTTGGATAAGTAATGAGCTAGATATTTTTCATACCATTTTGAGGTATACAGTTCAAAACATAATTTTAATATTTGTCCCCAATGATGGCTTTACTTGTAAGTATATGTATTTATATTTATTTACATAATTGTATCTTCAGATTAGAGATTAGCCATTTATTTTTCCTATTTTTAAGATCGTAGCTAAAGATTTCCATATTAAACATTTAACACTGAAGATCGAAATGGCAGAGTTTTAAATAACTGAAATGAAAATTCTATGTATTTCTGTTATGCATACTGAGAATCAAGTTAGATCAGAGTTTAACACTGCTTGTCATTATGAGGATGAAATAAAGACAACTTCTGGGAATGACTGATTATTTCAAACCAGACAGATAAAGCTAATAGTTTATAACTTATAAACCCGTTTGGTCTTTCTTTTTTTATATAAAATTATCTAAAAATCAACATCACTGGTGACTTTCTGACAGTATGACAAGATTTCACTTTAAAAATTATTTTCACCTGATATAGAAATTTCTTACAGTATTTAAACATTCCTATTTAAGTCTTCAGCATAACAACCAGTGTCAACACACAAAAGGGAATTAACTAGAGTGCATTATTAAATTGTCAACACATTTTTGATCAAATTTGTACTCACTATGTTGTTTTGAAACTTTATATAATTTGTTTATGCTATGTATTCTAAATATAATTTCAGCACCAATTTCCTGACAGAATGCTTTTCCTCTCATGGAAAACAATCGGTGGTTTTAGAAATAAGAAGTTATGTAAAAATTTAATAGAGACATCAACAGCTCCATTGAGATGCTCTAATTGAAGATATAGAATGTTATGAGAGAATGATATTCCTATAGATAGATTTTGATGGATACATATTATAAATCTGAACTTATCCTGATCCCTCTGTTGTCTCTATCTCTCTATATGTGTACATGCATACATATAACACATTTGCTTTCTGATGATAAATTTTTGACTTGCCATAATGCCTCAGACACTGCAAATTTAAAGATTTAGAGATGTTCGAGTGCAAACTGATAGATCTCAATCTAGTGTTCTCCCTATAGCACAACTAAACAAATAACCTATTTAACAACTATGATCTTTGAAAAGAAATATGAACAACATCTTCACAAAGAGAGGGGACATATATCTCCATAAATGGTAGGATAAGCCAATCAATCCTGGCTCTATACCAGCCTGCTTGGAGATTCCAGGGTGTCAAGGAGAGACTAGTGAAATAAACACTGTCTGGAAGTTAAGGGACTTTCTCCTTCAGCAAGTTCCCATATACCTGGAACTGGCTTTCAGTCATTGAACTGGTAGCCTCAGCAAGGGGTAAAAGGAGGGTTAGCTACCTAGAAATGGCGACACTGTTTCCACACACTGATAATGCTGGAGACCATCATTACATGAAAACCTAAGGGGAGAAGTCTCCATCCGCTCTGTCATTAGCACACTAGTGCAGACCTGTTGGCTCTCGGTTGCCTTTCCACAGACTTAACAGACTCAGAGAGGCTGACAGAACCTCAGTGGATAGTTGACTGACTCCTGGCAAAGAGCACTCCATTCTATCCTTCTTAAGAGAAAAATAGGCAAAAGTTCTTCATCAAAATCGCAGTTCCTGCCAGCATGAGGACAAGTCAAATAGCTTCTTACTTGTACTGTGGTTCCTGAAATTGCACCCCTAGAACTCTGGGCTTATATACTGACTCATGCTGCAACTGTTACTCCTCTGGAGTACTGAGGAAATTTAAAATGAGAGAATGGTCCACTAACAACAGGTCTTGACTGTCTTTTGTGGACTATTGGGACTGTGGTTTCCTTGCAGACTAGGCCCACAACTCTGATGTCTAATTGCTTGGACTTTTTGTTCATACTCGTAAATCTGGGGGAAACCTAAACAGTCAAGATCCTAATCCTGTGGGTTTGCCTCTAAGTTCTCAACACAGGGCTCACTCTAGTGTTTGAACAAATTCAGGGAGTGTTGAGATCTTACAACTAAAGAAAGCCCAGGATTCAGGATAACACCTATGTCTGTTCTGTGCAACTTGATACTCTAAAACAAGGCCTTTATGCCAGGGAGGCCAAACTCCTGGGAATAAACTAATAATTTCAAGCAGATCAAATAGACAGGGAAATATACACACAATGATGAAGCAAAACAAAAGGCCAGGGGAAAAACTGAATACAACAGACTTAAGTAGACTACCTGATGAAGATGTTGAAGTAACAGTTTTAATGATGCTCACTGAAATCAGGGAAAAGTGGTGGAACGAAAAGAGAACTACGACAAAGAGTAAAACTATTATTAAGTTGCAAACTGAATTCATGGAGCTAAAAAGCACAATAATGAAGCTAAAGAACACAATAGAGTTGCACCCTGGTGGAGTGACAGTTGGGTGCAGTTCACATACATACCAAGGTCATGGATTTGCATCCTGGGGCTAAGGGTAAATACTAAGATGAACAACTAACTAAGATAAATAAATGTTTTCCCTCCTCTCTTCCTCTTGCCCACTTCTGCTCTTTTCATTCCTCTCTTCATTTTTACTTAAAAAATAACACAATAGAGGGGCTTAAAATAGGTGGAGGAAACCTCCAATAGAATCAATGAACTAGAAGATAAGGTAATGGAAAACAATCAAGCAGAACAACAGAGAATAAAGAATTAAAAGAAACAAAGATAGCATAAGAGACCTATGGAACAAGAGGAACATCATTTGCATCATAGGGGTCTCAGAATAGAAGCAAGAGAGAGGGACACAGAAACCTTATTTGAATAAATAATATCTGATAATTTTCCTAACCTGAGAAAGAAAGTAGACCTCCAGACCCAAGAATCTCAGAGTTCCAAACAAAAGAAACCCCCCAAAAAACTTACACTAAGACACATTATCATTAAAAGTTAAAAAAATACAAGATAAAGAAAGAAGCTTAAAAGCAGCTAAAGAAAAATTAGTTAGACACAAAGGAGCCCATATAAGACTGCCAGTATATTTCTCAGCTGACACATTGCAAGTCATAAGAGATTGACATGATATGACTCAAAGTACTTTAAAAAAGGGACTTCTAAGCAGGGGTTCACTACAATGTTATATTATCACTTAGAATTGAGGGAATGATAAAGAGCTCTTCACAATTGTATAGGAATTCATCATGGAAAGCCAATTTTAAAGAAATACTAAAGGAAGTTCTACAAAATGAACAGAAATCTCACTTAAAAGCAAGACATCAAAAATATAAAATGTGGAGAGGAGGAAAGGAAAAATGTGAACTGTTAGAACGACTTTAAGAATAATTTGCTTTCAAGTAAATACAGGTCATAAACATAGAAACTTTTATAATTTCCAGGGTAACTTCAAAACTTTATTCCAAGGGAAAACAAAGAATGCAATAAAAAGGGAACCAAACAACATAAATGCTGTCAAATCACCTAAGAAGAGAAAGAGAAGAAATATAGTCTGCAACATCCAGAAAATAAATAATAAAATGGTAATAAACAGTCGAATATCAATAATCATCCTAAATGGTAATGACATCAATCAAAAGTCATATAATGGTCAAATGAATTAAAAACATAACCAAATTTTCTGCTGCATTCAGGAGACTCACCTACATTCCAATGATAAACAGGGTCTGAGGCAATGGTTGGAAGTTAATTCTATAGTCAAGTGGTAACCAAACAAAATAAAAACAGACATTCACATTTGTATCAGATAAATAGATTTCTAACTAAAGAAATAACAAAAGACAGGGACAGACATTATATAATGATTAAGGGGTCAATTAATCAAGAAGAAATAACTCTGTCTCTCTCTCTCTATATATATATACGTACATATATGCACCAGATCAAAATGCATAAAACGATCATTTACAGTACTAAAGTGAGGTATCAATAGCAATACAGTAACAGTAAGAGACTTCAACATCCAAATTCCTATAATGGACAGATCAACCAGGCAGCTAATTAACAGGGAAACAACTTTAAATGAAAAACTAGAGCAGATGGCTTTAATAGACATATACCAAACCCTTCATCCAAAGGTTACAGAATTCACATTTTTTTCCTCAAGTGCTCATGGAACATTCTCGAAGATAGACTGTATGTTGGGAAGCAAAACATGTCTCAACAAATTTGCAAAGAATTGATTGTACTATAAAAATAAATAGAATTAGAAAATAGATACATAATAATGAGTGTTGATAAAGATACAGAGAAAACTTCAGGCCTTATACACTGCCTTAGGGAATGTAAAATGGCGCAGTTCCTTTGAAAACTGCCTGGCAACTTTTCAAATGGTTAAACACATTTATATGATCTAGAAATTCCAAATGCAGGTATATACTAAAAAGATATATATATATACATATGTATATATATACATATATGTGTGTGTGTATATATATATAGAGAGAGAGAGAGAGAAAGAAAGAGAGATGTTCACACTAAAAACTCATACATAATTGTCCATGGAGACATTATTCTAATTAATAGTCATTAATAACCAAAAAATAGAAACCAGTATCTATCAACTGATAAGTGGATTATTAAACAGATGCTTGAGCATCAATGTTCATTAAAACATTATTCACAATAAGTAAAAGATGGAAAAAACCCAGATGTCCATCAAAAGGTTAATAGATAAACTAAATGTAGTTATGTTCATATAATAAAATATTTTTCAGCCATAAAAAAGAATGAAGTTCTTATGCATGCTACAAGAATAGGTGAACCTTGAAAACATTTGTGACTGACAAAAGCCAGTCACAAAGTAGGATTACATATTGTATGGTAATATTTATATGAAAAGTTCAGATAGGGAAATCTAGACAGACAGAAACAAGATCAGTGGTTATCTAGGGCTGGGGTATGAGAAGTTTTGGAGGTGATGCTAAAAGGTTAATGAGTTGTTTTATAGTAAGAAAATGTTATAAAATAAGATGTGGTCATAGTTGCACATTCTGTGAATAGCCTGAAAGTCATTGATTTGTACCCTGTAAATGGCAACTAGTTAACTTATGTGTACCTGCTCTTGAATTTTTGTGATTATCTAATAAGACCAAATGAAATATCACATGAGAAATAGTATATGCTTTTAAATATAAAGGGTTTATTTGGAATTATTTCTCAGTGAACACATTCATGCAGGCTTTTTGTATTTTTCTCCCTAATTGGACTTAAATTTGAAATGAAATTTGTCTCTAGGAAAAAACAAAATGAATTTATATGGAAATAAAACCAAAACTTTTTTTTTGTTTTTTTAAAAAGATACTTGTTAAAATTTAAAATAGGTGAACAAACATTTAAACCATCATTAACTCAAACCATTTATTTATTTAACTGCTAATGGATCAAAAGGAAGAAATGACTTCATGAGCCCACTGCAAAAACTCCTTCAAATAGCTGACCCATTATTTAGAAGAGTGCAAAAGTAAGAATTAAAATAATTCATCCACTCATTTGTTGATGAATGCATAGGTTTTTACAACTTTTAGTTATTGTGAATAATGCTGCAGTGAACACAAGGGTGTATACATTTCTTCATGTTTTATGTTCTTCATGTATGTTTTCTTATTCTTCAGAGAAATATCCAGAAGTGGTATATATGGATTGTATGGAATTAGAATGTGGTATATATACAGGAAAAAATACTACTCATTCATTTAAATAATGGAAATCCTGCCATTTGCAAAAACATGGATGAACCTAGAAGGTATTATGCTTAGAGAAATAAATTATATGGAGAAAGACAGAGCATGATTTCATTAATATGTGGTGTATAAACAAAACAATTGAATGGACTAAATAAAACAAAAATACACTTTTTAGATTATAAGAATAAATTAGTGAATACCAGAATGTCAATTAGAAGGGGGATGGGTTATCAGGTAAAATAATTTTAGGTGAGGAATACAATTAAAATTTTAGTGGCAAATCTATGTAGTACATGCAGACATTGATTTACAAAGATGTGCTCCTGAAATTTACATGATGTTAAAATCAATGTTGCTACAAAATTTTTAATTACCTTATATCTCTAAATAGGAGTATAGAAGCAGCTGTTCTTGAATAGAGGGAATTTTCTTTTTTGTATACCACCTCATGAATCTTATGTCACCTACAGAGTGTTAAAATGACACTAAAGAAATATTATTTTCCACAGCCCTTTTTATTCTTTTTTGTATGGGTTTACATCCATAGGGTTTTTTTCTAATGGGAGTAGGAGAGCCATTTCACTGAAAATTGGGAGAATTTGGTATATTCTTGTCTCTTATGTGTAGGATTAGATATCTCTCTGACTGCTCTTAATTCAGAATAAAGATGGCACAATCTTTGTTAAGGTGTCAACTTCCCACTTAAAATATTAAAAGAAGCAAACTAGTAGAATGGGAAGCTTACATTTGGAATTAAAATCTGCAATGCCATACCACAGCCTTCCTAAATACCAACTATTAAATACACTACAAAATAAATATACATTTGATAATGTTGCTATTATAGATATAATGTATATATTATAGTCAAGTTATTAATTAATTATACATTAGATATAATAATCTCTTAAATCTTAGCTTTCTATATTTAAAATAGAAATAATGTGAAGCCCCTCAATGTTAAGGCTATAAGTTGAAATGATGAATCTGAGACTGTATCTTAATATTTTCAATGTATAATTATTTAAATAAAAAGTATAGTCATATTTGAAAAATAATGAGTAATTTTGAATATAGAATTCCTCTATAATTGTTGTTTATGTTCTTTAGCAATTATTAGTGAAATAAATCATAAAAAAATTTTTTTTGAGTCTCCTCAAAACAATAGCTGTAGCTGCTTAAAATACTAAGCTAAGATTTCCTTTCCAAATATATAACCTGAATTTAAATTCAAAAACATATATAGAAAACCTTAATATTTTATACAGCATATTAATTAGATTCTTACTTAATTTAGTATCCAGCAAATATCTGTTGTTTCACCTGGTCAGACTGATACACTTTAAATAATCACATGGTTTATTTTCTCCAAAGAAGCAAATATCAAAGAGGATGGGTGCTTTTGTGTGGCATCATTTTACAGTCATAAATAATAGAGAGATAATCTATGAGATGAAAATTACATTTACCTTTTAATGAAACATTTAGAAAAAATCTTTAGATATTAACTTCTGCATAAATAATATGTAATTTATATATAAAGTAGTAATAAATATTTTAAATATATATTAGTATTCTATTATACATATAATTACTTCCAATTTAGTGATCTAAGAAATATTAATTTATTATCCAACATTTCTGTTATGGTTCTCATCAAACTAAAAATAGGGTGTTAGCCTTCTTGTTTTCATTGTGGATATTCTAGGGGAGGATCTAACTAGTCTTTCAAATTACAAGTAGAATTACATTTTTTTGTAATTCTAGCAATAAGGTTCTTGTGTTCTTACTGTCCTCAGAGGATGACTTTTTCCAGTCTTTGGAGTCCATCTGTATTCATTGACTCATATATCCATTCTCCATCTTCAGTATCAGCAGTGGTGGTTTAAACCTTCTTATATGGAATTTCTCTGACCCGCTCTTCTGACTTCCTATTTAACGACAAATATGATTGCACAGTGTCCATCCTGATAGTCCAGAATGCCTTGATATTATATCCTTAAACTAAATCCCATCTATGAACTCTTTTTTTTTCTTTTTACTTTGTAAGGTAACATACTAACAAACTTCAAGAATTAGGATTCAGAAATTTTTGGAGTAGGGTATTATTCTACCAAGCACATAGAGAGGGTTCAAAAAATCTTACTTATAAAGATATGGTAAAAATGAGCAAGACCATGTTAACATTAGATAGACCTCTGAAACACGAAAACATCTAGTAGCACGACGAGAGGGAAATGACAAAATAAGGAAATAGAAAATGAAAAAACGAAGTAGCTATTGTTTTTTCTTTAATATTTTGAGCCCATTTTTGTTTTAAATGTGCAGGTAAGAAGTAACAGATTCTGCTAACAATCAATGCTGTTTTCTCTTAAAAAATAAACTAGGGTAATTATTGGAAATATTTGCAATGATTTCTGAAATATACATTTAAAGCTACTTGTCTTTGAGATAGAAACTTAACAAATGTGAAAAATTGGTGCAAATCTGCTTTTGAAAAGCAGATAGTCTTACAAGATTTGTACATGTCCACTATTAGTAAGTGGCCTGTTTTCAAAACCGATAATGACGTTTACTATGGAAACAATTTTTGCTAAAAATAGTTTTAAAAGAATTTGTCCCTTTTCTCTTATAATGGTTGCATTCAATTTATAGAAAACATACTACATGTGTAGAAAAGGGATCAGCTTGCATCTGTAAAATATTTTTTAAATTATTCTAAAGCATTGATGCTTACATAAAGTTTGTATTATTTTTTCCTGAAAATGTGTTTTCTAATCATGGTATTGACTATCAGGACATCTGTTACTGCTTTTTAAAAAGCTTTGAACATTAATTTAAAATTGTTATAAGTCATAAGTGTGATATTGGATACATATATTTTACATTTCTCATTCTTAGTTACCTCATTGGTGAACTGAGTAATAATGTAACTGTCTTGTCAGGAGATTTAAATGAAATTACCTATATAAGTGGTTTGTGTCTATATATTTTAAACATCAATTATAAGTCTTTTGAAAGGTGAGTTAGGGCTCATTGTCAGTATTAGAACATTTGTGATAATAAGAACTATTCCACAGCAACACCATATTTAATGCATAATATTAAACATGATGGCACTGAATCATTAAATTTTACTCTCTTCTCTTTCATTTATGTATATACATATATATTCATTGTAGTTTAAAATGTGTTTATTCTAGACCTAGTCATATTCTCGGAAAATCAGATTCTACACTTGATCCACAGTGATTTTTATTTCTTAATATGCAAAATATTTGCATAAATATGTGTTGAGCAAAAATATACTGAAAGCAAGCTGATTACAGGACCCCAGCATGTGAATTTGCACCCCCATAGACTTATTGTTAATAAATCATAAAGATGCTTTAAAGCTAATGTCTTTCTCCACTAGAAATTTATTGTTAAAACATACTTTTTTTCATGACTTGACTCTGCAAATATTTCTATTTCCTTTCTGGCTAGATTTATGTCTGTATTTCATTGGCAACCGTATTTACTTCTAAGTTTAGAAGTTTTGAAACATCCTTCCATTAGACTCTTCTTTCTCTAAGTGCTTTATTTCTTGGAAATTTTGTCCATGTTATGGATTTAGCTCCCAACTTTAGAGAAATTATTATAATGAACATAATTTCTCTTCTAAAATTTTTCAATGTCTTGCCCTTATTCCTTAAGGAAAATTTTTTTCTGACACTGTAATTAATTTTAGACAAAGGAAGATTCAGAAAAATGTTAATTAACTTTCAGATGAAACACATACAGACAGATGCACACTGACAACCATGATTTTAAACACCTGCTAAATTATTCTACTGAGGTTATTTTGTTCATTTTTATGAAAATCGTTATTACAATGTTTTCACACTTTCTTGCTCTAATTTCCATTGATATTTAAAGAAAATGATGACTAATAATGAATATTGGAGAAAATTACTTATTTTTAAATGTATCAACATTTTAAAATAAAAGTTTCTTTGCCCTCAAAATATTCAGTTAGTTATTAAACATAGCAAACAAAATTACTGCATGCAATAATCCCTTAATGAGCTTCATGGGGCTTTTTCTCAAGTTATATCATATTTCTGTTATCAGCATTTTTATTGCTAAAATAAGAGGATCCAGTGTTCAGTATTAGTTCTATTCCCATTATGCACAAATTTTGATTTTCTTTACATACCTAAATTTCAATTGTATAGGTTGCTCAGATATAACTTAATAAATACAATAGAGAGAAATACCTAATAATTATTATATATAATTATATTGAAATTTCATGGTTAAAAACCATGCTATTATTTTATATGGGCATATGCATTAATTACTAAATTATTGTAGAAGGAATACAGTCTCAAAAAGAATGGATATTAAAACTAGAGCATTAGATACACAAAAGTTTCTTGGCAAGAATCATCCAAACAATGTGATGCAGAAATATACAAGGATTCTTTCAAATTGAATTGTGATCTTGGGAACATATTATGATCACATGGACCATTGTGATAGAATTATTACAAGGGAAAAACTGCTGGTGACTAAATAAAATGTTGGGTGTAACTTCTTTTTAAAAATTTTTATTGAGGGAACTTTAATTTACAAAATAATTGAAGTCCATGTGTGCAGGTTCACCTTTATCAAATATAGGACAACATGCCACATCCACCATCAGATTACTGAAGGTACTCCAATTCTGTTCAGTGGACCCCACCACCACTTGCTACCACTCTCTAACCTTTTTATCTTTTGTCAACCTCATCTCTTATTATGAATTACATTATCTGGTATTTATCTTTCTCCTTCTGGGTTATTTTAGTTTTTATATTGCCCTCTGGGTCAATCTATGTTGCTCCAAATAACAGAATTTCATGTTTTTTTAGGACTGTTTAGTATCGTGTCGAGTATATATATTATATTGTATTTATGCATTACTCTGATCTGGACAATGATATAGTTTCCATTTCTTGGTTAGTATAAATAATGCTGCAGTAAACATGGTGGTACATGTATCTCAGTATTTTAGTGTTTTTGGTTTTGGCAGGGTAAATATCTAGAAGTGACGTAACAGGATAATATGAAACTTTGATTCTCAACTTTGGAGTAATTTCAAAACTGCTTTCCAAGAAGGTGCACCAATTTATACTTCCATTAAATAGTTTTAAACTGAGTTCCTTTTACAGAGTTCTTTTTTCTATGAACTCTCACCAACATTTGTTGTTTTCAATCATTTGGATAATAGCTATTGTCACAAGTGTGAGGTCATATCTCATTTCTGTTTTAATTTCTCTAATAAAACAGAAGGAGCATTTTTTTTCATGTGCATTTTGGCCATCTGTATGTCTTTCTTGGAGAAATATCTATTCAAGATTTTTGCCTGTGTTTTGATTGGGTTGTTTGGTTTTCCATTGCTAAGTTTTATGAGTTCTTTATATATTTTGGTTAGCAAGCTATTGTGAGATTTAAGATTACAAATATATTCTCCCAGTCAGTAGGGTTTCTTTTCATTTTGGTGATGGTCTCTTTTGTTCTGTAGAAGCTTTATAGTTTGATGTAGTCCCATTTGTTTACATTTGTTTTTATTTATTTTTCATCTGGAGTTGTCTCCCAAAAGACCTAATTCCATTGTCAAGAAATGTATTGCTTATTGTTTCTTCTAAGTATTGTATGGTTTCCAGTTTCACATCAAAGAATATGATTTTTCCTTGCTTTTGCTGATGTAGTAATTATATCAATACAACCCATATGTTGATCCATCTGTTTATCCCTGAGATAAAGCCCACTTAATCATGATGAACTGTCCTTTTGATGTATTGTTGCATTCATTTACCAATATTTTATTGAAGATTTTTGTATCTATGTTCATCAGAGGTGTTGATCTGTAGTTTTCTTTATTTGAGATGTCTGTCTGTTTTTAGTATCAATAAAATGTTGGTCTCATACAAAGTATTTATAAGGGTTAACTGTTCTTTAAATTTTTTTCATTAGTTTGAGAATAGTCATCAATTTTACATCTATATGTTTGGTAAAATTCACTAAAGAGTCACCAGGTCCTGGAATTTTACATTTGAGAAAATTTGATTATTTCTTCAATAATCCTGATTGTGATAAATCTGCTTAGGCAGGTTTTCCATTTCTTCTTTTTTCAGTCATGGTAGATTGTATGATCTAAAACTGAAAATTTTCTCCAAATTTCCCAGTTTATTGGCATAGTAGTATCATTTTATTCTTCATATTGCTGTAGTATCCATTATTACTTCCACCCTTTCATTTCTGATTCTAACTATTCAAATTTTCTCTTTTTTTCATAGTGAGCATAATTTAATGTTTGTCAATTTTGTTTATTTTTCAAAGATTCAGCTTTTGGTTTCACTGACTTTGTGAGTTGTCTTTTGAGTTTCTATTTTATTTATTTCTGCTCAGCTTTTTATTATTTACTCCTACTGAGTTTTGACTTCAGTTGCTATTTTTCTCATTGTTTTATGTGTTAGATTATTTATTTGCAATATTTTTGTTGTATCTTATATGTTCTGGTAGCTATGTCTTCATTCTCATTTATTGAGAGTTTTTTCAAAATATTAATACATATGCAAATATAAACATATAATCTATGAGAGTGCTCCATGAACAATTCAGAAAAATGTCAGTTCTGTAGTTATTGAGTGGAGTGTTCTGTAAATGTCTATTAAACTTGTATAATTTGTCATTTAAAGCTGTTGTTTCTTTGTTAATGCTATGCCTGGTTATTCTTTCCATTGCCATAAGTGAGATGTTGAAGTCTCATATTATGGTTTTATTGCTGTTGATGTCTCTCCTTAGTTCAGTTAATGATTGCTTTATGGTTTTTATGCTCCTTCATTAAGTGCATATATATTGTCTTCTTGCTAAATTGACCCCTCACTCTTTATGAAATGTCAATTGCTGTCTTTCGTTACCTTCACCTTGGAAGTCCATTTTACTTGATATAATATGGCTGTACCTTTTTTTGATTACATTAGATTGTAAGATTGTGTTCAACCTTTCACTTTGAGCTTATGTTTATGAAAATGTGTGTCTTATCTCTCTGAGAATTGCCCATCCTGGTTCCTTTCCAAAGTTCTTAGTTGTTCATTGGTCAGAGTTTTGTTGTGTCTGAGGGAAGGGGATAAGTTTGAGATCTTAATAGTCCACCATTTTGGAACTGAAATCTGTGACAGTTTCAAGGTAAAGCATGACATAATTGAACACAGACATGGGACTAAATACTAACAGTGAGCTCTTGCAAACTTGTGTTAATCATTCCAATTTGGCACTGCCTTTGCTATCTGTATTCAAAGACTATTTATACCCTTTCTTCGCTTTCTTCAAATTAGATTACTTTTTTCACTGAAATAAATATGGTCAACCAGAACATAAAAAAATCATGATTTCTTATTATTAGGAAATGAAAATGAAAACCACAGTATATCACCACATACCTATCACATTGACCTATATTATAAAGACTAGAAACAAAAGTGTTGTTGAGGATGTGGATAAATGGAACTTCTTAAAGACTTTTTTAGTGGCAATGTAAATTGTTTCAGACAGTTTAGAAAACCACATGGCGTTTCCTCAAAAATTTAAACATATAGCTACTTTATAATACAGCAATTTCCCTTCTCAGTGCCTATTGAAGGAATGTGAAAACACTAAATCAAAGGAATATCTTTGCACCTGTATGTTAACTACACCATTGGTAACAAAACTATGAAGTGGAGACAACCTATATGTTTATCATCAGGTGATTGGACAAAGATTAAATGATACATACACATGACTGAATATTACTCACCCATTAAAAGAATAAATGTTGCCAATTGCAATAACATGGATGGAACTAGAAGGTATTATGATAAGTAAAATATGTGAAAAGATAAAGAAAATATTTGCTGATCTAACTCATATGTATATAAAAAACAAGACAACAAGACAAAAAATACAAAACAGAAAAAATCTTGTAAATTTTCATAATAGAACTGATTTATCAGAAGTTAAAGGTGTGTTTAGTGAGTCAGATGGTACTGGAAATCCAATGTGGTGAAGGATTATTAGAAATTTCATAGTAGCATGGTATGTTACATGTTCAATGAGTAGTGAACCTGCATATCTAAACCTTGTGTTGTAAATCAAAGTTAATTCAATACGAAAAACTTAAATGTTGCTGAACGTATACCAGTCATTTCTACCTATATGCTTTATGTATAACTATTGTGCTCATTTTATTGTCCTCACTAGTTTAAGCAAAATATTGGTAAGAAAGACATGTCCCTTAGATATCCAAATGATATTTGCATTTTCCCTAGAAAGCATCAAAGAAGGTAGACAGCTGACAGAAATTTGGGTGAGTGGGTACTCTGAGCATCTATTTTTTTTGAATAATTTGAGCGAAGGTGCTAGAGATTTCTCCTTCAGTTGTTATTAATTGAATTATAGAGTAATTTGCTACTGTTAGCCCACAATTTGCATTCTTTGTTATTTGTCAATCTGGAATTATTTGTCACAAATTTAAATCTCAGGCTAATTCAGGTGGTATAAGACTATATCAATTTATAGTTAATTAATTAAATAATTAATCAACAAATACACGTAAGATGCTTGATTGATGGATTCTGTCCAAAGAACTAGTTGAGAAAATTGGCGAAGAGTAGCATTACAAAAACTGACCATTTGACATACCTCATAAGCAATGTTCCAAAATGTGAACCCCGATATGCAATATTCTTTACCTTGTAACATACTTCCTGACTATATAAAATAACTTCTAGACAATAGATCTGCTGTTTATCCTTTTAAGTAAGGGTTCATTCGTTAGAAACTTGTAGATGAAATGATAGGAAATGTAAGTGGAACCTGACTGCACAATGTCAGGTTTTTCAGGGTGAACAGTTCATATTTTATTTATAGGTTTTGAAATAATTTCATCAAAACACTGTTTATTAGAGGTAAATCTATTAATCATTTGCAAAATGGGTTAGAATAAAGAAAATCTAAGCCTCTGCTCAGTAAATTGAGGTTTGGGAGCATCAATTCAAGAAGTAATTATAAAGAAAAATTCCTTAAAATTATATATTTCACAATAAAAATACCCTGTTTTGTAACAATTTTTTTTCTTTTTCACTTTCCTTTGTATATATAATTAAGAATTAGCTATATGCTTTCTATCACACATCATAACAAATATTTCCCTATAAGGCAGTATGTGGAATAGTGTTTTGGGTAAAGATTATTCACTACTTCAATCCAAACTTAAACAAGAATTCTCCCATTATGTTTGCTATTTCTAAAGTGATTAATAGAATTTTTGCAGGATCACTAAATTATCAATATGAGCAGAAAGATGAATATTTTTTGTTTGGAAGAATTTCTTGATTAATATTGTTAACTTCCAAAAATAATTATGTTTACATTTCTTTTTTAAGGTCTATAAGATTGTTTTCCAAATTTATTCGTGCTGAAACTGTCAGTTTTCTTTATATTAAGTAAGAGTCTATTTTTTAATCAAACTCTCAAGTGTATTTATCTATTCTACATGCAGATAAAAATAACACATTTTCCAGAATCTACAAGAAGTTTGCTTGCAAGTGCTTGATAGAACTGAAAATGCAGAATTCAGTAACCTTATGATGAAATGTACTTAGATTATACATCCATATAACTTAAAAAAATATTTTTGATATTTTCAGAAAAATGACAGGATATGGATAGTAATGATTAAATTAATGTGACTTAAATGTTATTATATTACTTTATGTATTTTAAATTTAGAGGAGCATATATCTATAAACATGTAGATAGTCATATAAAATTCAAGAATCAAGGGCATTTTCATATTCTTGGAAGTATCAAAGTAGGTTGGGGAAAATTCATTTCAACTTAAGGGGCATATTTATCACTTTATGACAAAATGCTCTAATTGACTGAGACATACAGAATGATACCAAAAGCTCTGTGAGTTTCCTCTGGTATTTCAGTAGTTGAAAAGTGTAATTGCAACGCCCTTTTAGTCTTCCCTCACTTTATACAGAAAATACTAAGTAAAGCCACCAAGAATTTTAAAGAACATGCATTCATGCAGACACACACGTGCACATGCGTGTACACACACACACAGAAACCCCTCAGTGGATGTATATGAACCAATAACAATTTTTCATTCAAGTACCAATGTGCCCATATATTAATATAGATGGCTACATTTTCAAGTCAAATTATTGTGGTGGGTCAACCTTGGCTCTAAGAAAACTGTGGAACTCAAGGAAAAATCCTATATTAAAGGTGTCAAAGAATACTCAAATGCTAGACCCTTAGCTTCACAACATTTTTTAAGAATTGTGAAGACCTACGTTGTTGGGTATGGCATGATTTTATATGTATATATATATGTTTACTGAGGTGTGAAGCTGTTTTCCTGAAACTACATAGTATTGTGAATTAACAAAATAGTAATAAAAAGGAGCTAATCTAATATAGAATAGGAATGTCTGAAACACAAAAATACCTAGGCAATGAACTTAATTTTTACTGCTTGTATTTCTGTATGCAATTTTCAGAGTAAAATTTGAGTGTTTATTTTAGTGCAACAAAATTACACTGTTCTCAAAGGAAGAATTCTGATAAAAAGAAATACCAAAATCATTTTCCTTTTTAAATTAGTTTTATGAAGGAATATTGAATTAAAACATTGTATAGGATGCATTATAGTAAATCAACATCTATATATAATACTTCTTTCAAAGTATTCTTCAATGTTGTGTTTGATTATTTTGACACTTAACATGGTTTGAATTTACACCTCGAATGATACCCTGGTAAAATATCAGTGTAGTATATACTGAGAACAATTCTAAGATGATAATATTTTTCATTACTTATATTGTCTATCTTTTTAATATTTCAGCACATTCTTAGTACCCATTAGTGACTTTGGAAGAATCAATTAATATTATTATTAATAAGTATAAACTTATAATTTGTAACTCATTGTCATCACATTTAACACCACCAAACCATCCTAGCAAAGCCTTTTGCATCAGCTTTCGTTATTTTTATATACCTTAGTGATAATGTCCAGTTATCTATTCATGGTATTTTTAAAGAAAATGTACAAATAAGAATGAGGATAAAGCAGGCAGGCTAGCAGGAAGAGAGAGGAAGAATCATTTATTTTATTTAGTGGTTCATCTTGGTTGTTCACCCCAGTCTGGGTCATGAACTCTGGTCCTTGGGATGTATGAGGATTATGCCTGGGGGACTTAACATCTTTTCATGATTTATTGCAGTTTCTCATCCTCATAGGAAATTTCTAAATTAGTCATTTAGAAACTAAGTAAGTTCCTCTAAAAATAAATATTTCTATAATATTTCACTTAATAACTCAAGCTTAAAAAACCTGTTATTTTTCTTGATAATTTTATTTGCAAATAAAAATGATTGTTAATAACAGCTTAAATATCATCATGGTGCTTCACATTTACTCGGGGCATTACCTTAAAAGGAGATAATTTACCATCACCACTATGGAATATGAATCTTCACTTACTGTTTCCTTCCATCTGTTAAAATAATTACTTTTTTCTTCAAATTTTTATTCTTGTTATCAACATTTCTGTAAAATTATGTTTGACAGGTGCTTTCAATGTTGATATAGACTACAGTGCATATTTGGCTGTTAAAACCAACTAATTTAAGACCGAAGTAACATTTAACACTCACAGCTATTTGCTATAGTTTACTGTCCAGTACAGTGGTACTTCCACGAGCAACGATCGTATTACTTGTTAATATATTTGGGTGGTATATGTTATTCTAATAATAAAAATAATCAATAACATTCACAAACAGAACGTTTCACAGTTTTTATATAGTGTTTTTACACTATAAGAGGTAAACTATAATTTCAAAGGAAATGGTAAGTAGAAATCATTAGCTTAATTCTATTTCACACAAATTCATTGAGAAAAGAATCTGTGTCCACTTATTTTTCATATATATATTCACATGTGGTTTATGTATATATTTACAAGATTGCATTTGTCTGCTTATATACGCACCAATGATGATGCATTTATGTGTGATGAATAGAAACTCATAATACAGGAGTTATTTTGTATATAAAAATGAGAAAAATGAATCCTATTATTACCGTGTACAAAATGAAATATAGTAAAATATAATTAACAAATAGTCATTCTGAATCTATGATGTGTGTAAAGTAGTATTGCAGGTGCTATAGGAATATAAAGAGGTTTAATACAGGACTTACCCTATAGATACATTGCAGTATATTTAGAAACCATGAGAGCTTCATAAAGAGAATGTCACATGTCAGGAAATGATTACTATGCAGATAGTAAGTACAGGTGATTGATGTTGTGACTGGAGATGGAATGGACTGTGTAGTCATGAAAGGCTTTATAAAGAGGCGGAGGCACGAGTTAAGTATGGAATGAAGATTATGTTCTGGTATAGTGTATTATGAAGTTATCTAGGTGACATGAATAAATTTATAGAGGATAGTAATGTACTTAAAACGATACTGTTTTTAAGTGGAGCAGAACAATAGAAATATAATGGCAGTGAAAAACTAAATCATGGCACTGCTTGTTATTAGGGAAATATTGAATTCAAGCTTAAATTTCGTTCCTTTTATATACTCTTCCACCAAAATCGTTTTCAAATAATATTAATGGCAATCAAAATCTAGTAACGTCTTACCTCAAGCCAAGTTATATGTATGGTTCAAATATTAACTCATTTAAACTTCAAAATGAACTAACTAAAATCAAAATGATAATAAAAAATCTCCCCCAAAACAACAGCACATGACTAGATGGTCTCACTAATAAATTATATCAAACATTCAAAGGAAACCTAATCCCTATTCTCCTTAAACTTTTCCAAAAAATCAAAAAGAAGGGAGCGCTCTGAAATACATTCTATGAGGCTAACATTAAACTGATCCAAAATTAGGCAGATAGCACCCAAATAAAGGAAATTGCATACCAATGATGAATATAGATGCAAAAATCTTCAAGAAAATACTGGGAAGCTGAATTCAACAGCGTATTAAAAATGACACATCATGGTAAAATAGGATTCATTCCTGAAATGCAAACATGATTCAAAATATGAAAATCAGTCAATGAAATACACTACATCAACAAGGGAAAATAAAGAACCTGTCATTATATCCATAGATATATGAAGAGTATTTGACATGATTCAACACCTATTCATGATAAAAAACCTTTCTCAAATAAGAATGGAAGGCTCATATATTGACATAATAAAAGCAATATATGACAAAACCTCAGTCAACATCATACTTTATGTTAAAAATCTGATTGATAAACTTTCCTTTAATTATGGTATAACACAAGGATTCTGTTTAACATAGTCCTGGAAATCTTGCCCAGAGCAGAAATGCAAGAAAAGAACATCAAATAAAACCAAATAAGAAAAGAAGGAATAAAAATATAATTATTTTTAGATGACAATATACTATAAACAGAAAATCCTCTAGAATCGAAAAAACTGATAGAAAAATAAATTAATAAACAAATTAGCATGATACACAAAAATCAGTAGCATTCTTATATGCAAACAATGAAGTGGAGGAAAAAAGAATTAAAAATGAAATGTCACTCACAATTGCATCAAAAAATTAAAATAACTGAGAATTAAGTTAACAAGAGATGAAAGACCTCTCCAATGAACAACACAGTACTTTGACAAAAAGAATAGAAAAAAGCACAGAAATGGAAGGATATTCTAAGCTCATAGATTGGAAGAATTAACTTAGTCAAAATGCCTGTCTTACCAATGAGTTATAGAGATTTAATGCAATTGCTGTCAAAATTCCAGGGACATTTTTTCAAGGGAATTGAACAAATGCTGAAGTTTGTATGAAATAAAAATGCCTTGAATAACCAAGGCTATCTACAGAAAAACAAATAGTGGAGTCACACTCATTGACTTCAAAGTTGATTATCATGATCATCATCAAAACAGTATGGTATGATGTGCACTGCTGGGCTAATGGTTAAATCTGTCACCTTCTGCCAGCATATTCCACACACATCCCAAAGAAATGGGTTCACAACACAAGGCAAGGGAAGAAGAAACAAGATGAACAACTGAAAACAAAAATAAATACATACCTCCTCCTCTCTTTGTCTGCTTGCTTTTTAGTTATTGTCCGCATCTCTCCTTAAGTGGAAAAATCAGTCTGGCATGGGAACAAAAGAGACACCCATTTTAATGGAATGAAAACAAGAGCCCAGAAATTAAACCACAAATAAATGGACTGTTAATCTATGACAAAGTTTCCAAAATTATACAATGAAGAAGGAAAGTATATTTAACTATTCAACAGATAGTGCTGGGACAACTGGACAGATACCTGAAAGAATGAAACTAGATTATTTATTAGTGCCATACAAAAAAAATTCAAAATGGAGAAAAGATATATATATATATATAAACCTAAAAAATAGAATACATAGGGAAAATATAAGTGAAAAACTATATGACAACAACTTCAAATATATCTTAGGGAAATTGACACCTATGGCAAAAGAAACTAAGTTAAAATGAAACAATTAGAACTACATCAAACTAAACATTTATACAGTGAAAGAAGCTTCTACTGAAAAAGGTACCTATGGAGTAGAAGATATTTCCACAAAATATATTAGACAACAGTTTAATCGCAAAGATATCTAATTCAATAACATGCAATTCAGTAAAAACAACAATATCACAACAACATCAACAACAAAACAAAGACCCACTCAATAAATAGATGGAAGAACTGAATAGACACCTATCTAGATAGGACACATAGATGGTCTACAGACACATGACAAAGTGCTCTACGTTCACCTCACCAGATAAATGCAATTAAAAACAACAATACAATATCATCTCACACCAGTGAGAAGGCCCTTTATCAAAGTGAACATAAACAACAGATGTCCGAGGGGATGTGGAGTAAAAGCAACTTTCTCTGTCTTCAAGTATGAATGAACATTTGTGCTACATCTTTGTAACAGTATCAAGGTTCCTCAAAAAAATTAATCTCCATTTGTTTAGCTGGAAGCAGTGGAACTAACAGCTACTCCACTAGGGAGCATTTTTTAAAAGATTCTGTTATTTTCTCTAAATTGAGATTTGAGTGCTCTTAACAAGGGTGATATAACTCCCACTAGGTTTTAAAGTTTCACTCTGGATATTATTTAAGAAAAGAAGCAAAAATGAAGAAGTAATAGACACAATTGCAGTGATGTGATATGAGGCCACAGCAATTTGGTAGGATGGTAATGATGGTGGTGAAAGTGGTCTGATTTGGATAATCAAAATAGAGAAATGACACTCCCTCACTTCAAACTATACTACAAAGAGGTAGTTATTGAAACAGTATTTGAACAAAAGCAGAAACAGATACAACTGGAATAAAATTAAGAGTCCTTAATAAAGCCACACTTACATACAGTGTTCATTAAAACAGTTTAGTTACAGCCAATTTTTTGTAGAAGAGTATTTATTAATAGTGCACAAAGACTATTGTGTTCCAATTAAGGTTTTATTTGTCTATTTATAAGGGATAACAACAATTTGGGCATTTTGATTCATTTTTTGTTTTCAAAATGCCATAAAATAGGACAAGTCTAATAGTATGGACTCCAGTTATGGAAAGTATATAAAATATTCATATGAGAGATGGTTGGAGAAGAAAATTTGAAGTTAGTATTAAAAGGAACTTTTTATAGATTAGGCATAAAAAAAGCAAAGCAGAACATGGAGTCACAGTGGTTAGGGATTTTCAAGCCTCTGTAAGAGATGGTGAAATGATAAAAATAAGAATCATGATGTTGTCATATTTTCCTGAGGCTTTTGTTTAGATAAGTGCCCTTGATTAAGTGAGAAATCTATTTTCTCAATAGCTTAAAGTCATTATGGAATATTTCAGGGCAAGTGTCCAGTACAAACGGGGAATTGAAAGACTGGGGCTAAGAGCAAAATTAATTGTTAAAAATAAAAACTAGTCTCTGTGTACTCTCATATATAGAAAATCCAAAATGTTACCTACTCCACATTTTCTTTCTACAATAGTATAAATATATTTATGAGGCAGTGAGGAAATATTAATATTTATGTTATTTAAGATAGTTCAGTGTTTGTAAGAAAAGTACTATATAATTAAGTGTATTATTGAAATGTTTATAAGAGATAAACTCTTTGGTTCAAAGGAAGGAAATGAATAGTGACCTGTTGACTTACCTTGAGTGGTAGTAGTGCTATGGATCTCCAGGATAAACTAAGTGGGCGCCCTTTTGGAAGCATTTTTGGCAGATTTATTACATGTGAGGTCTTGGCTGGGATTATCCCACCAAGAGCTGATTCCAGGCTTCTGGTTAGAGCACATTTATATAGGCTAGAGCAAGAAGAGAGGGATGTAAATTAGAAGAGGGGGTTTCAAGAGCAGGAAGTACTTTGCTGGCAAAATTCCAGCAAGCTCAGGTCACAGGATATTTTTATGACTTTGCTTCATGGCTGCTGTAAGCAGTGAGCAGGCCTTTTTCCCCCACAGAAGAGAACACAAACACACACACAAACACACGCATATACACACACAAACATGAACACTTCCTGTTAAAAAATTTGGAAATGAAATTTATTAAGATTGAGTAGAAAGCAACATATGACAGTGAAATTTTTATTAATTTCTAACATTTTCTAACAAACTGGAAAATAGGAAAACCAAACACACCCTTTTTTGACTCTAAAAATGTGTTTCCAATAAAGTTAAACTCTAATCAACTCTATTTTGAAGAATGCATAGAACATTTCCCCTGTTTTGGCTCATTTGAACTTTACGCATATACATTGAGTATGTAAAATGTCATTTTTCTTTACTAAATTATAGTAATCACAATATCTTGTGCAGAAAGAGTAGATTCTATGCTGAGGGGAAAATACATTTTCTGGTTTCATTTTTGTAAATGTTGCAGTAGAGTAAAATTGATAGCCAGATTATTCATTATAATATGAGTTTTCAGATTTCATTGCACTTATTTTTTAGTTTTAATTTCTTCTAAATTTAAAGAACATGGGCTGGGAAAATCAAGGAAATTAAAGAAAATTTCACATTGTTACATAAAAAGATCTATCTCAAATTTATTTAAACAGGCACTGGGGAAAGCTATTTATAAGACTTTTGAAGGGTTTACAGGAAAACATTTTTCCTATGATTGAATTTTTCAAAGTACTAAAATATTATAGAGAAATATGTTTTCCACAAGTGTTATGGCTCCTTGGACGTATTCTATTCAAATATTGTAACAGGTTGGACACAAACAGTATTGCAAAGTGGATCCTTGCCATTTGAAAGGGGGTATACAGCTTTCAAAGTGAATACACCATGTACTAAAGGGAATTATATTATCATAAGTGTAATATATTTTTGGGTTACTCTTGATAAAGCAGATCCGAGTAATTTGTTTCTTGTTATAGCTCTATTTTAGTAAGGATATTTTAAATCTCTGGAAATACTGCTGTTATAGCTGTATTTTTGGCTTTAGTGGGTGGCATGATATATAATATTTATGAAGTCTAAGCAGAGGAAGACATAACATAGTAGTAATTTAATATACATTTTATTCCATTGAAAAGTAGATAAGAAATAATTATATGGAACTGAAAATGCAGTCTACATACTTTAAATTTTCTGAAGAACTGAGAACATTTAAAAAGCTCTGAAGTGTTATAGTTTTTTCTAACCATAGAGCCAACTTTCTAGGCAAATGGGGAAATGGTGTAACACTTAAGTATCCAGATAAGAATGTATCTTCTAGAAAGTTGTAACTAAGATAATAAAGCAACAAGCAAATCACTCAAACCTGAGTAGCATATTATATTGCTTTAATCTGCCAATCATTTTTCTTAAAACATCAGCTTGTCTGAGACAGAGTTAAGATTAGATGGTTGCATGGGCTATTAGTAAATTTTTCTAAGAAGCTCCAATACAGAATGTGCTTGAGAATGATATACTAGCAATGGCCCATTTTACTGTCAGTTAATACATGTATATTAACTGAAGGTTAAATGGAATCCATTGTCAAAAGCCAAGAACAGAAAGCAATTTCAATGTTGTGTAAAAATATGGTATTTAAACATTCACACTGGGAAAATGGCAAATTGGAACTGAATAGTGGTTGCTAAGGTGACAATGGACACAGAGACATTGAGCAAATGATTTTTGCAAGTAGTCGACTGAGATGATTTAAGAAAATGGCAATCTCTAAGTGAACTGGATAAATACAGCTGCTTGGAAAATAAAAGCATGTTCCTTATGATCATCTGAAACAAGAATAAAAATAGATGCAGGCCAAATGCAGAAATGATTAACATATGTAAGAAAATAAATAAATTTTCATTATAATTGTTATAATGATAATCCATAAAACTCTATATTCAAATAAAATAATCAAAATGAATAGAACAATTTCACAGAATTGTAATCAGGGCAGCATGTTTGATGGAGTTGCTAAAACTAATTACAAGATATTAATATAGCAAGATAGTACATGTTTTTAATTTCCTGTGTATTTTAACTTTTTTCACAAGATTTCATGCCTATTTAATTTATATTTAAAAATTAAAATACATGCACAATTTCAGACAACTGTGTTTAATACATTTTACAATAATTTTATTTTTTATGTTCATGCAATATTTATTTTAGGATATTGAAATTTACCTCAGTCTGTGTATATGTCACATCATACACATCAAAGTTCACTTAAGACCACCTTGATGCTTTCTTCCTTCTTTCCACCCTTCCACACTCCTGGTAGCCATAATCATGTATACTGTGAATTTTGGTTAGATTTGGTTCATTTTTTTGTTTCTTTATATCTCAAATATAAGAGAAGCCATCCGTATTTCTCTGTTTTTTTTTTTTTCTGGCTTACTTCACTTTGCAGGATCCCTACAGCTCCATGCAGGTTGTTGCAAAGAACACAATTTTAACTTTTATTCTCTTTTATTTTTTAAAGAGAATTGAAGCAAGCCAGAATGAAGCAAGTAAGCAGGCAAGCAGGAAGTAATAGAAGTAAGAAACTTACATTTATTTAATTAGTTGTTTCTTTTGGTTGTGTAGTCAACCCTGGGTTACCATCCTGGGACCATGGGCTGTAACATGAACTGTGGTTGCCGTCTCAGACTTAAGGTCTGAGCCACCAAGACATGCCAAAATTGCATATTTTAACAACTGCAAAGAATTCCATTGAATACATAAGCCATGGCTTCTTTATCTAACCATCTGCTGATGGACACATAGTGTTTTCATGTCTTGGCTATTGTGAATTGAGCTGCTATGAAAATAGGGGTGCAGATATTCTTTCTGACTGGTGTTTTTGCAGTCTCAGAGTATATGCTTAGAAGAGATTTTGCAGGATAAAATGGTAGGTGTGTCTTTATCTGAAAAATCTTCAAAATGTTTTGGAAAGAGGTTGCCTTGATTTCCATTCCCATAAAGAGTTAGAAATACTCCTTTCCCCCTGCACCCTCCCCAACACTATTTGAAGCCTTTTGTGATTCCAAACAAACCAGTATTATTTGTTCAACATTCTTGAAAAATGTCCCTGGAATTTTGGCGGATTGCCAAATCTTTATATTGCTTTGGTAGGATACCCATTTTAACTATGTTAATTCTTCCAATCCATGAACATAGAACACTCTTCCATGTCTTTGTGTCTTCTACTCTTTTTTGTTGTTAAGGTGTTAGTGTTTTCATTGTAGAGACCTCCTTTGTTCTGTTTATTTCCAGGTGTTTTAATGATTTTGGTGCTATTGTGAGTGGGATTTCTTTCTCAGTTTCATTTTCTGCTAGTTCATTGTTTTCATACAGGATTTCTATTGATTTTTCTCTATTGATAGCATACCCTGACACTTTGTTGTATTGACCTATAGTTTCTAGCTGTTTTTTGGTGGCGTATTTATGATTTTCCAAGTATATGATATCATGTGAAAATAATGATAGCTTTATTTCCTCTTTCCAGTTTGGATTCTTTTAAAGTCATTTCCTTACCAAGATTTCCCTAGAACTACATTGGGTAGTAGTCGTTAAAGTGGTCTTTTTTGTCTTTTTCCAGAAAATAGGGAAAAATCTTTCAAATTTTTGCCATTGAGTATGATGTTTGTCTGTGGTTTGTCATATATTCCTTTTATTATGTTGATATATGTACATTCTATTCCCATTTTCATGAGATTTTTTAATCATGAATTTATGTTGAAGCTCATCAAATTTTTTTCTGCATCTATTGATGCTATCACATGATTTTTGTTTTCCCTTTTGTGGTGTGTGTATTACTTGTATTTATCTGCATATATTGAACCAGTTTTGCATCACTGGACCAAATTCTACTTGATGATGAATTTTAATGTGCTGTTGCATTTCATTCACCAAGATTTGGTTCAAAATTTTGCTGTCTATATTCATTAATCATATAGGTCTATTATTTCTTGATGCTGTTTTTGATTTTGGAATCAAGTTAATGTTAGACTCATAAAACATATTTGGAGATTTTCTGTCCTCCATTTGTGGAATAGTTTAAGCAGTGTTGCTATTAGTTTGTCATTGATATAATTCACTATTGAAGTTATCTGATTCTGGACTTTCACTTTTGGGAGATTTTTATTACTGTTTCAATTTGTGCTCATGATTTGTCTGCTCGATTTATCTATGCAGTCTTGGTTCAATTTGGAGATGCTGTAGAAATCTAGATATCTGTGCATTTCTTGATAGTTGATAGATTTCTTGGTATATCAGTGCTCTGAATAAATTCTCATGATCCATTTTGTTTATTTATGTGTGTCTGTTACAATATTTGTGGTTCTTGATGTTAGGGTTTTCTCTATTTTTCTTTGTGAGTTTGATAAGGGCATGCCAATTTTATTTGTTTTTTTTAAAGAACTAGCTCTTTGCTCCATAGATATTTTGTATTTTGTTTCATCTTCAGTTTCAATAATTTATGTTCTAATTTATATTATTTACTTCATTGTACTAACCTATGGTTTTGATTTTTCTTCTTTTTTCTGTTTCCTTCAGGTATGTGTTTATATATTTATGTGTCTTGATTTTGAAATACACTTGTATCACTATAATCCTTTTTCATAGAACTCTTATTGCCACAAACTTCATGTTCCGATAGCTTATCTCATTTTCATTTGTTTCTAGATTAATTCTAAATTTTGTTTTTAATTTTATTAATGATCAGAGTGTTGTTCTGGAACCTGTTGTTTAATCTCCACATTATTGTGGTTCTTTGGGATTTGGTCTTCTGGTTCATTTCTACTCTCCCTACCGCTGTGGTCAGAGAACATGATTTCTATAATTTCAATCCTGTTAAACTGATATGTTTTTGTGTTCTGGGATATGCTCTATTTTTAAAAATATTCTGTGCACTTAAGAAGAAACTATAACCACATTACTGTGGTAGAAAGCTCTGCATATGCTTGTTAGGTACATATAATGTATTCATTTAGGGACATTATTCTTTGATTTTCTGAATGAATGATCTATCTATTGATGTAAGTGGGATATTGAAGTCATCTATTACTGCTATAATGCTGTCAATATCTCCCTTTAGCACTGTCTGTATATGGTTTATATATTTAGGAGATGTAGCATTTGATTGCATGTATATTAATGCCACTTAATTCTTCTTGATGGATTGCCCACTTAGCATATAATGTAGTATCCATCTTTGCCTCATATTACTTTATTTAGGCAGAAGTTTATTTTGGCTAGTATAAGAAGAGTAGTTACTGATTTCCTTTCATCCTCATTATTTTGTTATATTATTCTCTCATCCTTTACTTTGAGCTTATAGTTGTCTTTGGATTTGATAGGAGTCCTTTAGGCATAATATGAATGGGTCCTGTTTTTTAAACTATCTAGGCACTTTGTCTCTTTTTTATTATTTATTGAGGTGATGCTAGTTACAAAATCATATAAACCCATATATGCAGGTTGCCCATTCTTCAAAAATATGTAACACATTCAGCTTCCCACTAAATTACCAAAAATTATTTGCCATTGTCCATTGGACCCCAACACACAGCACTGCATTCCACACCCCATTTCCTACTGGTAAACTCAGATTCATCATTAATGTCTAAGGGTTGGTTTATGTTTAGTCTGCACCTTTGCTCTGTTTCTTAATAATCCAGTTATGAGTGAGATTATCCAGTATTTCATTTTCCTTCCGACTTACTTTGTTAGCATAACCCCTCTAGTTCCATCTGTGTTGTCACATGTGCCAGCATTTCATCTTCTTAAGGGCTGTGTAATATTCCATTATATATGTATATGTGTATATATATGCACACACATACATATTCATACACACCTACAAACATACAGAGACACATGTATATGTGTATATGTATTATATATATATATGTGTGTGTGTTTGTGTGTATACATACCATGTCTTTATTAATCTGATTAAGGACATATAGGTAGTTTCCAACACTTGCCCAATATAAATAATGCTGACATATATATGATGGTACCGATATCTATTTGAATTGGCATTTGGTGTCTTTTGGGTCAATATCTCAAATTGGGATGATGAGGTCTTATGGCATTTCCATTCTTGGATTTTTAAAAAAATTCGATGCTAATTTCTATGAAGATTTCACCATTTTCACTCATATCAACAGTGTAAAATTTTTCCCTTTTCACCACATCCTCACCAACATTTGTTGTTTCCAGACATTTTAATAATAGCCAATCTCACAGGGGTAATGTAATATCTCATTGCTGTTTTGATTTGCCTTTCCCTAATAACAAGAGAAGAAAATATTTTTATATGCTTATTGGGCATTTTATGTCTTCTTTAGAGATATGTCTATCCCATTCTAACCATAATTTGATTGGGTTATTTGTTTTTCTTTTGTTGAATTTTATGTGTTGACTTTGTCAGCTATATAAAATGCAGTATTTTCTCCCAATCAGCAGATTATCAGTTTGTTATGGTGATGGTTTATTGCCCTGAGCAGAACCTTTTTAGTTTAACATAGTCCCAATCGTTTACATTTGTCTTCCTTTCCCTTACCACTGGAATTGAGTCTCCAAAGACAGATGTCATGTAATGACTTGCCTATGTTATCTCCTCAGTATTTTATGTTTTCTGCTCTTATTTCGAAGTCTTTAATCCATTTTGAATTAATTTTTGTGTATGATATTGGAGAGTTATCTAGATGCATTATTTTACAGGTAGCTGTCCAGTTTGCCCAACATATTTTATTGAAGGACTTTCCTTTTTCCATCATATACCCTTAGCTCCTTTTTCATAAATTAACTGACCATATATGAACGGGTCTATTTATGGTTATTCAGTTCTAACCCATTGACCTGTATCTCTATTTTTTTATTCCAGTACTGTACAGTTTAGATCACTATTGCTTTGTAGCATAAATCCAAATCTAGTGTGACACCTCCAGCTTTTTTCTTTATTCTCATTATTGCTTTAGTTTGTCAGTGTTTTGTTATTTAACAAAAAATTTAATGTTTTGTTCTGTTTCCTTGAAGAATGCCAGATGAGGTATCTATTAAATCTGCATAGTTTTAGATCAATTGATGATTTAAATATTAATTCTTCTCAGTCATGAGCATGAGCTATCTTTCTTCTCTATTCATCTTCCTCTATTTCTTTTAAGAAAGTCTTATAGTTTTCATTTACAGGTCTTTTACCTCCTTTTAAGTATATTGCCAGTTATTTAATTATTTTACTTCTATTGTAAATTGTATATTTTTCCTGATTTCATTCTCCTTAATAATGTTTCATACAAAATCCAACAGATTTTGTGGCAATTTTGAATCCTGTCCCTTCACTGTAGTTATTATTTAATTCTAGTAGTTAACGGAATGTTTATTTTTTGTATATTATCATGTCACCTACAAATAGTGATAACTTTACTCTCTCCTTTCATATTTTAATCCTATTTATTTCTTATTCTTGACTACCTGTTTTGGCTAAGATCTCCACTAAGATGTTAGATAACAGTGGTAAGAATGGGCAGACTTGTCTTATTCCTGATCTTTGAGGAAACACTTTCAATTTTTCACCATTGAGTATGATGTTAACTAATGGTTTATATTATATGTCTTTTATTATGTTGAAGTAGTTTCCTTTTATCCTAATTTTATGTAGTGTGCTTATCAAAAAATGTGTGGTGAATTTTATTAGATACTTTTTCTGCATCTACTGATATTATGATTTTTCTCATTGCTCTTTTTGCTTGTTGAATGCTTGTTGAATACTTTTTGAATATGTGCTTGTTGAATTCCTGGGATGAATTGCACTTGGTCATGATGGATGATCCTTTTGATGTATTATAGGTTTTGATTTGCTAATATTTTGTTGAGGATTTTCGCATCTATGTTCATTAAAGGTATCGGTCTGTACTTTTCTTTCTTGGTGATATTTTATCAACTTTTTGTATCTATGCAATGTTGGCCTCATAGAAAGTGGAAGCATGCCTTGTTCTTCAATTTTTTGGAAAGAGTTTGACTATAATAGGTATTACTTTTATGAAAGTGTGGCAACAAACTCACTAGTAAAATTGTCTGGTGCTAGGTTTTAATTTTAGGGAGGTTTTTAATTATTTCTTCAATTCCCTTTCTTGTGATATGTCAGTTCATGTTTTCTATTTCTTCCCAACTAAGCATGGGTAATATACATGTTTCTAAAAGTTGTCTTGTTCCTCAAGTTTTCTCAATTTGATGTACAGAATTTCATAGCAGTCTTTTATAATACTTTGTATTTCTGAGGTATCTATTGTAACTTCTCGCCTTTCATTTCTGATTCTATTTATGATATGTTTCACTCTTTTTTCTTAGCGTGTCTTGTCAGATGCTTTTTAATTGTGTTTATTTATTCATAGAACCAGATTTTGGTTTTGCTGATGTTCTGAATTGTCTTTTGATTTCTATGTTGGTCATTGTGCTCGTTTGTATTATTTCCTTCTACTGAATTTTAGATTCCATTGTTCTTTTTCCAATTTCTTTAGATGTGTGGTTAAATTGTTTATTCATGATATTTCTGGTTTCTTATGGTAAAACTGAACTGACATATATTTTCTTCGTAATACTAATTTTCTCATATCCAATGCTCTTGTATTTATTCTTCTTCTTTATGTGAACTGCTTTTTAAATTCTTCTTTGAGTTCTTATACTCAAGTCATATGGAAGCACATAGCTTAGATTCCATATATTTTGCTATCTTCCAGTTGTATTTTTGTGGTTGATTTCTAGTTTTAAGTTATTGTAATTGGAAATCATGATTTGTATGATTCCTATCTTTGTAAATGTGTTAAGACAAATTTTGTTTCCCAGCAGATCCTTTAGAATGTCTCGTGAACATCAGAATAAGTGCATTCTACATTTCTTTAATTGTTTACTATATGTCTATTAAACTCATGTGCTTCAATTCGTTATTTAAAGCCGTTTTTTCCCTGTTAATTTTCTACCTATTTGATCTGAACATTGTTGCAAGTGGGTTTTGAAGTCTCCAACTATTACTGAGTGTCTCTAATATCTTTTAATTCTCTTAATAATTGTTATATGTAACTTGATGTGCCTTCATTTGTGGTATACATGGTAATTTATACAGTATCTTGTTGAGTTGACCTCTTAGTCATTATAGAATTTGCATCCCTGTGTTCTGTTATCTTTTTTGTTGGAAGTATTTTTATCTGGTATGTGTGTCTGTCTTTGCTTTTAATTTTGATTATCGGTTGACTGTAAGAATATCTTCCAAACTTTGACTTTTAGCCTATGTGTATGAGTCTCTGAATGCAATAGAAAGTTGGGTTATGCTTTTTAATCCAACTGGCTAGTCTATGACTTTTGATTGGTGAATTAAGGTCTTCAGCATTTATTTTGAATATTAATATGCAACTGTTGTTGAAAGCTGTTGTGTAGTGTTTGATTTTCCTTTTTATTTTTTCTTTGCATTTTTCCTGGAGTTATGCTTTGATGCTATGCTTGATTTTACATAAACATTTGTATACTATTATCTAGTTGAAAACAAGTTAATCTTGACCTCATACTAACCTTTCAAATATTACTCTCTTCCTCCCCACTTTTTATATTTTTGTATTTTGCTGATTTTACATGGAGTTTATTTTAATTTTATAGAACTTCCTTTAGTATTTCTTTCAAAACTATTATTTTTATATACATGTTCTTCTCCTTTCTCTCTTATCCTTCTCAGACCCTTGTGATGTCAATGTTGTTCCTCTTGATGTCATCTCATAGTTCTTGCATGCTGTATTTATCTCTTTAATTTTTCCCTCTTACTATTCTTTGTTATGTTGTGTGTGTGTGTTTTACTGCCCAATCTTCTAGCTCACTGATATATATTGGAGGCATCTTTCAGCCTACATGTTGACCCCCTCTATTGTGCTCTTTAACTCAGCCAATGTGCTCTTTGGTTCCATAAATTATGTTTTGAGCTGCCTTATGTGTTATCTATCATTATTGTAGTTCTCCTTTGTTCCTACATTAGTTTCCTAATTTAAGTGAATATCACTAACACTTTTGCTTTAAAGTGTTCATCAGGTAGTTGAAGTCTGTTGCATTCAGTTTTTCCCCTGGGGTTTTACTTAAACCCATCATTATGTGTATATTTCCTTCCTTTCATTCTGTTTGGCTGTGTTTATCTCAATGGGTTAGACTTCGCTCTAGTAATAACCTTGTGTTAGGCTGTCAAATTGCACAGAGTGGACCTGGATCTTGGCTGGAACACTGTACTTCCTTTAGTTTTGTCATTTCAACATGTTTCAGATTTGTTGAAGTTCTAAGTTGAGTTAAGGCCTATGTTGAGGCCACAGTATCCACTCTACAGGTTTGGAGTTGGCATAGGGAATGCAAACGTATTCCCCTGAGTCACAGATATGAATAATATAGTTCAATAATTGTAGGTCCAGTCTGCAAACACTACACCTTCCCAACACAGTCCACAGAAGGGAAAGAGCTTAGAATTTTTTCAGTGGAGAACTCTCCTTCTGAAAGTCTCTCAGTCCTCTCGTGTAGTGACAGTCCCCACAGAGGATGGTAAATAAATTCTGAGCCCTGGGTGTGGAATTTCAGTGGGTACCAAGCAGATAGGAAGTTATTTTGCTGTAGCCACAGCCTGGAGGCAGCTGCCATTTTTATGGAGCCCATTCAATTATTTTTTTCCTATGAGATGGGTAGAAGGAATTCGCTTGCTGCAAAACATCCAATACATTTTGGACCTAACTCTATATTTCTGGCTACCCATCAAGATTCAGTAATAAGTGTCAGTAGCTATGCACTGTGTAAATACAGCAGTAAAGACCAATAGTATTACACCAGGGAAAGGCAGTAGTAAGGGCCAACTTTTCTGCACCAGTGTGCTAATGGCAAAGATGCTGGGTGCTTTCCCCTGGTTGCTTTCATATAATGGCTGCCTCCATGTTGGCACCTTGAGGAAGCTACATCTCCATTTACTGAGATGCTAGTTATATTTCACTCCAATTTCAAGACATCATACTCAGTGACAGAAAGTCAAACTGCAGATATGTGAGCACTTGCTGTGGGAGAAAGTTCTTTATCTCTGTAAGAGTGCTGGTTTTCCCAGTATCTACCCATAGCCCCAATGTCTCCAAACAGAGTGGCGTGGCATCAACACAGTTCAGCTTCTCTTATTTTGTGTCCCCTCTCTCTGTGAAGATACTGTTCCCATTTCTTTTCAAATATTGTGGTATCCATACAGATGTTTTCTCAGTTCTGATGTGTAGAGGAGGCAAACCTCAGATATTAAAAGACTACAATTTGGGAAGTGGATCCCCATAATCATTATCATACCCATTTTACAGGTGAAAAAATAATTAAAATTAAAAAAACTAAGTGAGAACCCTCATCTTACTGACTTTCATGGGAACTTGCCCACATCAATGGCTGGCAATGATGGGTGGGTCTCAATAAGATATTTGATTTAGTCACTCTGCTGAATTCCTGACTCTGAAATCAGTCCATTCATATTAGTGCAATAATTGATATGTAGGGCTCTTTTACTGTCATTTGATACTTTGCTGTCTGTCTCTGATGCTTCTTTTACCATTTCTTTTGTCTGATTTTGCCTCTGGAAAGATTTCTGTGCTTATTTTCTCTTTTTTTTCTTCTTCCAGTTATGAATCTCTTTAGGACTAGGTTTATTGGCTACCATGTAAATTTTCTCTAACTTTACCACTCTATGATAGTCTTTTTGATCAGGCTCCATATGCTCATACAGAGCCCATATTTTCTTTGCTGATTTAGTGTTTTCTTGTTGTCTCCTTTTCCTATCTTTTTTATTGTATGTTACTGTTTATCACCATTTTTGTGGTTTTGTGTGTCTTTGTTTCCATTTTCCCTGTTTTAGAAGTTATTTAAATATTTCTTGAAATGCGGATTCAGTGATGAAAAATTCTATTAATTTTTTTTGTTGAAGACTTATTGCTCCATCGTATTTGAATTTTTCAGAATAGTGTATTCTTGCTGTAGCATGGTGTCTCCTTCACTAGTACTCTCCAGTCAAAGGGAGAAGTTCATCTGCATGTCAGTGTGTTCTAGAGCATGTACAAAGACCACAGACAACTTCTTGTTAGTAGTAGTAGGTGCAAGGTGTCTCACTCACCACGGCTTTTCAGTTCAGGTGATATAGGTTATAATTAGCCCTAATGCACTCTGATAAGCATGACAAGAGGCAACAGGCAGCTTCTTATTGGCATAGGTGGGGAATGGGACCTCCCTCACTGCAATGATGCAATGCAGTGAGAGAGCCACAGGTAAACTCCATGAATTCTGTTGAACAGATAGATCTTAGGAAGCTTCTTGTTGGTGGTGTGAGAGTAGGAGTCTCACTGTCTCACTCACTCAACACAGCTTTTTGGAGCAGGGAAAAAGTTGACAGGCAACCCCAGTGTCTCTACACGGTGTCTTCATACAAATGTTGAATTCTATAGGGTTTTGTGAGAAGTAAATTCTAAACATAGCTTTTCCTCTAAAAAAATTATCATTCACTATGTATAAGTACAAGCTAAACTAAAATAGTGACCTAAACTCACTGAAAATTGAGAGTGGAGAAATGACTTATTCTAATTATTTTGGTCAGTGCTAAAGTAATTTAGATCACCCAAATATTTTTTTATGCTTCACTCTTTGAAATATATATATACATATATATATGCAAATGAACATAAACTATACTTTGGCTATATATACTCATCTTAAACACAGACATAAAGTTAAGTAGTTCTAAATTTTGTATTCAATGAATGTTTTATATTCCCCATTAAAGCTGAATCTCTTTTGACAGAAGATAAAAAACAAGTATTTAAATACTAGGGTATGTAGTAAAAGTAAATTATGTCTATAGTGTCTTTAGTACAATACCTGCTAACCAATATGGATTCATATATAATTATAACAAATTGTGAGCGAAGGAATTCCAACATTAATAAATAGGACTGAATTTTCCAGTAAAACATATGATAGATTTTTTTTCAGAACACACACTGATCTTTAAGTTGTGATTACCTATGGAAATAAAAATGTAGCTACTTAAGTTTAAAGGAAAATCATGACTCAAATAATCTGACCCTAAAATCTTTCAATACCTAGAAATAATTTGAGATATTTTAGTTATAATGTTGCAATTAGATTTTTGTCTCTTTTCTAGGAAAAAATTACTATAAACCTTAATTACTGGTTGATGCATTAGCTAATTCTTCACTTATTTTTCCAGAAGAAATTAAAAAAAAATTCATGGGAATATTCTGAATCAGTGTAATGCAGTGCAATTCTTTTTCTTAAACATACCATATATAGAAGATTAACATAGGTTTAGATTCAGCCAGTGTTTGCTGAGGGTCTGCTATGCACTAAGTACATTACAGGTGTTAAACTTTAGTTTTTTCAATTAAAACCAGAAGTTTTGAGGTAGTTCATATTATTCCACAAAAAGAAATCTCAAAGTTAGAGATGCAACATTCCAAGACATGGAGTCACAGTATTTGTGCTGCAAGTAGACTTGCAGCTGACTCTGTATTTTATGCGGAACTAATTAAAATAAAACAGAAATAGAAATATTTGATGATTAACCTTGGATAATAATTCAAGTTAAAATAAATGATACCTTTGTGAAAATTTTCTAATGAACATTTTTGAAATTATTCATCTTTGTCACATAAATAAATTCTATCTGCTTAGTTTAGTTATTAGAGGAAATCACTACCACACTTCAATTTACAATGCTGTGAACTTATGCTTTCTACCATAGTACTATGCACAGCTGAGTACTCAATAAGTCTCTGTGATATGTCATTAAGTTAGATGTGAATGTTGAAATAGAATAAAGTACAAGTGAAACAAACTCTACAAAAGAAAGATAAATGAATGAGGGAGAAGCAAAATTGAAATATGAAATAAAATGTCATGTTAATGTGTTATTGTTGTTGTTATTGCTACTGCTATTGTTAATGGTGGTAGTATCATTAGTATTATTTTTTGCCAATAAAGAGTATGTCTGCCAAATGGTATAATCTCATGATAATGGACAAAACCTGAAAACAGGGTTAAGCATTTTGTGTAGGTTGTTGAATTGAGAATTACTGAGAGATGCTTGTTTTGTTAAATAAAAGCTCAAAGATTTTCAAAGAAGGAGCATTAGTCTTGATGGTTTTAATTCCTAGATTATTCAGAAAAGTTAAAATATGCAAATTTAAGTGATTTTTCATAATAATTAAAATGTATTTTAAAGAAAATTCACCTTTATAAAATAATTTGGTATCATTTGAACTAGCTAAGTTTACAAATGTGTTGTGCTTATAATTTCATGACTTATCTATTAAACACATTTTTCATATTTTTCTATCATAAAATATAATAGATAAGTGTCTCAGTTTCTCAACTAAAGCCAAAAAAATAGTATAGATTCTAACCAATGTGTGTATGTGTGGAGAGAGAGAGAAAGTGAGAAAAGAGCAATACTTAATGAGAAAATACGACCATTTTGGCCAAGATGGCAGTGAGGTAGGAGCAAGACTCACATCCTCCCACAGAGCAACTAGAAACTCATTTACTTTCCAGAAATAAACACCGAAGAAAAGCACACATAGACAATGTAGACACACAGCAGAAATCACTACAACAAAGAGTAGGTCAAAAACATCTAGGTTCAGAGCTGTAGGCAGAACTCAGAATTGGAATTATGGCTGCAGTGGAGGGTATGGAAATGTTAGTAAACCAGCCCTCCCAGGAATTGCAAAAGCAGCAGACAGCCCACACATGGGGACCTGGACATGGAGTTGGGGGAGAGGGTCTAGGTTCAGAGCAGAAGAGGCACCAGGGCCCTGGTTGTTAGAACAAAAGAACTTATGAGAAAATTACACTGGGAAGTACTATTACCAGAAGGCAGCAGGGGGATCCACACAACCTCCCTATCCCACCATACTGTCCAGGGACCAAAGAACCCACTCAAAGGAAATACCACCAACCAGAAATCCCACCCTCAGGCTTGAAAGGAGAAGAGAATCTACCAGAGAGGGAATACGTCAAAGCTACCCACTAGCACTACCCTGTGGTTGTTGGTGAAAAGGTAGATTGCAAATTGTCAATAATAAGGCGATCACTGTGGTGGGATCTGGGATGCTAGGAAAAGGCTCTACATACCCCACACAAACTCCAACCGCATAAGCTGAACTTTTAGACACCAACAGTGGGCCCACATAAAAACTTCAACAAATCCAAGCAGTGGTGATGCAACAAAACTCAAGAAATCTCACTGTCTAAATGAGATCCAGGCTTTCTCAGCACAAATCAATATCCTACAAAAGAGTAACACTGTAGGAAAGTCTAATATACAGAAGCATATAAAAGCCAAATAGATCAAAGATACAGAAATATACAAGATATGATGGATTCAATCCAAAAACCAAGGAAAAATCTGAATGCAACAGATGCCTATAATCTACCTAAGGATGAATTGAGGGTAACAGTGATAAACATACTCATTGAAATCAAGAAAACAATAGAGGAAGAAAAAGAACAACAAAAAAGAAAAATGAAGCAGCTCAAAAAAGATGTCAAAGAAATAAAATACACAATTATTGACTTAAAAAACTCAATAGAGGGACTCAAAAATATAATGAATGAAGCCTCCAACAGAATCTTTGAGCTATAATATAAGGCAGAGGAACACACTCAAGCAAACCAGCAAAAAGAATAAAAAAGAATTCAAATAAATGAAGACAGCATTTGAGACCTATGGAATAACATGAAAACAGTAACATACTCATTATAGAGGTCCCAGAAGGAAAAGAAAAAGAAAAGGATGCTGAAACTGTATTTGAACACATAATAGCTGAGAACTTCCCAAATTTGAAGAATGAAGCAAGTCTCAAGACCAGGAGGCTCAAATAGCCCCTAATAAAAGAAACTCAAGCAGATTTACTCTGAGACACATTGTCATTAAAATGACAAAAATGCAAGATGAAGAAAAAATCTTAAAAGCATTCAGAGACAAATGAGTCACATACAAAGTAGTCCCCATAAGACTGCAGATTTCTTAGTTGAAATTCTACAGGACACGAGGGAATGGCATGAAATATTCAAAAGACAGAAGGGAAAGATTATCAACCTAAGATACTATACCCTGCAGGATTATCATTCTAAAAAGAAGGAATAATAAAAAGCTTTTCCAATAAGCAAAAGTTAAAGGATTTATTACCACAAAACCAGGTCTACGAAAATTACTAAAAGATACTTTGTAAAATACAAAGAAACGCAACTTAAAAAGAGTAAGATAGCAAATTTCAAAAGTAGGCTAGAATATAAGAGAACAAAAATATGGATGGTTAGAATGAGTGGAAGACTATTCTGTTTTCAAATAGAAATAAGATGCAAATATAGAATTCTTAATGCTAATTTGAGGGTAACCTTAGAATACAACTCAGGGGAAAAAGCAAAGAAGAAAACAGAAAAAGAAAATGAATCAAAGCATAGCCAGACCCAAACTACCTAAGAAGAGAAAGAGAAAAACAAATACACTGTCTGGTACAACAGAGGGAAGGCAAATTATAAAATTACATTAAGCAGCTACATATAAATAATCACCCTAGATGTTAATGGACTGAACTTACCAGTCAAAAGGCACAAAGTGGCCAAATGGACTGAAAAGCTTAACCCAATCTTCTGCACTCAGAAATCTCACCTTCTTTCAAAAGATCAACAAAAACTCAAAGTCAATGGTTGGAAGACAATCCTACAGTCAAACGGAACCACAAAAAATCAGGAACAGCCATACTTATATCTGATAAAACAGACTTTCAACTAAAAAGCATAATAAAATACAGAGATGGACATTGTATAATGATTAAGGGGGGTCAATCCAGAAAGAAGTAACACATAAATAAGCCAAATGAAGGAGCAACAACATACATAAGGCATATATTATTAGAAATGGTGAGAGACATCAACAACAACACAATCAAAGTAAGAGATTTCAACACTACATTACAACAGTGGATAGATCAGTCAGGCAGAAAATTAACAGGGAAACAGCAGCTTTAAATGACCATTCGGAACAACTATGTCTAATGGACATATCAAACACTTTGTCCAATGACTACAAATTTCACTTTATTCTCAGGTGTACATGGAACATTTTCAGGAGAAACCATATGTTGGGACAAAAAACATGTCTCAATATATTTACAAAGATTGAATTCATATCAAGCATCTTCTCATCACAATGGCTTAAAAATAAAAATCAGCAAAAAAAGATAGCTGGAAGACGCCAAATTATTTGAAGACTAAGGAATCTGCTTCTGAATGAGCTTGAATAAAAGAGGATATCAAAGAGGAACTTAAAAATACTTACAGACAAATGAGAATGAAGCACAAGGTACCAGAACCTATGGGATGTAACAAAAGCAGTACTAAGAGGAACGTTCATAGCAATCCAGGCCCACCTCAAGAAACAAAAAAAAATTCAAATAAACAATGTAACTATACATTTAAAACAACTAGAAAAATAACAATAAAAGCCAAAAATCAACAGAAGAAAAGAAATAATCAAAATTAAAGTGAAATAAATGTAATAGAAAAAAAGATAAGTAGATCAATGAAATCAAAAGTTGGTTCTTTCAAAAAATAAACAAAATT
This sequence comes from Solenodon paradoxus, assembly GCA_004363575.1. Taxonomy (NCBI): domain Eukaryota; kingdom Metazoa; phylum Chordata; class Mammalia; order Eulipotyphla; family Solenodontidae; genus Solenodon; species Solenodon paradoxus. The sequence continues at coordinate 45,600 of RJWH01001057.1, forward strand.
GACCAACCAATGGCTAGACTCACAAAGAAATAAATAGAGAAAACTCTCATAACTAGAATCAGAAGTGAAAGATGAGAAGTTACAACAGATAACACAGAAATTCAAAACATCATAAGAGATTACAATGAACAATTCTATGCCAACAAATTAGATAAACTTGAGGACATGGACAGATTTCTAGAAAAATATAATCTACCAAGACTAAGCCTGGATGAATTAGAAAACCTTAACAGAACAATCACAAAGAAATTGAGGTTGAAATCAAATGTCTTCCTAGAAATAAAAGTTCTGGTCCAGGTGATTTTTCTAATGAGTTTTATCAACACTACAGGGAAGAATTAATACTTGTTCTTCTCAAACCCTTGCAAAATATTGAGGAACAGGGAACACTCCTAAATACTTTCTATGAGGCTACCATCACACTGATATCAAAAGTTAATAGATACGTCACTGAGAATGAAAATTACAGACCAATATCTCTAATGAACATAGCTGAAAAAATTCTCAACTAAATATTAGCAAACCAAATACAGCAGTGCATCAAAAAGAATATCCATCAAGAAAAACTGGGATTTACTTCACAGTTACAAGGATGGTTCAACATCACAAATCAATTAATATAATACACCATATCAATGAGAGTAAGAAAAGCACATGATTATATCAACAGACACAGGAAGCTTTTGATAAGATTCCACACCCATTTATGATTTCAAAATTCTTGTATAAAATAGGGATAGAATGCTTATACCTCAACTTAATAAAGGCAATATACAACAAACCGACAGCCATCATCATAGTTAATGGTGAAAAAAATTAAAAGCATTTCCTCTAAGACAAGGAAAAAACAAGACTGTCCACTCTCACCACTGAAATTTAACATTGTACTGGAGGTCTTATCCAGAGCAATTAGGCAAGAAAAATAAGTAAAATAAGTCCAAATTGGAAATGAGGAAGTAAAACTCATTATTTGCAGACGACATGATCATATACATTGATAACCCTAAAACCTCCATCAAGAAATTACAAGAACTAATGAGGGATTACAGTAAAGTGGCGGGCTACAAAATCAATTCACAAAAATACCTTAGCATTCTTATATGCAAACAACACACTAGAAGAAAATGGAAAAAAAAGAAAACTATGCCATTTAAAATAGAAGCAAAAAGAACCAAATATCTTGCAACATACTTAAACAAAGGAAGTGAAATACCTGTACAATGAAAACTACAAGTCCTTCTTAAAAGAAATAGAAGAGTATTCAAAGAATGGGAAGATATTTCCTGCGGTGGTTGGGAAGAATCAATATCTTCAAAATGATCATCTTACCTAAATCAATATACAGATTTAATGCAATCCCCATTAAAATCCCTCGGGCTTATTTCTAGGAAACAAAGCAAAAATCTTAAAATTTGTATGGAACAACAAAGACCTCAAGTAGTCAAACCAATTTTAATAAAAAAGAATGAATCTGGAGGAATTACAGTCCCAGACATTGAAGTATACTGCAAAGCTATAGTGATCAAAACAGCATGGTACTGGAATAATAACTGAAGCACAGACTAGTAGAATAGAACTGAATCACCAGAAACTGAACCACTCACATATCATCAATTGGTCTACACCAAAGTAGCCAAAAGCATATGATGGACAAAGGAAAGTCCTTTCAATAAATTGTGTTGAGGTAACTGGACAGCCACAAGCAAAAGTATAAAACTAGATCACTGTCTAACACGATTCACAAAAATTAACTCAAAATGGACTAGAGACTTGCACATGATGTTGGAAACCATAAAATTCTTGGAATACAACATAGGAAAGATATTACATTGCATCAGCTTTAGGGAAGCCTTGGGGAGCACTCAATTCCAGCATCATGGGAAATAAAACAAAATCAACAACTGGGACTGTGTCAAACTAAATTGCTTCTTCACAAAACATCACTAAAACCAAAAAGACAACCTACTAAATGGGAGAAGATATTTGCATTTCTTATATTTGATAAGGGCTTAATATCTAAAATATACAAAGATCCAATAAAAATCAATAACAGAAAAACAGGCAATCCAGCCAAAAAATGGGAGGAAGAATTAGAGAGACATTTTTCCAAAGAGGATATACAGATGGCCAACAGGCACATATTAGATATTCCTCCTTCCTTGCTATCAGGGAAATGCAAATTAAAACAGCAGTTAAATATCACATTAAACATGAGAGACTGGCTATCATTTAAATGTATGGAAACAACAAATGTTGGTGAGAACATGGAGAAAATGGAACAGTTTTACACTGCTAGTGGGAGAGCAAATTGGTGCAACACCTATGGAAAACAGTTTAGTGATTCCTCAAAAAGACAGAAGTCCCATGTGATCCAGTCATCCCACTTCTTGGTATTTACTCAAATGATACAAAATACTCATTCATAGAGATTTATGCACCCCCATGTTTACTGCAGCCCTATTGATGACAGCTAAGAGCTAAGACCTGGAGACTAGTTTAGTGCCCAATGTAAGGTGAATGAATTAAGAAGATGTGGTACATTTATAAAATTGAATATTACACAGCCCTTGGAAGAGATGAAATCCTGTCATTTGGATCAACATGGATGCATCTAGAGAGGATTATGATAAGTTAAATAAGTTAAAAGAAGATAGATGTATACCAGATGACCTCATGCATAAATGGAATTGAATAGACAAAGCAAAGAAACAGAAGAAACAAAACCAACCCTTGGACACTTGCAACAAAGCTGAGGTTACCAACAGGGAACGGAATGGGAAGTGGGAGTGGGGAATTGTAGTGGAGCACACTGGACAATGGTGATGATTTGTTGGAGGGCAGGATGTTTTGACATATATATGAAGAATGGGGAGCCAACACATAGGATTTATTTTAGTGCAAAAAAATAAAAATAATAAAAACAAAAGACAATAACAACAAAAAATAAAATGTTACCAATTTTGTATCTTTGGTAAAGTGGTAACAAATAATAGTATAAATGAGTACATATTAGTTACACCTTTATTAACTATCATATTACTATAATTGTCAAATTTGTATAACTGCCTGCCTATTTCTTATTAATGAGCATGTAAGAGGTGGGAAATATCAAATATTATATATTGCCACTAATTTTCATGGCAATATCATTCTGATTTTTAGTCATCATTAATATTTCATTTAATCCAACCAAAATATCCACACTCCACCTTTCTTATTTCCAAGGAAATAATATCTAAGAAATATTCCATGGAAGTAATTAATTTATAATGTTAAATAAATTCTTGGAAAAGTATTTTGATTTTACCTTTATAGCCTCTTGTTTGCTATATTTTTTCTGATTATGTTGCAGATAAGTTCCATCATGCATATTTTCTTATAACATAAACTGATTTTCAGAATCCCTGTCTGTAGAGCAAGTTAGATGACAATTAAAGGGTTAATTTTATGTAGTTTCTTGAAGTTTTGGAAATACATACTTTAAATGATCATTTTGAAATGATCTCTTAAAATTGCGAACATAACCAGTTAGAATACATTGTGATAAGAGGGAATATTTGCCATCCTTAAATACAGCATAATTTGGCTTTTATGATTTCTCCACTTTGGTCCCCACACCAGCAACATCAACCATGGACACTTAGAAATTTGAATTGCCAGTCCTTCATATAGATATACCAAATCAATACAGTGAAGGATAGAAGTGGAATGTCTGTGGTGGTAAGCAATGTATTTTGCACAGATGTTGATTTACCATGGTGTACAACCACAAACCTATATAAATTTGTTGCAATGTTTCATCAATAACATTTAAAAAATAAATAATCCATGCCATAACTTGCCTGAAAAAATAGAAAAAGAAAAAAAGAACTTTATGAGTTGTGAGGATATTTTTAAGAAGCGTTCAGGATATGAAAAGTGACAAATTTTGAGAACCACTACTGTAAAGGTGCTGAATTAATAACCTACTTTCTTTTGCCTTCCACTATCCTATCTACTAAGATATATTAAGTCCTTCCCTCAAAAACAGACAATCAGAAACAATGATTTTAAAGTTTGCACCTGAATTGCCAGATAAGAGTAATACATTTCTCATCTTGATGTCTACCAGATTAAGTATAGAGGTTTATTCCTTGGTTGATAGAAAGGTTTTCGCATTTTCTGCCAGGGAAGAAAATGAGAAATTTGCTTTATAGCGTCTGCAGAAAGCTAAAACCCTAGTATGGGTTATATTGTAACTCAGGCCATTTTACAGATAAACCAGGGCCACAAAACATCACCTAGAAGGGGCTAATTGTCAGAAATGTGTACCCTCTTTCCTAAATTTCCTGAACAAATTTCTTTAAAATGTTTTCTAGTTTAGCTCTTTACCTAATCCTGCGTCTTGTTTGCCAATTTCTGCTGCATATTGTTAACATTATTACTCCCATTTAATTAAATGTTTTCCTCTCCTGCAGCCCTTTTCACAGAGGTAGCCAAAAGGTTTTCTGGAGACAGGACTTGTGTATTTCTCTAGTGCTGCTTGTTTGTTTCTATTAGAAATATTTGTCTGTCTGGAAGTTTTTAGATAAAATTCTACACCTTCTGTGGAACTTCTTTGTAGTCTATATCCTCAACATTTTTCTGCATTTAGGCTCTAGAAATTATAGATGTCTTGAAAAAATCAATCAAGCTTGCTTTATATTTGATGTAATAATAAATCATATTAAGATGATGGGAAAGACCGTATGGGCCAGAAAAAAAAACTTATATATTACTATTTTCCCAGAGGACTACAATATATAGACAAGTTCAATAAATATGAAGTAGGCATTCTGTGACAACTAAATAAGCTATTTTTCAAAATTATAAATGTACAATTTGTCACAATGTCTATAAAGTATAGTAATTAGTGCTTTCATTGGAAAGGCTAAGAGTCAAACAGAAACTCGTTTACCCACACCTCCTCTTCCTACCTCCCACCGCATGTATCTAAAAGCATTTAAATTCCTGTGCAATCTTGTCCTTCTGTATATAAAGAAGTAATAGACTTGAATTGTGGTTCAGGAATCTTGCCGTAAGTTTTAAGGTTACCAGTCTTATGTTATCAAAGCCATTACAATGATTGCAACCCTGGAATACTTACAGTACGGGATACTGAGGAAATAGTGGGAAATAAAGCAAACTTGCCAACTCTCATAGAAAATACATTGTAGTTAGGATGGAATATGTAATAAAATAATAAATAAATTTTATTGCATGTTAAATGGTGATAAATTTTATAGGTGAGATAAAACATGTTGAGGTGGTAAGAATAGGGCTGCAGATGACAATTTTAAATAATTTTTCACCATAGCTCTTACTAATAGTGTGATATTTGAATAAATAGCAGAAAGCACTCAAGATTAAATACGTGTGAACTCTAAAACACACTTTTAAAAGTACCATATTAGTTTTTAATAATTGATTTGACACAATTGTCTTAAGCCTATTAAATTATTTAGTAGACGTTCGATGAAGAAAGGTAGTTCTAATTAACTGAATCAACTGAGATTTTCCCATGGAATTCTGAAACAGAGTTTCTCAACAATTATTGACATTGGACATGGATGGATATGATATATCATATGTTGGTGACTGAAATGAGAAGACGAGGCACCCCTGATCTCTACCACTGTGTGCTTGTTGACTACATTCCAACAGCCTCAGTTATTTTTTTTAATTTGCATTCTTTATTTTGTTTACATAATTGTTTAATTTTTAGGATGTTGAATTTCAGCCTCAATCTATATGCATTTTGTACCTCACTGGTCACCATAGTCCTAGTGTCCATTACCACCACTATATTAATTTCTTTATTCCCTAATTACCTCTCCTCTCACAAACCCCTGTTAACTAGTCTTCCATCCTATGGATTGTGTTATGTTTTATCAGTTTGTTTTATTTCTCTGTATTCCACATATGAGTGAAAATATCTTGAACCTCTTTTATTTCCAGGTTATTTCACTTAGTATAATCATATTCAGTGCAACCCTGGTTTTATCAAAAGGCACACAATTTTGTTACTGACACCCCAAAGGTATACTAGCTTCTCTGGGGCTCCTGGGCCATTGAACAATATAAATTAGGAATCCAAGCATTTCTCAAGTTTTTATTGCAGTGATTAGATAGGAGAGAGAGATTGGGGGGACGGAGGGGTTTTCTTATATGAGGGCACCAGCATAAGGACAAGACCTCACTTTGCAGCACATCCAGCACGTGCAGGTCTGATGATTTTGTTAGTAGGATAGATTAGATTGGTGGTTTTAATGATAGGGTCTTTACCAATTTCAGCAGAAGTATACACTGCTTATCTAGTCTGTTTTATCTCTTTCTTGCAAGGTTCAGAAAATACTTAAGAAACTAAGAAATGTATGTACTAGACAATGTATTTTTCTCATTCTGCTTTCCATCTGGAGGTGTTTCATAATTTGGTTGATCGTAAATCACTAAGTATTCTTAAGGCATGTAGATTGGTAATAGTCACACAGTTAGAACTTCGAATGAGGGTGGTAGTTAGTCACCTTGAAAAGAGGGTGGGGTCAATCATAGCTGGATGCTTATTGGGAATCAAGAAGAAATATGCTGCCATACTTTTTCCTATTTGTCTCAATTTCATCTATTTTAGTAGCTTCATAGAATTCACTAAGTATGTATATCACAGTTCTTTGTCCAGTGTATCTGTTGAAGGGAATTTAGGGTGGTTCTATGTCTTGGCTCTTGTGAATTATGCTGCAATTCTGATTATTGTTTTTGTATTCTTTGACTAAATTTCTACAAGTGGGAATGCTGGGTCAAATGGTAATTCCACTTTTATTTCTTTTAGGACTAACCATTGTACTTCTCAAAGAGTCTGTATTAATTTACTTTCCCTCCAACAATGTAGGATGGTTCATTTTTCTCCATACCCTCTCCAACACCTATTTTCAGTTTTTTTGATACATGTAATTCTCACTCATGTTAGGTGGTATCTCACTGTGTTTTTTATTTGCATTTCTCTGATGGTGAATGATGTAGATCAATTTTCATGTCTCTGTAGAATATTTGTTTGTCTACTCTAGAAAGGTATCTGTTCAACTCTTGCCCATTTATTTCAGTAGGCTGTTTGCATTTTCATTGTCTTTCATTGTGTATGAGCTTTATACATGTATTGGAAATGAACTTCTTGTGTTATGTATATTATACAAATATCTTCTCCCATTCTGTGGGTTCTCTTTTTGGTTTAGTGGTGATTACTTAGGCTGTCCAGAACATTTTTAGTCTTTGGGTAAGAGACACCTTATGTTAGAGAAAACTAAAGAACTGGGATGGTCTAAGTTTTGACTGTCAAAATGTATCCTGTTACTGCTAATTGTACCCTGGGCAACAAAATTACCCCTAAATGAGAACCTAGACTTAAATGTCTTCTTATCTTTGATGACTCATTTATTATTGACTAACTTAGAGTGAATTCTAGTTCATCTACTGTTATCTAGGAAAGGATCTCTCTGGACATGGTGTTTTATGATGAGTTAATAGGTTCTAATGTGTTCAAATATATTCTTATATTCTCCTCACCACTCCTGCAAATTTTCAATTACTGCTCAATATTTATTTATGCATTTATTCATTTATTTATTTATATTAATGCCTCATAGGTTTATAATACTTTATAATTTCAATGAATAGATTCTCACCTTGATCAATGTAAATACTGACTTTACCCACTGTCAGAGTTTTAATGTCATTCAACTTATTCAATTTATTTAAGGAATGCTTACTTTTCATTTTCCTTTCTAAGCATTGTTCTACAAACTTCACAAATAGCTCATCCATCTTTATAACAACAATATGGGGTAGGTATTATTATCATTATTTTAACTTTACAGATGAGGAAATTGAGGTAGAGGAACATTATGTAACTTTCCCATGGCATTACAAATATAAAACAGGGATCTAACCTATGCAGTCTGGTTCCAACATCTTTTTCACTATGCTCCCTACTATCTAGATTAAGATGTAACCTATGTTAATATTTACCATAGTATTTAAAGTCTCTGAGATGCTCTGCTTTGTTAGATTTAGGAACAAAAAAATGTGTCCAGTAAAATTTGAATTACACATAAGCTGCATATCATTATTTGGTAAAAGGATGCCACGTGGAATGTTTTAGAAATGCTTATATAAAAATAATTTGTTGTTTATCTGAAATGCACATTTTACCGTGAGTCCTGTAATTTATTTGTTAACCTTGATTTAAAGAAAAGCTTGATTTAAAATTGTACACTTTGATTTTGTATAAATTCCTTTGGACTTTATTCTAAGACAGTGTTCATTTTTTAGTTAGACAGTGAATAGATTAGCTTGAATGTTTAATCCAGGTCACATTGATCTCTTCTATTCATAAACTGTTTTATTCTTATTTTGTTTACATTGCTATATGCTTTTTAGGATATTGAGTTCACACCACAGTTAGTAGGCATCTTACATCACATTCACCACCAAAATTCTAATGTCATTTACCACCACCTTGCTAACTCCTTCATTCCTTAATTCCCTCTTCTTTGAACTACTAGAAAGACACTTAAGAATATATCCCACATGATTTTTCACTTAATTGTTCACTTTTGTATTCACATATTTTTCCAAGAAAATATGTCAGCTCCTTAATGAGAGTTAATCAGTATCATAGTTCTTTCAAATTTTTAAATGTGTGTAATATTTATCAACATAATATTATACCTGGAAGATGATTTGTTTCTAATTCAGAATTTATAAATAATCTTGTTATGCCAACTTGCTAACCAAAAGATCCTGAGCAAAAGAAGGCCATAACTGGTTTTACATATATATATCTCACTTTCTCAGATTGATGTGTTTTTTATTACTTTGTTACTCTTTTTATTTATCAACATTATTTATATTTTTAATCTCTTTAAAGAAAATTTCCAATTTGCAATCAAGTTTTTCTTTTCCAAATTTGATAATGGAAGCATGAGTAACTGTTCAACTAAGATCATGAACACAACCTTTTATTCATGCAGGTCAGATCATTAGAAAGCAGTTAGTCATTTTATTGTCCTTGTTCTTGTCTGGAAGAGGGCAACAGGGCTCTTACTTGTGCACCGTGTAATACAAATAATATTTGCAAAGGATAATCTCTTGTGTCAAGTTTATTTAGGGGATATCAAATTGAAATAATATAAAATGTATTTGTTAAAGAATGAAAGCTGATGACCTCGTTGTTGGCTGCATTTTTTCTATTGCTGAATAAGTCAGCTGTACTTCATTTCTACTTCCATATAAAAAAAAATCTCAAAACCCAATATGGAAACTCTTAACCTCATGAAAAAGTGGAAAAGTGAATACCAGAGTCACTTAGAAAAACATGCTAGAAATTTCCTAAAAGCTTTAACTTTAATTTTTATGGTAAATATTATTTTCTTAGTATTTGTTATATGCTTATCCTATTTTCTACAAATAAATTTCTTGTTAATTTACACATGTGTTCACCAGACCCATAGGTGAGAAATTAAAATTAAACCTATTTCCCTAAACAGATTCCAAAGTGCTATTACAAATTATGGCAGGTTAATAAACAGACTCATTAAAGTTGGACTCCACTTTGTTTCAGTGAATGAAGAGTTTGGTCATGTCCTCAGCTTATTTTGATCATTCAGTTTATACTATTGTATCAAATGTGTTGGTATACTTTTTAGCATATACATTTGAAAAGCAGCTTTTTAAATCAAAATTCTCAATCAAAAGCCTTTCCCCTGGATTACAGAGAGTACTATGTAGCTAACAATCTATGATTGCAGTACTTCTTCACATTAATCTATGTGCAATTTAGGATTTTTAAAGACTATTTAATAAATTCCTATATAAAATACTTCTATTCAAATTCTGAGAGAAATGTAGATATTCAAATGGAAAACCTATTACAAAATTAAAATAGTTTTCTGATGCACTTATTATTCATTTTACAGCAATTATTTAAATCAGAAAAGATTATTACCACTTTGACAGTTTTCACTCATATATACCAAAATATAATATATTTCAACTAGTTTTGGGTTATTAGGTACTTTAACATTAAGCGATCTTGGTCTGCAAAACTGGTTAGCAGAGAAACGTAATCAAAGAAGTCATAAGTAGAATCCTTCTGCTTTAGTGCTATTTTCTAGAACTAGGAAATTTATTGCGTGTGGGATATTAGTAATATTAACAATGGACCAAATGGAGTCCATGATTATCTCATCTGAAAACTACTGCTGAAAATCGTGTGACCTCTGCTATACTGTCATCCTAATTTCCATCTTCTGTGTCCTGTTTTTCTTTAGTATAAGCTTAGATGTGTGTGCTGTCTCTATGTGCCTCTTTTGGGCCAGATTATCAAACTGAATCAGTGACTGCGTACCTTTTATATTTATATGTATTTCCCTGATGTTGACTAGGTGTAAAATATGATTGTTTTTACATTTGATCTTCACTGCAGCAAGCAGCACCCAATTCAGTTGTGTATTTCTTTAAAGAAGTGTAGTACTATTTTTAAGCCTCAGTCTATTGTACTGCAGCATTACAATTTATAGACCATGCAATCTGTCTTCGTAATCAACAGTGATTTTCATTTCTACTTATTAATGGCATTTCTTTCAGCTCCAAATTGAAGATTTCAGGCAATTTTAGTGTATATATTTTTTATGCATACTGAATGAATTGCTTTCCTGTTCAGGTATTTTATTTGTAGTATATCCCTCAGATTCTTATCACTGTGGTTACGTATGTACTTATAGTGTTATGTAACAAAGAATTCATTAATTTTGAGTACTTTGTCCTGATACAAAATATTTATCTTAGAGAAGCAATATATTATCTCTAAAACAGTAGGAAGTCAACAGTCTAATTTTGTATCAGTTAATTTTATGCAAATATATCTTCCAGGATACATAGATTTGTATTTTAAGATTTATGAACATTAAGAGAAGTAGAATCTCCCAAGTTATTATTGATATTGGCGATCATTATGAAATCCTTCTACTGCTTAATGTAATCATGTGCAGAAGACAAAAAGCTAACTCAATACAGACTTCAAATAATACAAATGAAATACAATATGGATTGGTTATTTAAAAAATGTATTTTATGTACATTAAAATTATTGTCTAAGACATATTTCAGAATTAAAATAATAGTTATTTCATATATCCAAAACTTGTAGTTGAAATAGATGCAAAAATTTAAATATTGTACATGTTCCCTCTGCAGTACTTTACACCTTCCAAACCTACCACTGAAATAAAAAAGTAAACAACAAAAATAAAAGAAGGAAGGAAGAAAGGGAATGAGTAAGGGAGAGAGGTTGGGAAGGAGAGGGAGAGGAAGTTGGAAAAAGAAGTTCTGTAAGATGTTAGGTTAAGTTTATTACAAGGGAGTTAAAGATAACACACTTTATACATTTATAGCTAATATATTACTTTTTTATTTTAGTTTAAAATATCATAGGCAATGTTCATTGTAGCTTCATTACACAAAAGAAAATCATTAAGATATTTTATCTGTTTTTGAGATTCTTTATGACTGATAAACAAGTACTCTACAGCATTTTGGATTCAAATAACATGAAATTACTGATATGCTAAAAATGATCATTTAGCCTATTTTACCCCTACAAATTTTTAAAGAATATAAACTCTGAAATTTAATTATTTTTAAATTACTTTATCCAGAATAATTTGATTAAGCAATCTTATGAAAGGTTCCCACAATTGTATTCCACAGCTTCCCACACAAATTGCCTAACAAACCAGGATGAGAGTGAAAAAATGGGGTTCAAGATTCTGCACACCGAAATTGCTTGCAATTGAAAAATAAGGTTCAATAGTATGGCAAATTCATAATCCTATACCTGTAGAAACTAGAACAAATAGCTAGAGTGTTGTATCCAGATCATGTGGAAATTAGTTATGTGTAGATAGAAATCTAATATTTTTCTTAAATGAGTCGCATAATAAATAGGTTGCTGATTGTTTTCCTAGCCAGAAATTCATGTATTTTCAGCTGTTGCATGTGTCCTGTTATTGAAATAAAGAGTACAATGGGTAGAGTAATTTTGTTTGAGGCACTGTTATTCACCCTATTATGTACTATTAGTGCACCCGTTTCAGATTCTCAGGTTTTGCTTGTTTTACCACTTTGTAGCAGTTTATTTTTACATATGCTAAAAATCTCCCATTTCTATGTGCAGAAGAAATTTTACTATTTCATATATCTCACACATAGAATAGTTAAGCTGAATTAAAGTAGGTAGCCTAGTAAAAAAGCTTCTCAAAGCAATAAAAATCTTATTACACAAAATTGCACAAAATGTGATTGTGAGGGAAGAAAATACAAATATAAAGAGAAAAAGGATGCAACTTGGGTTTTCACACCCTATGTGATATCTTTTTATAAGGAATATTGTCTTAAAATCAAAAGTAAAACTGGACACATTTGAAATACCCATCAACTACTGAGTGATTAAACAAGATATATTATGAAATAGAATATTTTAAGCAATAAAAAGACACTACTGATACATGTCACAACAATGTACACATCTCAAAACATTACACTGAAAGAAACTAGACACAAATGATGACATATTATAGGATTCTATTTATGTGAAATATCTAGGAAAAAAGCTATCTGATAGAAACATAATGCAGATAAGCGGTTGTCAGGGACTGGGGGCGAGGAAGATATACTGCAATTGGGAATGAAGAATATTTGGAGAGGGGTTGAAATATTCTAAAGTAGATTTATGGTGATGGTTGTATTACTCTACTGATTAAATAAAATTTATTAAATCATACACTTAAAACAGGTTCATTTTTTTATTCAATGCCTTTTGTTGTTGTCACTAGATTTCATGGTTTTTGCTCTATTTCTGTATAGAATATCTGTGGGGATATGATAGGGATTGTGTTAAATCTGTATATTGCTTTCGGTGTTATAACCATTTTAACAATGTTAATTCTTCCAACACATAAGCAAGGAATATCTGTCCATTTCTTTATGTCTTTTATTACTTTTAACAATGACTTAGATTTAGATGTACAGGGTTTTTCACTTTTTTGGTTGTATTTATTCCAAGTTATTTTATTCTTTTTTTAAGCTATTGTAAACGGGATATTTTCCATGATTTCTCTCTCTGCTACTTCATTATTTGTATATAGAAATGCAACTTACGTTTTTATATTAATATTAGCTTCACCGTTTATTGCATTTATTATTTATAAAAGCATTTTACTCTAGTCTTTGAGGTTCTCTCTATTTTCATGTCATATACAAATAGTGCTAGTTTAACTTCTTTTTCAATTCAGATGTTTTGCTGTTAAGATTGCTTTGTTGTCTAATTGCAATGGCCAGGAATTCCAAATATCTTAAATGATGGTGGACAGATCTTAGAAGAAAAATTTTGAGTTTTTTCCAATTTAGTATTATATTGTCTATGAGTTTGTCATATGTAACATTTATTATGTTGAGGAACATTCCATCTATACTCATTTTAGAGGGTTTTGACATGAGCGTTGAAATTTATCAACAAGTTTTGCTGTATCTACTGTGATTATCCCAAGGAAAAAAATTAATTTGTCACATTCATGGACATCAAACTACACAACAAATTAATAGAAATCAAATCATTATAATACTGGTATAAAAGCAGACATAGATCAATGGAACAGAATTGAACACCCAGAAATTAAACCACACATATATTGGAAACTAGTTTATAGCAAAAATACCAAGAATATACATTGAGACAAGGACAGTTTCTTTGATAAATGATGTTGGAAAAGTAGGGCATCTACATGCAAAAGTTTGAAAATAGACCTCTAACACCATACTCAAAAAATTATTCAAAATAAATTAAAAACTTCAATGTAAGACCTGAAACTATAAAATATTTATAACAAATCGTAGGCAAAGCAAAACTTGATTAGTATAAGAGATGCCTTTGGAATATCAACTTAAATAAAAAGGGAAATAAGAGACAAAACAAACAAATGGTACTACATAAAGCTTCTTTACAGTGAAACTCATCAAAACAAAAAGACATCCTACTGAATGGGAAAATATATTTGTGTATCATATAATAAGATAATGGGTTAACACCCAAAATATATAAAAACATAAAAAATTAGCAACAGAAGAATAAACAATCCAAAAAATATAGAAGATCTTAATATACATTTATCCAGAAATACAGATGACTGACTCTACATGAAATGATGTTCACTGCCTCTTGTTATTAGGTAAATTCAAATCAAAATAATATTGAAATATCACCTCACACCTGCAGCAATGGCTATTATCCAAAAGATGGGAAACAATAAGTTTTGGCAAGAATTAAGAGGAAACAAACCACTTATACATTGTTGACAGGAGTGTAAATTGGTGTAACCATTATTGATATATTAAAAAAAGGCAGAATGGAAATTTTATATGATCTTCTTATATCATGTTATTTTCTCAAAAAAACACAAATTCATATATATAAACATACATATATACGCATGTATATACATGCATCCATACCCATGCTCATTGCAGCAGTCAAAACATGGGAACAACATTAGTGACTATTAACAGAGGAGTGGATAAAGAAGACATTGTTTCACCATAACCTAAAGAGACTGGTACCTGTGCCTGCACAGCCTTACAACACTTGCTTGGCTCCAGGGAACCTAGGCCTCTTCTTCTGGGGATCCTTGATCACCATCCAACCATGCAGAGACCATGACCTGCACCAAGCCACAGCACTCTCCCAGCTATAGGTACCACAACCCTCTGCCCTGCCCCACCATGGTCTGGAACCAGTGCATGTTAGACTTCAGGTTCTGGGGACTCACAGGCCATTGATCTTTGGTCCTACCCTGCTACAGTCAGGAACCAATATGTGATAGGCTACAGATTCATTGGCCTGTGTCCTGCACCACCATGGTTGGAAACTGCTCACTGTGTCTCTGGACCCACAGGTGTTTGAACCCCATCCTACCCACCTGTTGCCAGAAACAAGTGCCCATTAGGACACGGGACATGAGGACACCCATGGTGTGTCACTCCATACCCAGAGATCCTAAAATATATAATTGGGTCACCCAAGCGCTACATTCCTGGCCTATACCACCTATGAAAGTCCCTCCCAATAGAGAGCTACAAATACTGCAAGCACCACCTGAAACAGCATCAGTGACTCACCACAAGGAGGCATCCTAAAAAGCAGAAGCATCCTCACCTCTACTGAAATCCAGGGGCTGGTCTGCCAATCTTCATACAGGTAGGAAAAAATCTAAAATAAAAAGTATGCTGCCATGCTGCATTCAAGGAAGAAAAGAAAACCATGAATAAAATCTAAGTCACAAAAAATCTTGAATGGCCCCCAAAGAGGATGTCAGGAGCTCACCAGAGAAGAGCACCATTGATATGGATTAGGCCAATCTAACAGATAAGCAGTCCAAAATAATAGTTATAAGAATGCTGAATGAGATGCAGGAGTCACACAAAAATACCAATAATAATTGGAAAACCTCAGAAAATAAATGCAAACCAAAGCATATCACCAAGCATATCGAGATCATGAAAAAAAAAGACCTAAAAGAAATCGTAGAAATGAAAGACACAGCCAAGGAATTATAGATAAACATGGAAAGCTCCATAAACAGATTCAAACTTTCAGAGGAATAAATATCAGAAAATGAAGACAACAGAGGCATTCCTCATGGAAGAGGGGAGGGAAACAAGATTGAGAAAAACTGAAAAACCCTATGAGAAATATCACACAATCTGATAAGAGCAAACAATGATACTAGGTGTTTCAAAAGAAAGGAAAGGGAGGAAGGATCAGAAACTTATTTAGAAAGGAAATAGCAAAAATTTCCCACAGCTGTTACAAAAATAACCATGGACGTTCAAGAAGTAGAGAGAACAATGGAATTTCTGAATATAAACATAACTAAGAAATATCATAGTAAAAGAAGCAAAAGTCAAAGACAAAGAAAAAAATGAATCAAGACTGCTAGATAAAAGAAAAACATAGCCTAGAGAGGCAAACCATCAGGTTATCATCAGATTGCTCAACAGAAACCCTACAGCCACTAAAGAGTGGAATGACATATTCAAAATACTAAAAGACAAAGACTACCAGCCAAGAATACTATACACAGCAAAATTATAATTCAGGTATGATGGAGAAATAAAGATCTTTAATGACAAAGTTCATAGATTTTTCTATCACCAAGTTTACCATTCAAAAAATCTTGAAAGGGACCGTATAAAAGGGAAAGTGAAAGCAAAGATTCATCACACTCAAGAATGGCAATAAACAGAAAATTAAAAGAAGAAAAATATATGAGAGCAACAAGGGAGAACAAAAAAGAAAATACTAGAGTGAAAGAAAAATATTTCACCTGTTCAAATATATGAATATTATGTGACCTTACCTCATAAAGGACAATCATGGAGTAGAACAGTTAAAAATAATCCACGGAACAGCAACAAAAAACAATCCTAAACAGATGCATAGACTGAAAGCAGAAAAAAATGGAAATAATAGACACTGAATATCATTAAAAAGTAAAAGTAAACCGAAACAAACAGGAAATGAAGCAAAAAAAACCTATAGAAAACAGAAAAACTCATATTGCAGTACTGCATATCAGTTACCAACCTAAATGTGAAGAACTGAATTTACTATAAAATGAAACAGTAAGTGGATACATAAAAAATAAGACCCATCAGTTTCATGCCTACAAAATCTCTTATCAGATCCAAAGAAAAACATAGGTTGAAAATCAAAAGCTATGGGAAAATATATCAAAGCAACAGTGATGAAAGGAAATAAGGAACTGAAATACTAATATCAGACAAGACAAACTTATAACTTAAAAAGGTGCCATAAGGCAAGGATGGACACTACATTATGGTTTGGGTAATCCACTAAGAAGAAATAACTATCAGCAACATATATGCAGATCATCGACTTCCGCATGGTAACTCAATAGAATGCACTTTCGGGTCTCTCTCCACAGAAACACACACACAAAAACCCAGAACAAATCATCTATTTTCCTGGGAAGAACAAGAAACGAATGGCACTTCAGCTGCAGACAGAACAGTTGACGACTAAAGGTACATGAAGGCACCCTGTGTGAGTTTCAACTAAGCTGCAGATTTGGATTTGGCATGGAGCTTTGGGAGTCTCCAGACACAAGGTGGGGTGAAAGCTAGGAATTTTGGAACCAGCTGCAGAGGCAGCAAGAGGCGAGTCTAGTGGGACTGAGAAACGGAGCAGGGAAGGCCAACGTGGGAGTGGGTAAAAAGAGAGTCAATGCACGAGGAGCTGAGCTGCCACAACCCTCAAGACATATCAACAGGGTCTCTGAGAGGGGGATACAGGAGCTTAAAGAAAAAAAAAAGACAGACAACATTCATTTAGAAAAGCAGGGGCCAGGTGGGACACTACTTTCCTCTGAGAGACAGTGATCAAGAACCTGGTTCTGTGATTTATTTTATAGGGGTGGGGTACAATGAGGTAATGCAAATAAAACATTGAATGCAGGCATTCAATTCTACTATTATAATCAGTATAGCAACATTGAAAGTCAGAGCTAGTGGCTTCCTACTGTTATCTACTTGTAGCTCTGCTGACTTGTGAGAACCTCTGTCCTGGGACACTTTGAAGAAATGGCCAGAGAGAAACTCACTCCCAACATCTCCCCCTTTTTAGTCTTTTAAATAAGCACTGTCAGTTGGTGTAAGCATAACTAGTTATATGCAACAGCACTCAGGCTCTGCCTATGGCTTCGCTATTGATGATTTCTTCTTCACCTCCTAAGAGAACAAAGAGCTCAATCTCAAGCTATAGTGTGCTTTGGAATCCATGCAACCATGCTTGTCTTAGTTTGGCACCCTCTAGGACTTTTACCTATCATTGACTAACCAGTCTTCTGAGGGTCTGAAAGAATCACATTTATGTTTTTTGTTTGTACTTTTAGGAGGACTGAGTTGTATTCTGATGGCCAAGGCAAAAAGAGCTTCATGCAGTCCTGGTCTTTATCAGATTACATTGTTAAGAGCAAATGCTCAAATTTGTAAAATATAAAAAGAAAGGAGATGAAAGAGAGCTTTATACTTTGTGTTTCACCTCTGATTTAGTTTCCACCTCTGATTTAGTTTCCAATCTCAGGCGATGAACATGCAGTCTAATCTGATTCAGCTCTCATTGGGCTTGACAGCAGACTAAGGAAAAAATACACAAGAATAGCAAGAACATGCCAATAATTCCTGTTATATATCAAAGTGTGTGTTTTAACAGATTAAAATAATTAAAATCTTTCAAATCATTAAGCAGCTGCTGAGGTAAATGAGCAGGACTAATTATAGGGACTTTGGTGTTTTCTGGATATTATAGAATTCAGTGTGTAATGACACAGACCTAGACTAATATTTGCATGATGCCATAATCCTAGTTTTATTCGAGTTCAATTCCATTGGCTACTGTTACAACAAGCTTAAGTAATACGAATGAAAGTAAATTCTTCATGGCATCGGAGTTGCTGGTAAAATTTTACCACTTCTAATTGGTTTCCAAGGCTTATTACTGCAGATTCTAAAGCTTTTTATTTTGCTGCTAATTTTGCAACTATTCGTTCTTGAATGCTAAGAGCAAATGAAATATTGTGAGCTAGGGCATTGACGAAATGAGCATCCTGAATGCTCTGTGCCAAGGCTGTAGCAGCAGTGACAGTGGAAGCAATAATAGTAATAAATACAACAATTCGAGCTATGAGGAGTCCTATGTCTTTCTTTGGTCGACCGAGAGTTCTATGAAGTTCTACTGCTGGAAGACCAGCATCCTCATACCAAGGACCTGAAAGATTAACAGGAAGCATAACAAAAGGAGGTTGATATACAACCAGCAAATCATCTTGTTCATTAAATTGAGAGACACAATTAGTCAAATTGCAGTTTATGCAAGAAATGGTATATAAGCCGGATTCAGAGGAAGTGATTTTTATATTACCCACCACAACAGCATAGGGATGTGAAACACAAACCTGAAGGCCATAAGAGAACTTGGTGACATCTTGAGTACCTGGAGTGGTAAAGTTTACCAAGTGCAAAGCAGCTCCAAGGCGTCAAATTTCCTTCTGCATGTAATCACCATGAGTCAAAATATGACTCACAAATCCTCCAGCAGACATAAGTAAAGAATGAGGATGATCTGGATCCACTTTATGGGACCAGGCATATACTGAGTAGTCAGTTCCTGGGATATTATACTCAATAGGCAAAGGATAACCACATTTAAACCATGGAGGAAATTCCCCCAATTCTATGCTGGTGCTATCAGGACAATAAGGAATGGAAGGATGATATTGTGGAACTACCTGTGAGGTTTTAGGAAAACCCCATTTTGACATAGTCTACACATATTTAAAAAGATCCCCTGGACCACGTAATTTAGCAACCTTGCCTCCTCCATAGGATGCCTGCTTTTCTTAACTGGAGACAACCAGTTTTAGACTTAGAAGAAAGGCAAATAGGTACAGAATGACTTAAACCAGAGAAGTCAAAGCCTCCTCAAGACTCTGGGATGATATGAGTAGCAGATTGACCTCCCATCATTTCTGTGTCATTGGTATATACTGGAATACAGGGACCATCCACAAGGTTGGAAAAACCATAGGAAGGTCTGAGAAATAAGCCCAATAAAGTTCTCCTTGGTTATTAGTAACCAGTATACTTAGACATAGCAAGAACAGCATCATATCTCTTCCTCAAGATGAACAGAGTCGAAAATTTCTTCTTCCTTCCTCTTACTGTCTTCTACTGAAGTGAAATGTCATACAGCTCTCTCCGGTACCCCAACAGGCTTGTCAGTTGACCTTTGGGAAAAACACAAACATATCCCCTGTCACACATAGTAACTGGATCTGTTCCAGGCCATTGTCCCGTGATGAGATCTTTCCATTTTACCAATGCTGTGGCTTTCTGAGTCAGTACCCCAAAAATACTATTTGGCAGCAGCTTGCCTTGATCATCAAAATTAAAAAAAAAATAAAGTAAAAAGAGTTAGATTTAATTTCTTGGAAGGTGAGAGTATAGAAACCTCTAAGTCTCCCCCTTTTTGTTTTTTGAAATTGAGTTTTGAGAGTTCTGTTGGCTCTTCCAACAATAGCTTGTCCCTGGGAATTATAAGGAATTCCAGTCTTGTGTGAGATGTCAAACTGCTTACAAAGCTTTGAAAACTAGCACTGGTATAAGTTGAGCCATTTTCAGTTTTGATCTGATTAGGCTTCCCTATACTGGAAAATGCTGTTAAACAATGAGTAATAATATGCTAAGCACTTTCTCATGTTTGACCAGTAGCAAAGATATAATGAGAGTGTCTATAGAGACATGAACCATTGCATTTTGTCAAATTCTGAAATGCGAGTAACATCAATTTGTCACAGCTGATTGGGTTTCAGTCCATGAGGATTCACTCCAGGTGAAGGGCTAGGTACATGCAAGGAACAGGAAGGACGGTATAACAATTTGATGAGTCTGTTCCTGAGTGATTTGATATTGTTGCCTAAGTGCCTGAATATTTTGATGATATTGAGAATGAGCAATGAGAGCTTGATTTACAGAAGGGCAGTGAACAGGAGAAACAAGTAGTTGATCAACTAAATTATTACCCACAGCTAAAGGTCCTGGGAGTGGAGAATGAGATTGAGTACGCCCAATAAAAAATGGTTTCTTATGTAATGGAATGGCACTCCGTAGAGACTTAAATAAGTGATAAATTTCCTCTGAGGAAATATGTCCCAGAAGAGTTGTTTCAATTTGTTGAACGGCTTCCACTACATATTGAATGTCACTATAAATACTGAGAGCTCTAGTAGGTGGAAAGTTAGATAGAAGCATATGTAAAGCCCAATTTCTGCTCTCTGAGCAGATGGAAAGGAAGTTTGTTGAGCTGAAGTTTGTTCAGTACTGTAAAAACCAGCACACCCATTATTTGATTCATCAGTAAAAACAGTAAGGGCTTGAGGACTGGGTTGAGAGGCAATGACTTTTGGAAAAAAAAAAGAAGTGATTCTGCAGAATTGTAAGACTTTATCTACAGGATAATGGCTATTTATAATACCTGAAAAATTGGCCAAAGCAATTTGCCATGGGAAAGAGCTTTCCCATGAACATCGTTGTTGTTGATGGGAAAAAAGAACAATAATTTTCTTCTGGCTCCATGCCTATAAGTTGATGCAAGTGATGATGAGCCTTAGCAATTAGTCCTGCAATAGCCTCATGATAAGGGGTTATAACTAGAGCCAGACCATGAGAGAAATGTATTCACTCAAGAATGCCTTATGGTTGCCACAGTACTCCTGTAGGAATATGGGCAGTAGCACAGATAACTACGCATACAGGCTGATCTTGATCTACTCTGGTATGTTGAGCCTTTTGAAGAGCTTCTTGCACTCATGAAAGTGCTTTTTGAGCCTCAGCTGCCATAGTTCTTGGAGAGCTAGGGGATGTGTCAGCATTTATGATTTCAAAAAGTGGAGAAAGATCTCTTGTGGTTAATTTCAGTGAAGGTCTCATCCAATTCATATCACTTAGGAGCTTCTGAAAATCATTGAGAGTGTGCAGATGATTTATTCTCACCTCAATCTTTTGTGGATGAATAGTGTGCTCTTTAATGATTTGCCCCAAATATGGGAAATGAGATTCCTTTTGAATCTTTCCAGGTGCAATGACTGACCCATAATATTGGAGACTACATTCTGAATCTCCAAAAATAGTCAATAACTGATAAATTAGAATGAGCAACAAGAATGTCATCCATGTAGTGGATAATGTAAGCTCCAGGGTATTTGTCTCGCAGAGGGTGAATGGCACAATTTAAAAACCTTTGACATAGAGTAGGATTGTTAGCTATTCCTTGTAATAGGACTTTCCAACAATATCTCTGTGCTGAAGCTTGATGATTTAATACTGGGACAGAAAAAGCAAAGCACTCCCAGTCCTCTGGATGAAAAAGAATAGTTAAAAAAGGCATCTTTTAAGTCTATTAGTACTAAATGATAATTTAGAGGGATGGCGGTAGGCGCCAGTAGGTCTGGATGCAAATATTCCATAATTTGCATTGTTTTATTTATTTCTCTTAAGTCCTGCAACAATCTCCATTTTCCTAATTTTTTTAGGGATGACAACGATAGTAGTATTCCAAGGATTTAAAGTTTCTTGAATATGGACTGCCTTTAACTGTTCTTTTACTAAGAGTTCTGCTGCTTGTAATTTGTCTCCTGTTAGGTGACATCAACTCCAGTTTCTATCAACATCTCAAAAGAGATGAGTATCTGATAGCCTCGATTATGATCTGCTTGCTGACTGCTTTATTCAAACCAATCTGATTTCCACATTAAATAATCTCCTCCTCCTAAACAAGCTCTGGCTAAAATGATCCAGTCCTTAGGACATAAAGGATCAGAGCCAAAGATCTCCATTAGAGATAGAGTAAAAGGAGAAGTGGGATCATACATATTAAGGCTGTTTTAAGCTCCTTTAGTGTCTTAAAGGACATAGGGCCATGACAACTCAAAATCTGTCTTGGATTTTTAGGATCTGACCTCTCAATTACTGAGCACATAGAAAATCCTGTGATGTCCTCTCCTCTTTCTGCAGCTTGTCTTAGTGACTTCTGTAAAGAAGACATTTCCCTTTCTCTATCTCTCAAGAGCTCAGATAAAATTCCTTGTGCTGACCCTTTAGACCTAGTTCCCATCCCTTCATAAGGAATTTGAATAGCAGCAGTAGGTTGCCTTTGATCTTGTAAAGTTAACAAAGAAAATTGCTTTATTAATTCTTCTTTTAAAGGGTCTTTCTCCTCCCCTAAGAATTCCTTTTCCTTATCAGAATTTCCAGACTGCTTTGTTTGTCAAATTGCAGAGCCTTATCTTCTAGCTTCCCAGCCATGTCAGATGGCAATGTTTCATTCTCTTCCTCCCTCTAGCATTCTTCAGGCAGCACAGTGGGCAAACTACAGCCCTCTACAGCCATCGTTAAAGAATCACTTCTGTCTACAGTCTTTAAATCTTCTCTCTGAGGGTCAAGTGAATCCCTTATTAAAGTTCAAAGAATAAAAGTAGTAATAGCAATACTTTGTGGACCCTCAGCAGCATAACAGTCTCTCAACTGCTGGCCTAATTTCATCCAAGTAGCCTCATTTATGGTCCCTTCTTCAGGAAACCAGGGTCAAGTTTGCTGTATAAAATTTAAGTAATTCTCTATTTGTGAAGTGTGAATCTTGTTGCCCCTAGTTGATAGCATAGATTTCAGCATCTGTACATAGAGTGTTCCCTCTGAAGAACCTTTATTCCCCATTATTCATCCCAGGCTAAATATCAAAAATCAAATACGATTTGTTCCTACCTGACCTTGGACCTTGTCCAAACGCGCACCTTCAGGAGCTTGCTCTCTGTCGAATACCTCTTCTCTTTGTTTATTTAGTTCCCCTGCTCTCAGAGCCCCACCTTGGGCTCCAAATATGCCACAACCCACGTGGCTTATTAACAGGGTCTCTGAGAGGAAAATACAGGAGCCTAAAGAAAAAACAGACAAACAACACTCATTTAGAAAAGTGGGGGCCAGGTGGGACACTTCTCTCCTCTCAGAGACAGTGACCACAAACCTTGTGATGTGATTTATTTTGTAGGGCTGGGATATAATGAGGTAATGCAAATAAAACAAAGATGAATGCAGGCATTCAATTTGACTGCTGTAATCAGGATAGCAGCATTGAAGGTCAAAGCTAGCGGCTTCCTGCTTTTATCTACTTGTAGCTATGCTGACTTTTGAGAACTTCTGTCCTAGGGCACTTTGAAGAGGGTCCCAGAAAGCAACTCACTCCCAACACTGAGCTGGAGCCTGCATAGTGAAATTTCACTGAATGCAGCCATAACTGGAAATCAGTCAAAGAAATTGCAAGCTCAAACCCCTCCCACAACCATTTCACACCAGAGGCTGGGGTCCACCGATAGGAAATCGGACCACCGCTTATCTGTCCACCAGAAATCCCACTGATCAGATACTCATCCCGTGGATTACAGTGAGAAGGCAGTCCCAAAACTCAACGCTACTCATTAGCGCCACCATGTGGGTAGAAGCGAAACTGCAGCCTGATTACCAACCCTGAGCAAGTCAACCTACACAATCCCAGGGAAACCAAGCCCTCAGAAATATAAACAGAATACTGACTAGAGCAAAGGCACAGAAAAATATATGGGAAATTATTAATCCAATCAAAAACCCAAGGAAAATCTGAATATAGCAGCATATGTAAATTACCTGAAGAGGAATTTAGGGCAACAGTGATAAATGTACTGATGAGAACTCATAAATAAGTAAATGCAGCAAATGAGAATGTCAGGAAGCCAAGAGAAATATTAAAGAAAGACATCCAAAGGTAAGGGACACGATGGCTGAATTAAAAAAACTAAGTAGAGGGAATCAATAATAGGATGCATGAAGCTTCCAATAGAACTAGTGACCTGGAAGGTAGGACAGAAGAACTAAATCACGCATACCAGCATATAAAAAAATTAAAATTATTCAAGACAGCATTCTAGATCACTGGGATAACATCAAAAGGAACATTTGCATCATAGGTGTCCCAGAAGAAGATAGAAAACAGAGAGTAAAAATCATATTTGAAGATAATTAATGATAATTCCCCAATTTGAAGAATGAAGCAAACCTCCAGAAGCAGGAAATTACAAGAGTTCCTAAATATATATATATATATATATATATATATATATATACATATACATATACACACACACACATATATATATATATACACACCCAGATACACTGTCATAAAAATGTCAAAAATACACGACAAAGAAAGACTGTTAAAAGCAGCCAGAGAAAAACGTGTCACATGCAGAGGAGCCCTGATAAGATTGTCAATTGACTTCTCAAATGAAACTCTGCAAGCCAGAAGGGAATGACATAATATATTCAGAGGGAGAAAACATAATTTTTAACCTAGAATACTATATCCATCATGATTATCATTCAGAACCGAAGGAAAGTTTGAAACCTTTTCTGACAAGTAAGAGTTAAAGGAATTCATCACCACAAAACAAGCTTTGCAAAAAATATTAAATGATGCTCTATGAAGCATAAATCACACAGGAAAACAGTATGAGAGCATATATTAAAATTGGGGAGAAAGAGAAGAGAACAAAAATGTAGTGAGAATGAGTGGAAGACTAATATGCTTTCAAATAAAATTAGGTAGTAAACATAAAACTCTGAATGCTAACTTTAGGGCAACCTCACAATAAATATATCCCCAGAGGAAAGCAAAGAAGAAACAAGGTGAAATCAATCAAAACATAACTGAACACGTCCAAACTAAAAAGAGAAAGAGAGCAATCATCCTCTGGAGCAACATACAAAAGACAATTTATAAAATGGTACTATGCAGTCATATATCAATAATAACCTTAAATGTTAATGTACTGAATGCACCAGTCAAATGACACAGAGTGACTGAATCGATTAAAAAGCATAACCCACTTTCTGCTGCACTCAGGAAACTAACCTTCTGCCAAAAGATAAAGGCTCAATGTCAATGTCTGGAAGAAAATCCTACAGTTGTATGGTATCACAAAAGAACAGGAAAAGCTATATTCATAACAGATAAAACAGACATCCATCTAAAAAGTCTAATAAAAGACAGAGATGGACACTATATAATGATTAAAGGATCAATCCAGTAGGAAGACATAACACATATTAACATATATGTACAAAATGAAGGAACATTAAAATATATCAAGCAAGTATAATTAGACCTGAAAAGAGACATTGGCAGTAAAACAAAAATACCGGGGGACTTCAGCACCCCACTTACAATGATGAGCAGAAAAAGAAGGCAGAAAATTAACAGGGAACAAATCATTTAAAATGACCATTTAGATCAGATAGGTCCTATTGACATATACTGATCAGTTCACCAACGACTACAGATTTCACTTTCTTCTCAAGCGTACATCAACATTTTCAAGGATAGATGATATACTGGGACACAAAGCATATCTTAACAAATTAACAAAGACTGAAGTCATATGAAGCATCTTCTCTGACCAAAACGGCCTAATATTAGAGGTCAACTGCAAAAAGAAAGTAGGAAGACCCTAAACAAATGGAAACTCAACAATATGATCCTGAAGGACTCTTAGGTAAAAAGGAAAATCAAAGAGGAACTGAAAAAATACTTAGAGACAGATGAGAATGAAAACACGAATCTATGGATGCAACAAAAGCAGTAGTAAGGGGAAAGTTCATAGAAATCTGGGCCTATCTCAAGAAATAAGAAAAATCACAAATAAGCAGCTTAACTCTACATTTAAAACAACTAGAGAAAGAAGAACAATTAAAGTAAAGAATCAGCAGGACAAAGGAAATAATGAAAACTTGGGCAGAAATAAAAGAAATAGAAAACAAAAAGACAATGCAGAAAGAAGATCAATGAAACCAAAAGATGGTTCCATGAAAAAATAAACAAAATTGAGAAGCCATTGGCTAGACTCACAAAGAAAAAAGGGAGAAAACTCATATCTAGAATCATAAATTAAATTGAGGACATTACAACAGATACCACGGAAATTCAAATCATCCTAAGGGACTGCTATGAAGAGTTCTACGTAACCAAAATGCACAACCTCGAGGACATGGACAGATTTCTAGAAATGCATGGTCTACAAAAACTGAACTGGGAAGAATTGGAAAACCTGAACAGACCATTCACAAGCAAAGAAATTGAAGAAGAATTCAAGGGTCTTCCCAAAAATAAAATGACCTGATGGCTTCTCCAACGAGTTCTACAAAACCTTCAGAGAAGAATTATCACCTATTCTTCTCAAACTCTTCCAAAATATTAAAGAACAGGGAATTCTCCCAAATATTTTTTATGTGGCTAACATTACGCTGATACCAAAAATTGGCAGAGATGTAACCAAGAAAGAAAATTACAGACCAATATCTCTAATGAACATTGATGCAAACATTCTCAACAAAATATTAGGAAACAAAATTAAACAATGCATCAAAAAGATTATCCATCATGACCAAGTGGTATTCATACCAGACATAGAAGGATGGTTCAACATACCTAAATGTATTAATGTCATACACCGTATCGACATGAGCAAAATGAAAAACCAGATGATCATAACAATAGATGTAGAGAAAACATTTGACAAGATCCACCACTAAATTAAGATGAAAAAAAAAAACTCTCCTTAAAATGAGAATAGAAGGTTCATGCCTCAACATAACATGGGCCATATATGGAAAACCCATAGCTAGTATCATACTCAATGGTGAAAAATTGAAATCATTTCATCTTAGGTCAAGAACAAAGCAAGATTGCCCACTCTCACCACTACTACATAATATTGTCCTAAACAGAGCAATTAGGCAAGAGAAGGAAATAAAAGGAATCCAAATTAGAAAATGAGGAAGTAAAATTATCATTATTTAAAGATGACATGATTATATATATTGAAAATCTGAAAAACTCTACCAGAAAACTTCTAGAATTCTTCAATGAATACAGTAAAGTGGCAGGCTACAAAATCAATGCATAAATATCTCTTGCACTTTTATACACAAACAACATGCTAGAACAAATCAAAATCATGAAAATAACACTATTTAACATAGTAATTAAATGAATAAAATACCTGAGCATATACCTAACAAAGGAAGTAAAAAAATATATAAAATTAAAACTATATGTCCTTATAAGAAATACAGGAGGACACAAAGAAATTGAAAGACATTCCCTGCTTGTGGATGGGAGGAATCAATATCATTAAAATGGCCATCTTACTCAAGGTAATATACAGGTTTAATATAATCCCCATTAAAATGCTACAGTTTATTTCCAGGAAATAGAACAAAAAAATCTTAAAATTTGTATGGAGCAATGTAAGACCCCAAATAGGCAAAGCAATCATTAGGAAAAAGAACAAATCTGGAGGGATTACACTTCCAGACTTTGAACTATATTGCAAAGCAATAGTAATCAAAACAGTATGGTACTAGAATAAAAACAGAGGCACAGATTAGTGGAATAGAACTGAATCAACAGAAACTGACACACTCAAATACAGTCAGTTAATCTGCAACAAAGTAGTCAAAGTATATCATGGAAAAGGGAAAGTCTTCAAAAAATGGTGTTGGGAAACTCAACAACCACATGTAAAAGAATGAAGCTAGACCACTCTCTATCACTATTCACTAAAATTAGCTCAAAATTGATTAGAGACTTGGACATAAGACCAGAAACTATGAAGCTCTTAGAAGACAACATTGAAAGACTTTCCATGACATCAGTCATAGAGAAGTCTTTGAAGAGTCAACTCCACCATAAAGGAAAACAAAAAGAAAAATAATTGGGACTACATCAATCTAAGGAGCTTCTTCACAACAAAAGAAAACATCACCAAAACCAAAAAGAAACCTACTAACTGGGAGAAGATACTGGCATTCGATATTTCCAACAAAGGTTAAATATCTAAAATACTCAAATAACTCATAAAACCCAACAACCTAAGGACAGGCAATCCAACAAAAAATAGGAAGAGAATTGAAGAGAAACTTTTCTGTAGACATGCAGAAGGTCAACAGGCACGCACATGAAATTATGTTCCTACACGTGGGCTCTCAGGGAAATGCAAATTAGGACAGCAATAAGCTATCTCCTTACACATGAAAGACTGGCTATTATGCAATGTCTGGGAATTACAAAGGCTGGTGAGGATAGTGGAATACTTTTGCACTGCTGGTGGAGAATGGAGAATGGAGAATAATGAAATACTTTTGTGCTGTTGGTGAGAGTGCAAAGTCGTATAACCCCTAGGGAGAACAGCTTGCAGATTCCTCTAAAGACTGAAGATGGAAATCTCATATGGTCACGTAATTCTACATCTGGACATCTACCCAAAAGATAAAAAAGCACCCATCCACAGAGATGTGTTTATCTCCATGTTTATTGCAGCCCTATTCACAATAACTAAGAACTAGAAATTACCTAAGTGCCCAACATCAGATGAATGGATAAAGACGTGGTACATATATACAATGGAATACTACACAGCCCTTAGAAGAGATGAAACCCTGTCATTTGAATCAACATGCATGGGACTAGAGGGGATTATGCCAAATGATAAAAGTCAAAAGAAGAAAGATGCATAACAGATGACTTCACTCATAGGTGTAATGTGACAAAACAAAGGACAAAACAAAGGAACATAAACATAGATGAAGCATAAGCCAGAAGAAATGATGAAAGATGAAGAAAAGCCAGAAAAGATGAAACATAACCAACCCTGAAACATGTGAAAAAGAACTGAGGTTACCAAAAGGGAATGGGGCCAGGGTGGGTAAAGGGTGGTGGAGCCCACTGGACAATGGAGAAGAAAACTTGGTGGTGAAGGGCATGGTGTTTTGAAATATATCTAAGAAATGGGTAAACTATACATGGGAAATTATTTTCACGTGTAGAATGATTACCACAATAAAAATAAATAAAAACATATATGCACCCAATGCAGGACCATTTAAATATATTAAACAGTGACAGAGCTAAAGGCAGAAATAGGCAATAACACAATAATAAAAAAGGACTTCAACACTCCACTTTTATCAATACATAGCTAATCCAGTCAAACATTAACTAGCAAATAAGGGTCCTATTTGAAACAATAGATCCCATGGATATACAGCAGTATACAACAGAAACGCAGTCAACTCCATAATAATTGGTGAAAAAACAAAAATATTTCCCCTAAGATCTGGAACAAGACAAGGAGACACACTATAACCACTTCTACTCAACATAGCTCTGGAAGACTTTGCCAGAGCAATAAGGCAAGTAAACGACAAGGAATCCATAATGGAAAAGAAGAATAAAGATATCATTATTTGCTTATAATATGATACTTAGAAAATCCTAAAGGTTCCATGAAAAAACTGCTAGAAACAATATATGAATACAGCCAATTGGCAGGATATAAACTTAACACAAAAATCAATAACATTCACACATGTATAAAATAAAGAAAAAATTAATTAAAAAAGAAATCTGATTCATAATAGCACCAAGGAAGATCAAATACCTGAGAATAAATTTAACATAGGAGGTAAAGAACCTCTATAATAAAACTATAGGACTTTAACAAAAGAAATAGAAGACACAAAGAGATGGGAAATAATTCTCTATTCTTGGATTGGAAGAATTAACACAGTAAACATGAGCATTCTCTCCAAAGTAATATTCAATTTTAATGCAATTCCCATCAAAATTCTGGGAAAATTTTTCAAGGAAATGGAACAAACAATAATGAAGTTTTTTATGTAATCACAAAAGGCCTCAGATAGTCCAAGCTATTTTAAAAGAAAACGAGAACTGTGAAGAAAACACCCTCCCTGATCTCACACTAAACTACAGAGCAATCATCATACTAGCAGCATGGTACTCAACAAAAACAGTGTAATCAGATTGAGAGCACAGCAATAAAACCACATTTATATGGACAGTTAATCTATGATAAATGCACATATAAAGGAAAGTCTATTTACAAAATACATTGGGAAACTGTAAGGACATCTGTAAAAATAAAACCGGATTGCTCATTATCTCCATATTCAAAAGTTAGCTCAAGATGCATCAAAAACTGGACATAGTACTGAAACCATAGATTACTTAGAAGAAAATATGGGAAAACACTCCAGGACCTCAACCTCAAAGAAATATTTGGGGAAGAAACAGTTATGGTAAAAGAATCCAAAGTAAAACTAAACAGTTGGCACTACATCAAATTGAACATCTTCTTCCCTGCAATGGAAACCATCACTGAAACAAAAAGACAAGTCACAGAATTGGAGAAGATATTAACACAACATACATCATGTAAAAGCTTAATCTTCAAAATACAAAAAGATCTTATGTACCTCAAAAAATGTCAAAAGACACACTGAAAATATGAGCAAAAAAACTGAATAGACACTTACTAAAGAAGACACACGTGCCTTGCAGACACCTGAAAATATGTTCTGCATAACTAATTATCAGATAAATGCAAATAAAACTACAATGAGATACCACCTCACATGGTTCGAATGACCTATATCATAAAGACTGGAAATAGCAAGTGCTGAAGTGAATGTGAGGATAAAATAATCATCTTCCACTGTTACTGGGAATGTAAATTGGTGCAGCCTTTTTGGAAAACAGTGTGTAGATTCCTCAAACAAATAAAGATGGATCTATCATTTGATCCTGCAGTCCCACTCTTGAGCGTTAATCCAGAAGATACAAAATCTCTAATCAGAAAAAAAAAATCTGTAATCCTGTGTTTATAGCAGCACAGTTCACAATATACAAGACATGGAAACAACTTAAATGATCATCAACAGATGACTGGATAAAATAATCTGTCACATATAAACTCAATGGAATTCTATTTTGTTATTAAAAAGCAAAGAACAAAAAACAACTCACTAACAACAGAAAATTGTTCTCTTTGCAACAATCTGGATGGAATGGGAAGGGATCGTGTTAAGTAAAATAAGCCAGAAAGAAAAAAAGATAAATACAGGTGGTTTCACTTATCTGTGGAATATAATGAATGAAATAAATAAAGAAATAAACACCAACAAAAAAGTCACAGGGCACAAGATGACGGCAGCCAAGGGGATAGAAGGAGGGAGGGAAGAAAGGAGGGGAAAATGTTGTGGTATAGGACACGAACTCTAGTGGTGGATGTGGTGTGAAATATAAATTGAGATGCAATTTCAGTACCCTAAAATTAATGTAGCATTTTGAACAAAAGAAATAATAAATATAACTATTTTCAGAAAGTACCTGTATTGGGTCTGACATCAGAAAATTCTGTTAATAAACAAAAAGGATGGGCCAAACAGGCAGATTAATTAACAAATGTAATGTCCCAGATATAAGAAAAATATATCACCAAAATAATCTCCCACTACCTGGCCTATGTAAAGTCAGGGTCGGCTCTATATTTTGCCTCCTATTCCGTTTCTTTCTTTTGAGAAGGTGTACTCACTCTTGAGAGTGCTTTTTCTTTTTCCTTTTCTTCAATTAAACTCTTCTTACTCATTAAAATAAGATGTGATAAAATGGAATAAGATACACAATGGAAGACTACTTTTGTGATTAAAAATATGAAATTCTATTGAATAAAGGGGATAAAGTGTATGATGAAGGAAGAAGTAGAATGGCAGTATATTATACATAAATTTCATGTATTATTTACAGATTTTAACTTACAATTATGCACTTTAAACCTGTTTAATGTGATACACTGCTTCTTCAATGAAGGTAATTCCAAAAAGATAAAATTCTGACATATGCTACAACTTGATGGACCTAGAAGAAATTATGATTAGTGAGATAAGTCAGAGGAGACTGAAGATGATGGCTTTATTTCACTCTTCTGGAATATAGAAAAATGCAACAAGCAAATGAAACAAACATAGCCTTTTAGTCTTCAGAGTCCAATTAATAATTACTGGAGGGAAAAGTAGAGGTTATTGCTTAATCAGGTAATGGGGGCTAATTATATGCTGATGGATAGAATTTGAATGTTGGTGGTAATCTTAATGTATTATATACAGATTTTTATTCGCAATGATGTACCCCTTAAAACTATATAATATTAAAATTAAATTATCATAAAATTACTTTCATTAAAATAATAAAGCACACCCCAAAGCAAATCTCACAAAAGAAATGTCACACACACAAATAAAAAAGTAAAACAGGTGAATTTTACTGTGTGTAAATTACATATAAATAAGGCTGTTAAAAATCAGAAAGATGCATACATACATGCATATATATGTATTATATAAATTGAATGTATTTTTGCAGAAAAATTTTTAAAGTTTATGCTTTTTCAACATATGATTACTTAATTTATAGGCATTCTTATATATATATCATATTTATTTTTTCCAGATTTGACTCCTAGCATTAAATAATTTTTCATTTTCACTGATTCTTACTGAAACATTTATGTTGAGAAAATAGAGAAATCTGGGAATAAGGGATGACTTCCAAGTATGAGTCTGTCATCATTAAGTTAAAATATAAAAATTTTGTTGATTCAATTGGGGTGCCATTAGAATTGAAGGGAACATTGAAATTATTGAGATGTTAAGTTATGAACCTTCTCATACTAATTTTGTTTTTGCAGGAGAGGTATCAGTTCAAATTCCAATGATGAAGTCACAATTGGACAAAATACAACTGACTCCTGGGCAGGCATTATCTCCTGAATTTCCTGGACCTTTCATTTTTGCTGATAGCTTGTCCTCCGTGGAAACTCTGTTGACCAACATTCAGGTCAACAATATTTCTATAAACAAAATAAATGTAATACAAGACATTAGAACCTACAAAAATTATTTTATATTTGAGAAATTAAGACAGGTAAGATGAACTGCATGTCATTTGCTGTACTTTGACAGGGTTTGCTCAAAGTGGCTTTGGATAATGCTCGTATTCAGGAGAAGCAGATTCAACAAGAAAAAAAAGAATTGCAAATGGAACTCTATAGAGAAAGAGAAATTAGAGAAAACCTTGAAAAACAACTTGCAGTTGAGCTTCAAAACAGAAGTAAGTTTAACAAGTTCAATTCCTGAATGAATATTGTATTTGACATATTTTCAATACCAAAAGTAAATTTCTCAGGAATAACTTGGAACTGATGAAAATACATGTCAAGCTAAGAATTGAATACTGTTTGTAATCTATATAGATTATACTAATTCTCTTTGAAATAAAAAAAATAAAGAACTAGACATGCATTTATGTCCAGTCGCAGATTTGCAATTATGAATATTTTTAGTTTTTTCACAATTTTATGAAAGTGCACCTGCATATAAATAATCTAACAATGTCTTATATCTGAAATGCTTACTTTTTTCCAGCACAAATGCTAGATTCTGGGGTAATAAATAAATAATACCCAGTCTCTGATTTCAAGAGATTTACATTTTATTGGGATAGCATAACATTTCATTTTAAGAAAATGTGGCAATAGCAATGATTCACAGTACATACTTAATATGGGGAGGGTTAGTTAAACTTGTTGGAGTGGGGGTTAGGGTTCAAGAAGGCTTCTTTATGCTGACATATGAAACTAAGTCTTGAAGAATCAATAGGTTAAGTTAAAGCTTTAGAGTACCTGAGTGATTTGAATATTGTGTAGAGAGGTATCAGTGAGCAAATACTTGTTGAAAGGAAACCTCATACATGGGCACATATGTACCATTTGTTATTACCACGGTTTGTGTTTATTGAAGTGGTTAATGGGAGATGATGCAGGAAGATGGAAATAGAGTTTAAGTTATGAAGAACATTTTAACCATGTAAAAGATTATCTTGAACTTTGTAATGGGAAGCATTAAAAGATAAGCAGAGGGATCATCTTGTCTGTTCCATGGATGTATACCATATTAGTGTTGAGAATCAATCACAGGGAGCTTGAAGCATTATTAAAAAACAATAAATCTGTTTTAAAGGTAATTGCTGTGATCCAGGCAGAGGTGATGAGGACTGAATTATAGATTAGTTTAAAGGTGTTATTATAGATAATTTATCAGTTTTGTTCAATTTATTTGTACATAGAAATGTTTTATCTATTCCTAAGAAAAAATGAGCTCCCTGAGGACATTCCTTATCTTGTTCAGCTCCATATATCCCAATGAGCATAACACAATATTGTAGGTCAAATACTGTACTTGACAAATGTTTGTACAATCAAAATGCTGTCTTCAGTGTCTTATAACTCACTACATGTTTTATTAATTTGCTCTGCCCTTCCCTACCATTAGTTCAAATTAGTTCACACAATTATATTTCTATGGGGTCTTAAGTACCCTTTTCTTTCACCAGTTTATTTACAGTAAAGATAAATATACAAATGTTTGCCCACAGTATCTCAGAATCTCTGAAACTATGGTGCTCCAGCCCTTCCTTTTCCTGGAGACACTTAGGCGTTCGTCTCTCATTTGACGCTACCTCCTCATGGGAAGGGATACTGTACCTCTGGGCTGTGCCAACCTGTGTTCCACCTCTTTCCTTCTGCAGCTCACAGCTGATGATAGAGAAAACCTACTCCATAAAATTTCCATTCTGTTATGATCAGAGATTTATAAATGTGCATTATTTTTAGATGATAATAAAGACAGACTATTCTGCTTTAGAGAGAAAAGAAATGACATCTCATTTTTAGTTTATTCCTACAGTTTATTTAGAATACAGAACAAACTTCTTTGAGGATGCTGTATTGCCTGTATTCAGACTTACATTTTTCAGATAAAAAATTGAATTATTTATTTATTAGACAAAAACAGTCTTTGAAGTCAGGCAGTTTACTGATAAATATTTTTGCCAATACATAATCACATTAAATTATTGCTATAACTTAAGATTTTCATAATTCCTCAAGTTTCAGTCTGAACACATAACGTACTATAAGAAGATACTAATATCTAGCTCAGAGCTTCTGATTCGTTGTATCACACTAGCAAGCCTTGTTAGCTATCTACCTTCACCCACATCTAACAGAGATAATAATAATTTTTCTTAAATTAGCTTATTCAAAAGTAGGTTTAGGATTTATGTGATTACATTTTGCTGAAATTGTCAAACAAGGTAAAATTTGTAAGGTTTTATTAGATAACTATTTTCTAATACTTTGTATGATTTTGATTTAACCAAAATAAATATCTCATATTTTCAGAACTACAAAATTAAGTAGGTACACAAAGACAATATAAGGAGTAAAGCTGGTCATAATAATAAAACCATTCATCAAAGTTCTCATTTAATCACACTGATAAATAGAATTTATACAAATAGGGATAATTACTTGGAAGTAATCCAGTTTATTCTAGCTTAAGCATCCTTGTCCATCTCAATCAATTGTCTGTAATCAGACACAGCATCAGGTACTGGAATAGTCATATTTTCCATGGTCTTTGTCCAGCAGATTTGGCAAGTCATCTGGGATCTGTTAGGCTATATGACAGATCAGATATGTCATTCTCCTCATCAGGTAAAGCTTCCAATTTCTTCCAAAGTTCTTCAAAGATAAGTATGACAGATAGAGCAAGGCAAGTTCCCCTCACATGCACCAAAACATTCAATACCATTAGGTTCAAAAACAACATCTAAGAGGGAGTCACCAGTTTTCCTTTTGGTTATTATGTTACACCATGGAGGTTTATAAAGTGTATTGTTATTTTATATTCCAAGCTGCTCTGCACCTGTACTAACAAGTTCAGTGTCATGTGGTCCCCTCGTCTCTGCCCAATTCTTGTTCCGGGCTCCTCCCTAGATCCCAATTTCCTAGGAAGCCAGTAACTCCTGCAGGAAATACAGCGAAGAGCAGCCAGTGATGGACCATGCATTCCAGGACCATAGAGGCAGCACGAAAACCAGAGCAGGTGGTCAGTCCATTTAAAAAAATATAAACCTATGCTATTGCAAGTCATTAAACACCACTAACCAAAGAGTATTTTTAAAGTTTGAAGAAATTAATATATTTGTAATGTTTAGTACGCAAAACAGATGAATATGATTAGCAGTCAAGAAACACTTCAGCAGGGAAAATTTTATACTAAAGAACCAAATAAATCATATATTAAAATCTATATTAAACATAGTAACATTATCAAATTGACTTATGGAAATCTATAACAAATAGTAAAATACTGACTTCTATTAACCAACTTCTCATAATCTCTGTGTTCATTTTTATAACTGGTATCACATGTTTTCTTTGAAAATTCTTGGACATGGTAGATATTGCATATATTATCATATTTACTTTGAAGTATCTGCACTTAAAATATTTAGCGTTTATTGCAATATAGTGATATAATTACATTATTACTAATACTGTCATGATTGTCACTATAACTTTACTGCCATCAGTCATACTATTAACATTGCACTACTATTATTACTGCTACTAGTAGTAGTAGTATAATGCTTATTAACTGTCTACTACGTACTAAGCATTCTTTTTATTTTTTTTCATTTAATGACTAACAATAAAACTACTCTGTTATCCTCATTTATTTAGAGAAACAATCTAATCAATCCTCACCTCAATAGTTTAACTAGATGATCATTCAAATCACTTTCTAGTTTCCTAAATACGTCATATTCAGTATACCCAAATTTTAATAAAAATGAGTAGACACTTTATCTGAACTCATGATAAAAAAATAAAATGGAAAGTCTGTTGGAGGATGGCAACCTAGTAGGGATAAGATTCAGATCCTCCCCACTGAGTGACTGGGAATACACTTATTCTCCAAAAATAAATACTGATAAAAATCAGTCACAGAGTTTGTAGAGACACAACAACTTTCATGACCACAAGGGTAGGCGAAAACTGCAGGTTTCAGAGCTAAATTGCACATTCAGTACTCAGGATTTGGGCTGTGGCAGAGGGGAACAATTTATCCAAGGGTAGCAGGAAGGCCACAGAGCAAGACCAGGCCATAGAGGCAGGGAGACTGTCATGGTACAGGGAGGAAAGAGAACAATCACATCAGTGTCTGAGATGGAACGCATGTGGTGAAATTGAGCACCACCATAACTTGAAGACAGCTAGGGAAATTCCTGACTTCCACCTCCTCCCACCAACATTTTGCAACCAGAGCCTTCGGATCTGCCCATTGTATATCGCACCCACCAGATATCCTGGCCACATGATTAAAAGAAGTGTGTAGTCTCCCAGAAGGCACCAATACTCAATGCTATCTAGTAGTGTCACCCAGTGGGTGGAAGCAGAGCTGCAGCCTGATTACCAGTTTTGGATCAGCATCAAGGTCATTACCCTATACAACATCATCACTACAAGAAAACTGAACCCACAGATATATAAACAGTATGCCAAAGAGCAAATACAGAAAGAAATATATGTGAAATGATGAATCCATTAAAAAAACCCAGGGGAAATTTGAATACGACAGACATATGCAAGCCTCCTGAGGATGAATTTAGGGTAACATTCATTAGCGTACTCAGGGAAATCAAGAAAGCAATAGAAGAAGCAAAAGAGAACAGCAAAAATGAGAGAGAAGTGAATCAAGATATCAAAGAAATTAAGAATGTGAGAGCTGAACTAAAGAACTCAACAGAAAGATTTAAGATAGGTTGAATGAATCCTCCCATAGAATAAGCAAGTTAGAAGATAGGGCAGAAAAATTCACTCAAACAAACCAACAAAGAGATAAAACAACGCAAAAAAAATGAAGACAGCATTCAAGACATCAAAAGGAATAGCACTCAGATCATAGGCATCTCAGAAGAAGAAGAGAGAGAAGGGGGACAAAAACTCTATTTGAAGAAGTAATAGCTGAGAACTTACCAAACCTGAAAAAGTGAAATAAGTTTCCAGATCCAGAAAGCTCAAAGAGTTGGCAATAAAAGAAATTCAAACAGAACTACATCTAGACACATTGTTATCAAAATCTCAAGGATAGAAGATAAAGAAAGAATCTAAAAAGCAGACATAAAAAAGAAGTCACATACAAGGAAGTTCCCATAAAATTGTCAGCATAATTCTCTACTGAAACTCTACAAACAAGACAGGAATGACATGATATATTTAAAGTGCTAAAAGAAAAGGATTTCCAAACTTGGATAAAATTGCTAACTTATCATTCAGAGCTGAAGAAATAATAAAATGCATTTCCAATTAACAAAATAATTTATCAGCACAAAACAAACTCTGCAAAAATTATAAAGAAATTTTCTATAAAATATGAAGAGACCCAACTTAAAAATAGTAAGACAGCAAATACCAAAAGTGGGGAAAAGAATAGAATAAAAATGTGGATGGTTAGAATGAATGAAAGACCAATGTGCTTTCAAATAAAAATAGCATATAAACAGAATTTTTAATGTTAACTTCAGGTTAATCTCAAAATATATACCCAGGAATAAAGCACAGAAGAAAACATAAAGGTAAACCATCAAAACATAATTAAATCCAAATCACCTCAGAAGAGAAAGAGAAGAAGAAAAGGCATTGTCTGGAACAACAGACAGAAGGCAAATTATAAAAGGACAGTGAATAGCTGTATATCAATAATGACCCTAAAATTAATGAACTGAGCTCACCAGTCAAAGGATGCAGGGTGCCAGAATGGATTAAAAACTTATGCTGCATTTAGGAAACCCACATTCTTTCAAAATGAAAACAAATCTCAAAGTCAGTGTTTGGAAGATAATTCTACAAAGGTCAACCACAAAAAAGTAGGAGCAGCTACACTTATGGTGGATGACATAGACTTGTTGTGACCAAAAAGCATAACAAAAGACAGATATGGATAATGATTAAAGGGTTAGTCTAGCAAAAAGTCACAGCACCAGTTAACATATATTTACCAAATGAAGGAACATAAAAATATATTAAGCAAATATTACTAGGTCTGATGAGAAACACTGACAGCAATATTATAATAGTTGAAGACATCAATAACCCAATTACAACAATGGACAGATCAGCCAGGCAGAAAATTTACAGGGAAATAGCTGCTTAAATGATCATCTGGAATAGTTAGCACTAATAGACATACAAAGGCTTTATCCAATGACTACTTATTTCACTTCCATTTCAAGTGTGCATGAAACATTCTAAAGGATAGATCATATGTTGGGAAACAAAACAATTCAGAAAACTTACAAAGACAGAAATCATATCATATATCTTCTCTAACCACAATGACTTAAAAGTAGAAATCAGCCACAAAAAGGAAGCTACAAGACACCAAATTAATCTGAGACCAAGTAATATGCTTCTGAATGACTCTTGGGAAAAGAGGAAATCAATGAAGAACTTAAAAATAATTAGAGATAATGAGAATGAAAAGGAGATACTAGAATCTATGGGATGTAGCAAAAGCAGTACTAAGAGGAAGTTCATTGCAATCCCGGCACACTTCAAGAAATAAGAAAAATCACAAATAAATATTCTAAGCTTTCATTTAAAACACTTAGAGAAAGAATAACAATTAAAGCAAAAAAAAAACAGCAGAAGAAAGGAAATTATTGAAATTTGAGCAGAAATAAATG
The DNA here is from genome assembly GCA_004363575.1 of Solenodon paradoxus. Classification (NCBI taxonomy): domain Eukaryota; kingdom Metazoa; phylum Chordata; class Mammalia; order Eulipotyphla; family Solenodontidae; genus Solenodon; species Solenodon paradoxus. The sequence continues at coordinate 85,837 of RJWH01001057.1, forward strand.
AAACAGAAAACAAAATGACAATCCAAAAGATGAATGAAACCAAAAGTTTCTTCTTTGAAAAATAAGATTGACAAATGACTGACTAAGCACACATAAAGAAAAAGAGAAAATACTCTAGTAACTAGATTCCTAAAGGAGAGGGGAGAAGTTACAATGGATACCACAGAAATACAAAACATCACACAGAATTACTATTAACAGCTCTCTGTCAATAACATTTACAGGCTAAAGGACATGGGGAGATTTTTAGAAAATTCAGTCTACTTAGACTGAACCTGGAAAAATTGGAATCCCTGAACAGAAAAATCACAAGCAAAGTAATTGAAGAGTTAGTAAAAAATTTCCCCAAAATAAAAGCCTAGGCTTTTCTAATGAATGAGTTCCACCAAACCTTCAGAGAAGAATTAACACCTATTCTCAAACTCTTCCAAAATACTGAAGAACAGGGTACACTTCCAAATACATTCGGTGAGGCTAACGTCACACTGATAACAGAAACTGAGAGATGTGGAAAAAGAAAGAAAATTGCAGACCGATATCATTTAATGGACATAGATGCAAAAATTCTCAACAAAATCCAACAACACCTCAAAAATATCATCCATCATGACTAAGTGGGATTTATCCCAGGGATGCAAGGATGGTTCAACATTTTAAAATCTATTAGTGTAATACACCATATAATTAAGAGCAAGGAGAAAAACCACACGATCATATCAATAGATGCAGAGAAAGCATTTGACATGGTCTAAAACATAATTATGATAAAAATTCTTCATAAATGGGAGTAGAAGGTATATACCTCAACATAATCAAGTCCATATATGAAAAACCCATAAACAACATTATAGTGAATGGCAAGAAATTGAAAGCATTTCCTCTAAGGTCAGGAACAAGGCAAGGTTGTCTACTTTCACCACTGCTATTTAATATCCTACTGAAGGTCTTAGCCAGAGCAATTAGGCAAAAAAATGAAATAATAGGAATCCAAATTGGAGAGGAGGGAGTAAAACTCTCATTACTTGCAGATGACTTACATACGTGTATATATATATATATACATATATATATACATATATACATATATACACACACACATATATCTCTGAAAACTATGCCAAAACTTAGAACTTATCAATGAATACAGTTAAGTAACAGACTATAATATCAATACACAAAATTTCATTGCATTTTATACAAAAGTAACACTAGAATAAATTGCAATCAAGAAAACCACACTGTTTAAAATTGGAGGTAAAAGAATAAAATATCTTCGAATATACTTGAAATATACTTGGAATATCTATAAAATATATTTGGAATATACTTACACAGAGTCAACATGTGAAAAAGGGAGTCAAAAGCACACAATGAAAAAAGAATGCCTTTTCCCTAAATGGTTTTGGGAATACTGGGCAACCACATGCAAAAGATTGAAACTGGATCACTCTCTAACATCATTCACAAAATTAACTCGAAATATACAAGAGACTTGGACATAATACCAGAAACCATAAAATTCTAGGAAGACAACATAAGAAAAGCATTCCATGACATCAGTGTTGGAGAGGACTTTGGGGACTCAACTCTAGCCAAAAGGGAAACAAAATAAAAGTAAAAAACTAGGAAAACATGAAGCTAAAGTGTGTCTTCAGTGACAGGAAATATCACCAAAGCAAAAATACATCCTTAGTGCTGAAGCCCAAGAATTGTATTTGAGAAATTATCATGGACTTCAAGGTGTCTGAGTTTGGAAATAACCATATAATAAGGAAGTTACATTTCTAATTAAACCTTGAGAGTTACAGTGTTCTTTAACTCTTCATTACTTTTACAGTTTGTGAAATAAATTATTGTGCTTTTATATATCTTAATATAAATGTTGTTTAATTGTTCTTTTTTAAATAGATGTTAAATAGACTGACATAGTGTGTGCATGTATTTAAGGAGTAGATATTTACCTGTACAAGTGGTAGCATCTCAAAGATATAGACACTTGAAACTGTAAGTTTTAGGGACATACCATGTTTATCAATCTAATAAATACTTTCTCAAATTTTTGGCATTTTGAAATATGAAAAACAATAGCTTGAATAGTAAGAACATCTTTCTTAAGATATTTATAAAATACTTATGCTATTGTGAAAAGCATGCAGTTTGTCAAAGTAGAAAACAATTCGCTAACACTACCATCAACATTATACAAATTAATTTGTATTAAAGAGTATACATACTGGAAAAATGAAAGCAAAAATAATGGTTGTATTATCGAACACTCTTTTTTAAGTATAATGAGAATTGGAAACAAAATAAGCTACCGTATGTCTACTTTTTATAACTCTCTGTATCTTGATTAATGTTGTATATTTTTTATAATCCATCAAATCTGGCAATTTTATTTCCTTAACCAAGTCTTTGCAAATTATTTGCTTTTTAACATTTTAGCTACCATGCAAAAGCGCCTGAAGAAGGAGAAGAAAGTCAAGAGAAAACTTCAGGAAGCTTTGGAATTTGAATCAAAGCGCAGGGAGCAAGTGGAACAAACACTAAAGCAACTCACTCCTAGTGACAGTGTCTTGAGGATGTTGAAAGGTATTGTCTAATTTGAATTTCCACACCCATGGTACATAAAGCAAAACCTTATTTAAAAGAAAAAGAAGGAAGGAAGTATGGAGGGGAGAAAGGGAGGAAGGAAAGAAAAGAAAGAAATTTGTCCAGGAATAATTAAAAATTTAATTTGAGACATGCTCTGGTGGCTCCAGCATTAAGCCTGCATCACTGACAAAAACCCAGTAAAGCCCAAAAAACAGGATTTGAGATGTGGGGACCAGCAGTGGTAGTGAGTAGTGGCAACCAAGTTAAATAAATAAAGATGCTTTCTTCTCCTCTCCTTTCTTAAAAATGTTTCTTCATCCTCTCCCTTATTTTCTTAAACAAAAAATCAATTTGGGAGTAAATGATTTAGATTATTAATTGAATGTTTCAAAATAATCCCTTTTCTGCAAAATACAGAAAGATTGGGTTAAAAAGAAATCTTGCTGACTTCTGCAGTAGAAGCTGTAATACAGATAACACCATGCACCTAACATATAAATGTTTTAGGTCCATTTATGTTAAAGATGATGATGTTGGTGTACTCTATTTTAATAAATCATAGGATGCTGTTCCCTTTAATATAGATTATATGAGTGTTGAAGGTTTAAGGAGTACCTGGTTGAAAAAGTGTTTTAACTGAATCCTTGGAGACTCCATACGAGAAGGTGCTTCTCTCACGAAATTTCTTAATTCCACACTTTTCTCTGTCCATTTTTATTCATGAAACCTCATAACATCTCTTCAACTCGTAGGATACTCAAGTTCATCTTGCATATCACATTGACTGTATATTTCTCTGATTTATGTATATAACAAGGATGAGCCTAAGAGTTTTATACACACATATGCACACACCTCATACACGCATGACACATATAGCAACAAAAAGTGGACAGTTTCAATATCCTATGCCAAGACTGAATAAAGAATTTTGTATAAATATTTAATCATCCTTTCATATCTAGAACTTTAGTTCTTTTTGAAGTTATTGTCATAGATCATGTGCTCACAAAAAAGATAGTTCTAGGTGATTAATTCATGACAATGATGTCTCACAATGGCACACAGATGAGAGATCATAAATAATATATTGACATCTGATAAAATGGAACATCTTGAATAATGGTAACAAACATCCTTGCTCATGACAGTTATTAAAATAACATTTCTAGGCATGCCTTGATGGAGTAGATATTGGATCAAACACCTCCAAAGAAATACAGGTCACATACTCCTGAGTTGGAGTTCTAAACCTAAAAAGCAGTGTGAAGAACTAAATAAAATAAAATGAGATATTTCTTCCCACTCTCTCTTCCTGCCTACTTGTCCTCATTCTTGCCTGCTCCTTTCCTTAAAAAAAATCCTTTCTTACAAAAATGGGACAGATGTTCTGTGTTCTGTGCGCTCTTAGTATTTGATGCCCCCCATATGTAATTCTGAGGTTTAACAATGCTTTTAATTTTAAATCCACCATTAATGTGTCACATTCTTACTTCAGTATCTTGCATCTCAGATACTTGGATTCCAGATATTTAACGTAAATGGAAAGCAGCTGTTTCTACAGTATGATGAGTACCTTGTATTAAAATCATTTTTTCTCAAGTTAATTTTTGATAGCTTGGGTGACACATTGGCATCTGTTATCACACTAATAGTTTCCAGGCGAATGTGTATATACAGAAATGTCCACATTAAGCAGTACTGTATGTATATGAAGAGCTTTTGTATAATCATATTTCATATTTAAAATTGAAAATCAAAGTCAAATTCCTTTTTTTCTGAAACAATATATGAACTCCTTTTCTTCTAGAACTAGTAGTATATAAAGACCATAAATATAACCATGTGTTGGTGTTCACTTAAGTTTAATATAGAGACAATAACATTTATTAAATTTTATAATCGTATAATAAGTAATAAGGATGGGGTACTTCCTATTTTAATCTGTACACATCATTTTTTATTCCGTACTTAGGTCATGCTAGGGGATTTATCTCTTAGATTTACTTCTGGAGAATGAAATGAATAAAGAAGCATTTTAATACACTTATAAATGTATGTGCAATTGTAGAATCAGTCACACCTTATATTCTTAATTAAAAATTTAATAATGATTCATTGGTTTATAATACTACTTAAGTATTGGCTTACTGAAAGTTGAACTTTTAATGTAATCAGGATAAACAGATTTATACCTCAATATTGAATGCCACTTCTTTCAGGCACTGGGATTCCAGATATTGAAATAGAAAATGATGGCAGCACACATGATAGCACTGCTATTCAAGGTACAGTAAACAGCATACTACTTACTAGAATTAATTTATAGATAGTTCAAGGGGTGACATGGGATGAGTTCTTTATTTGATACTCTTCATATACATAAAATAAATAGGTTTAAATCTTTATGACATATGAAGTAGTCGCTAGCATCTTTTGAGGTACTATTCATAATAATAATTTGGCATATACAATGTGAGCAAATGTTTTGTGTGTTTAGCTCTTAAAATGATGCATATTTATATAATAGGCGTATTCTAAAAATTCATATGCGAGAATATCGTTTACTTTTAAAATTATAGAGTAATGTTTATTTGATCTCAAATTTTTGAAAAAAGCAAATGTAAAATAATTGCAAAATATTTGAAAAAATGAATTACGGTACATTAAAAAATAAATAAAAAGCTCTAGACAACACTTTTATGAACCTTCATATATCAATGCTAATTTTAGATAATTTTGCAAGCTTCTTAAATGTGCAAATAAGTGCAACTTGCAATTCATGACTTTCAGGATTCCATTGAATGCCTAGGGTCTTTAAAAATATTTTTAAAGGTGTTTAGTAATAATGAAAAAAATCGATAGAAAATCTCACAGAATTGCAAAAGCCCCTAAGAGTAAAAATTGAATTTGAATATTGAAATTTTTTTGTACTTTTAATAGGGTTCTGTAGCCCTTTTATGTAGATAACATTTATTTTTACATTTTTTATAAAAAGTCACACTAATAAAAAAAACACATTTCTCTGATTTTCAAAAATGAGACAGTCATGGTTTTGTTACTTCTCGAGGTTTAATACAATGCCTTTTCCCTGTGTGATTACTGGAGATGGAAACAATAGAACTGGATATGTTCTTCACCATTGTCCGATGGGTGAGATGGTGAAGAACACTTGGTGATTTGGTGGAGGGCAGGCTGTGTTGACATATATATGAGGAATGGGACCTTTGCATGTGGATTTATTTTAAGGTGTTAAAATAAAAATAACTTTAAAAAGAACTGGATACGTTCAAAATATTCATTTAGTTTTATCAGAGAGTTATTATTTTATGTGGCAGATTCAGGAAATATAGAAACCCTTATTCGTGCATTTTTGTACTTCACTTTTGCAAAACCTGGAGGGTCTCAGAGCTCATGAATCTTTTGCATTAACTTTGCTAGGTGTGAAAGCATGCATATGTAGTTAATTCAGTGAAGATTTTGATATTTATTTTCCCTATTTTGATTTCCTGATCTTTCCCCTCAATTTAAAGTCCAAATGTCTATTAGAAAAGACAATTTATATGGGATTCAGTGCTCGTATGATGAATTCACCACAGTAAAATTTATGAGGAAATCCTGACTACTTGTGGACTATCACTATTAGATATTATTACTACATATCAGTGCCAAGGTGAGGTTTAATAACCTGGAGCATTTGAACCTTTCTGAATATTAGACAAAAATATAGATACATTTTTTAAGGAATCCCGAACTTGACTGCTTACCTGCTTTATGTGGAATATAGTCAGCTTTGGAACCGGAGGGGATAAACTAAACACATAAGACACAGTGGTTGTACCTTTATTTATTTAATTTAATTAATTTATTTATTTAAACTTATACTCCAAATTCATTGCTATCGATTTGCATGCTGTCTTTAGTTCATTGTAGTAAAAATCTTCCCCAATTTTGAGAGAAATGTAAGTTTTTTAATTATCCTCTAGTTACTTAACTTTCATGTTGCAACAAATATTTTACTCATGTTTCATCAATTGGGTGATATAAACAAAGGTAGATTCACTGTCCCCATTTGGGTCAATTTGCCTTTGTTTTAATTAAATCAGCAAATGATGATTTTGTCCTTCTTATGCTTAAGGAGTGACAGATATTATATTTGTTTTCAGTGAGCATGCTTTTAATTAATTATTCTAGACTTTTTCTAGCTAAATAATTAATACACCTTTAAAATATTGAGATGGAAATTCTATTAAAATAAGGCAATTATCTTTTTTCTAAATTAAAAGTAAAATTGATTAGTATTTATTTATAATTGATAATGTCAATATATCATAAAATATGGTGTTTTTAGTTTCTAATTGAATGTCTGCCTTTTCTATTTTGCTAGATAATCTTGGTACATGAGATAGCAATGGAAAAGTACACATTCTTTTTTAGAAACATTTAAGTATTATTAATGAAAACTGTCATCATCAATTTATGAAAAAAATCCAGAGTGAATTCCTTGAGTTAATATGACAGTAAATTAAAATCTAATATATAAAATAAATTTTTTTGAGAAAAATGATTTAATCTATTAACTAGGGGAACAGATAAATGAAAATGTTAGCAGAATTACTCTTAAATTATAGTTTACCTAATCAATCAATTAAAATATTACCTAAAAATTCTGTTAGTATTGTTATTAAGATGTTCATAATTGAATGACTAACTTTATATGTATCTATAAATATCAGAAAATGTGTAATGATTGGAAAACATAAAATGCAAGTTTAGTCATTATTTTTCCATACATTCTAATAAGTTTCTTCTTGTGTTAGAGTCACTTTCTCTTATGATTTATTTTGACACTGTTTTCATTTTTTCAAATTCCTTCAGCTACGTATTATTTTTAGTTTGGAAGGTTATTGCATAGCATTGTTTGTGAGATCTGATTTAAGCATGTCAGTACAAAACTATTTCCAAAACATCTCATCACAGCAAACAACTGTGTCAGTGAGGATCCTTCTCTTACTAGCCTCAATAGCTCTGCTGTAGAGTAATCTATCATTCACATGTGAGTGAAACAATTATGTACTTCTCTCTTGTTTCATTGTCTTATTTTGATTAGCATAATCATCTGCGTTTCCATGCAATTTGTTGCAAAAATTATGATTTTATCTTTTTTAACAGCTGCATAGCATTTCATTGAGCATGTATTCCACAGTTCTTTACCAGTTATCTGTTGACAGACATTTACTTTGTTTTTATGTCCAGGCTACCGTAAATTGTGCTACTATGAACATAGGGACACATACATTTTTTTTTCTGATTTTTTTTATTGTCTGGGTATATGTGTAGAAGTAAGAGTACTGGATCAAATGGTAGATTAATCTTTGATTTGGGTTGGGTTTTTTTTGAGACATCTCCATACAGTTTTCCAGAGAGGTTGAAACAATTTATAATCCCACCAAAACTGTAGGGTGATTCCTTTTTCTCCACACCCTTCTTTTTTCTAGATATTTTGATACATGCCATTCTCATGGGTGTGAGGTGATATCACATTGTATTTTTTATTTTCCTTTCTCAAATGATCAGTTATGCAGAAAAGGTTTTCACGTGTCTGCAGGTCATCTGTGTTTTCTACATTAGAAAAGTAACTATTCAGCTCTTATGCCCATTTTTATTTTTGTTTTTGTTGTTGAGGTGTATCAACACTTGACTGAGGTGTGAATTCATTTTCCTAATAAGCATAGAACAATGTAAATAAATGAAATAATAAATACATATTTATCATTCACTAGTACTCTCCCTTTGAAATTCAATTAGCTCCACCCTTACACTTCCTTAAGAGAAGTTAAAGAATGCTTAGAAGAACGTTATTTAGTCACTCTTAGAAGTGATAAAGACATATTACTTTACAATAATATCTATATTTGAGTACAAACTACCCATGTACTAGATTCTTATATGCATTCTAAGTATTTAAGCTTAGTTATTTCATGTTTATTATGTGTTGAATGTTGTTTCATAGATAAGCATAGACAAACTGAATTTTCTATCACATATTTCACCATTCTATGATAGCAACTTCTAAATATTTTCAGACAATCAAGAAAATTGATGCACATTCATTCTCTCTGATAACCATTCCACTATTGCTGGAGATGAAAGATTCTATGGAACATATAATATCGTCTCACCCAGAATCCCATAACTCATTCAGATTCTGAAATATAGAACATCATATATTTTATTAAACAATATCCATTTCACATAAAGTAAACATACAGGGTGTCATTAAGTGTAACTTCGGGTCAATGATTTTTTGCAAATGACATTCAAGCATCATTCATGTAGTGCATTTTGCTGATGAAAGCAAATTAAATTAACACAACTACAAGTGCTTTGATAAAAACTAAAACAGAGCTGCATTAACATTAACTAACAAAGTAATATTTTCTCTTTATTGCATTCTGCCATTTAGTTATTATCCTATTGGAGATCTAATTATAATCCTCTTACTCCCTAGCCAAGCTTCACAGATTTTGCAAGTTTAGCAATGAGAAGTGATTTCATTACATTTCATTGTCCATGCCCAGATTGATTTACTTCACTTGGAGACTTGAAAGCCCTCTCAGTTTCTGAGATTCCTTGTTTGCACATTACAACAACATGTCCTTAGTTAATTAGCATGAACAACAGTAATATGAACTGCTGAACAGAAAATAACATCATTTTATGATTGCAGGGAGACTTCTCCTTTTGCATGTTTATACCTTAGTTAACTTTGTATATTTCATTTAGTGGAGGCTATTGTTACAGTTGACAATGAATTTTATCAATTGAAAAAATTGACATCTTAATAATAATATTTAAAAAAATTCTTAGTATGAAGCTCCTAAATTTTAGAAGAAAGACAACCATCTTCAAGAAATGACTTTCTGGCAAAAAAATATATTTTTTTAAAGTTTTAGGGAGACAAAAAGGGTACAGTGATACATTACTCATGTTTCTGCTACTGTATTTAGGGGGATAAAAGTATGGACTGCTTTTTCAGTAGAACTATCCATGTCTGACTAATATTTATATTTACGTTTTTGCCTACATGTTGGACAGTGACACAAAAAGATTTATATTTTTCTGTCATATTTTCCAACAAATGTGGTTGAATCTAAAATAATTTCCCTTTTTTGTTACTTAAAACAACAGAAATAAGTATTAAGTCCAATCTAAAGATCAACATTCATTTAATTCAAGATTTGATGTAAAAGATAACTCTATTACACCTTTTTCTATCAGAACCATTTTGTTCAGAAAAAAATGTGGGAATTTATAGAGAATGTAGACTGAGCATTCTAAAATATAAAATGCATCATCTCATCTGTGTAGAACCTAGTGAGGATGCCATTGAGGAATCAAAAACAAAGTTACAGAATTTACTTGGCAATTTTAACAACTTTGTGCTAAAAAACCCACATTATTGATATTTTAATATGCACATATTTATAATATAGATCTCTTAATAGATATATTGATTTGACCAGTGGTTAGCCTTCTTTGACCTTTGAAACCAACTTTTCTTCTCTCTTTGTTCCTAAATTGGTAACCTAGGAAAATTCCTCTAAAGAGTTTAAAATGTCATATCAATGTTTAATGAAAACAGCTACTCTTGGACCAAAATTGCCAGTGCAGAATTTCATGTAATAACAATAAAAGTGATTTTGGGGGCAAGTAAAGGGAACTGACAAGATGAAAATATATTAATAAAATATAATATTGCCATGTCTGTGATATGAGAAGAAAAATTTAAAGGGACACATACTTTTTCTATAGTTTTTCTATTGATTCCCACCACACTAAGCTCTACATCTTTCTTTAGTTTCCACAGACTTCCTATCTTATCCTCATCAATCATTAATTCCCCTTTTTTAATGCTATGTATTGCTAGAAAATATGCATAGGCATTCTGATGTTTCCATTGTTCAGTGAAAATTTTCTCTTATAAAGTGGAAATATATATAATATCAGAGATTAGAGGGATCATGGGAAATTAATCCTCTTTTTTTTTGAGATTAGGGACCTTTAACTACTCGGAGAAACTACAGAAATGTCATCATAGTGTGGGTAAAGACTCTAGTACAAACACTGCAAAAATATTCTAGCAACTTTCTCTAAAGAAGCAGCTTGTTGTTTTCTTTAAGTTTCATTAGATGACCTGAATCTTTTTAACTTCTTCCTTTGTTTCTTATTTTCTTCATTCACTATAGGGATTTTATTGATTGGTGATAATTCCCAGAACATACCTTATCTTTTTTTTGTGCAATGTCTGCCAGATTATAGAACACTATGTTTCCAGTGTTTTCTTCAGAGGATGTTAAGTGCTAACTTGATCATGTAGGGCATGGCTGTCATAGAATGTCTTGCATCACTTATAATTTCATTGACAGAATATTTTCAGAAAATGAAAAGTTATTACAACAATTATGATATAAAATCTTATCTATAGACATAAGGCTTACAAATTCCAACTATACCTCATTCACATAATAGATGAAACTGTGCCAGTAGTGGCAGAAAGATAGTGAAACTTGCGAGCTAAAATAGCTTTTTCTGTTATTCAGTATTCTGGAGTTTAAAAGAATAATTCATAAACTGGTCTTTCTGACTATAATCTAGGAAGGGTTCTTTAACATGTCTAGTATCTGCTTAAGCAGTTACTTTATGCTCTATTCCCTTGGCATATGCAAGTTAAGATTTTAGTTTTAAGAACCACATTCTCCCAAACCCAACCTAGAATTAGGTGAAGAACATGCAAAAGGAAAAGTGTTTTTTTAATTGAAAGTTTATTTTACTTTTCACTTTTATATTAGTATTTTAATAAGAAAGACATTTATAAAAGGCTGAAATTCTATGAAATTCTTTATGATACCACTTAAAATAAACTACTTTGTTGCAGTAATATAAATGTGTGGTGCTGTTGTGCCAAGATGCTTATCATTCTTGGAATGAGGAATTGAGACTCATTTTGAATAGTGAAAAAATAGTCAATACCTAGTATTTGATAGTCTGATGAAATTTATACCACTTTTATCTTTTGCTTTAATATTTTTTGGGGGAAGGCTTATTTTTTTACATTGACTTTATTAAATGGATATTGCATTATACTATCAACTAATTTATATTATACATGATAGTAAATCTCTATCTGAATATAATAAAGTAAGGTTATTACTATAGTCTTTTTTACTTCAATATGAAATTAATTCCCTTGACCCCATTATCCCAGTTTCCATGCTCTATTTCTCCCTGCACTCACTGATTTGCACTGTTTTTGACTATAAGTTTGATTTAGTTCACTTTTGAAAGTACATATTTTTTAAATTTAGCTTATTTTTTGTTGTTATAGCTATGTCACATGAGTTATATCATATGATCTTTTTCTTTCTGGCTTATTTCACTAGCATACATTCTTCCAGGTCCATCAACATTGCAGAAAATATTATGATTTCACTTTTATTGATAGCTACATTGTATTTTACTATGTAAATACACCAGATCTTTATCCACTCATCTGTCAATGGGCATTTAGGTTATTTCCAGCTCTTGACTATTGTAAATAACTCTCAAATGAACATGGAAATGTATATATCTCTATGAATACATTTTGTTGCATTTTTAGGGTGCATATCCAGTAGAGAAATAACTGGATAATATGGGATTTCCATTCTCAATTATTTTACGAATCTCCACACTACCTTCCATAATAGTTGCACCATTATACACTCCCACCGACAGTGTATAAGAGTTCCCTTTTCTCCACATTCTCTTCAGCATTTGTTTCCATTATTTTGGATAATAGCCACTCTCATTGCTGTGAGGTGATATATTATTGATGTTTTGATTTGCATAATTCTAAGAGAAGTAGAACATCTTCTCATGTGCCTGCTGATCATGTGTATGTCTTCTTTAGATAAGTATCTATTAAGATCATCTGTCCATTTTCCAATTGGATTGTTAATTTTTTGTTGTTGAATTTTATGGATTACTTACATATTTGTATATTAACCCTTGTCAGATATATAATGTGTTAATATCTTCTTCCATTCAGTAGGATGAGCTTTCCTCTCTGTGTAAAAGCTTTTTAGTTTGATGTAAACCCATTTGTTTATCTTGGATTTTATTTCCCTTGCTATTGGAGTCTAGTTCCTATAGACATCTCTTAGGTCAGTGTCCAGTAGTGTTTTGTCTATATTTTCTTCTAAATATTTTTTGGTTTCTAGGCATCTAAGTATTCAATCCACCTTGAATTAATTTTGTTTATGGTGTAAGCGATTAGTTTCAACCTTTCGTGTATGGTTATTTAATTTTAAAAGGTAGCTTATTAAGAACTGGAAATTACCTGTGTCCAACATCAGATGAATGGATAAAGAAGATGTGGTACATATATACAATGGAATACTACACAGTCCTTAGAAGAAATCAAACCCTGTCATTTGAATCAGCATGGATGGAACTAGAGGGGATTATGAAACAAGTGAAATAAGTCAAAAGAAGAAAGGCAGATATCAGATGACTTCACTCACAGGTGGAATGTGACTAGACAAAACAAAGGAACAGACAAAACATAACCAACACTGAAACATTTGCAACAGAACTGAGGTTACCCAAAAGGAATGGGGCAGGTGGGATCAAATGGTGGTGGAGCCCACCAGACAATGGGGAAGAACACTTGGTGATTTGGTGAAAGACATGGTGTGTTGAAACCTATACATAGGAAATTATTTTAATATGTTGAAAAATTACTACAACAAAAATAAATTTAAAAATATTTAGAAATGGTAGCTTATTGAGTAATGGAAGCTTTCAGGGGTAGATTCAGGCATGGATATATTCAGGAACTGAAATGATAAGTCCATTCAAGATGTCTCCCTTTCCGTTTCCATCCAGCATCTCTTCTTTGAGAAGATTTTCATTTTTTTAAGATGTGACTGTTTTCCTGCTTCTTTGTACAAAATGATACAAACTGAAGATTGTTACTAGAGTTCACATTGGCAACAGTTCCATCAGAAAAAGAATGTTGTCTGTGTGCTTGACTTAAAACATACATTTCCTACAAGATTATCTTTGTATGACAGTAAATGTATGATTAGCATTCATTTTGCAAGTAAGGAAATAACATAAAACAAATTAACTGCCTTGCTATTAATTGTGGATCTAAACATCAGAAATCAACTCCATCAGCCATTATTCTCACTATCAATTTATATTGATAACATTGTTACCAATTCATATCTATACAAATCTCTAACAGTTAGCTAGTTAGGATATTAAATTATACTGTAATTTTACCCCATGCAAAATAATGCAATAAGGTGAGGGTGGCAGGAAGGTTTCTTCATTTTGTATTTAATTAACTGATGGAGTTTAAAACCAATCGTATTTTAAAAATCACTTCCTCTTCAAAAAATGCAGATTAGAATAATGCTTACAAAAATTTCATAAATACTAAAATTATTTTTATCTACTTAAAATGGTTTAAAATATATACAATTATAGTACAAAGAAACTTTTCTATTTGTAATTAAATTTTCATAACTCTATTAGAACTAGACCTTAACAATCTTCATTTCTCTAATTTAAGTCCAGGATGCCTTACTATGGAGTACTGACATAAAGTCTTATTTGTTTGATCTAGGGAATAGCCATATAACATTCAATTTTGGGAATTAAAGTAAATTTAAAGAAAACCATTTTTAGAATTTTATATAGACCTTCTTGAAGTACCCTAATCTGCCTACCCTCAAATTTTATGATTTTCTTGTTTTATGCTTAAAAATTAACATCCCTCAATAACTTACATACTTAAATTTGAATATGGATAACATTTTACCAATTCCTTTATTGACTTTAAATAAAGCATTTCTTCTCTATTTTATTTTTTATAATAGAATAATTTTATATTATCTTTTGTTTTCAAAGCCATACTCGTTTTGATATTGAACATGTTTCTCAGTCTATGGGTAGAACACAGCACCCACCACCAGAGTTTTTCTACTCTTTGCAACCACCTTATCTTCTTTACTTCCCTCCATCTCCATAGCCCCATTGATAACCATCCTCTCTTATCCTGTGGGTTATTGCTGCATTTTAACTGTTTATTTGCTTCATTTCACTATTTTCCACATATGGGTGAAACCATTCTGTATTTCTCTTTTCCTTTCTGCCTTATCTTGCTTACCATGATTACCTTAAGAACCATCCAAATTGTTGCAAAGGCACAATTTTATTTTTTCAGTAACTGCATAGAATTTCATTGAGTATATGTACTATAGCTTCTTTAACCAGTCATCTGTTGGTGGGTATTTAAGCTGTTTCCACGTCTTGGATGTTGTGAACTCTGCTGCTATGAATACAACGATGCATATATATATATATATATATATATATATATTTTACTGATTAGGGACTTTGTACTCTCTGGGTATATGTCTAGGAGTAGTGTTGCTGGATCAAATAGTAGTTCCATTTTTATTTTTTAAAGGGTTCTCTGCACTGTTTTCCAGAGAGTTCGTTCTTATTTGCATTCCCACCAACAGTGAAGAAGGGCTTCTTTTTCTCCGTACCACCCCTAACACTTGTTATTTCTAGACTTTTGGATATAGGCCATTCTCAATGACGTGAGTTGGTACCTCATTGTGGCTTTTATTTCCATTTCTTTGATCATGAGAAATGCAGAACATTTTTTCATGTGTCTTTAGGTCTTCTGTGTGTCTTCTTTGTATAGATATCTGTTCATTTGTTCTGCCCATTTTTTGGGTGGGTGTTTTGCATTTTTGTGTTGGGATGTGTGAGCTCTTTGAGGAGAGATTCTAAAAATTAACAAGTACTTCCTGTCATTCACAGAAAATCTTGTGAATCCACAAGCTTTAGTCTGAAGGGAAAAAACCCTTCCTTGTTTGTTTATTGAGCTACTTATGTGTTTCACTGCAGGTTGTAAAGAAGAACATGTTCAAGGGGCTCATAAGTATATTTTAGACTTAGAGTAACATTTACACCATTTTTACATTGTAAAAATAACCCTCAGAAAATAAGATTAGGCTTTAAACTACTTTAAATCTACAATGTTGCTCACTTTTGTATAATTTAATTTCTAGTAGAATGAGACCCACATCAATGAATATATGATTAAGGAGTAAACCTAATAAAATATATTCATTGCACAAAGATTTATTTAAATCTTGTAAATATATAACACAGGAAAATACTATAAAAATAGTGTGTGGTTTTCAGTGAAATTCATCTAGTATATTTTGGATTTTATTTTTTGGGAATGAAATTTTGACAAGGTCTTATTGTTTTTTCTGTGCAGCTTGAACACTGATGTCGGAGCTCCAACTGATCATAGGGTGCTGTAGCAATTACCTGCTTATTTAGTGTCATAATTTTTTTTTAATTCACATTCAATTTCTTAAAATATGAAACCAGCAAATACCATTTATTAATTGATAATAAATAGAACCTTGCACATACAGGAAGAATGTGGTAGAGAATGTGCGCCACAAGTTTTTAGGGGATAACCTTAATGATGATTGAACTTAATACTTTACACTTCTATAACCCCTTTCTTTCATGAAGTTCATAGTGCTTCATATTTTTTATTTTGTTACATATAAAACTAGTGCAAAAAGAAGGTGGAAAAAATTTTAAAATAGAAAAAAAGTTTTCTTTATAAATGATGTGACAAATATTAAGATGCAGACACCCAATTTATGTTGTGATTACTATGAAATATATTTTTTGGCTAAGGTGAGATTTAACAGGAATTATATCAGGAGACAATTTATTTGTAAAAATGATCAATATTTGTTATCACTGCTTTGGTACTCAGCTTTGTAAAGGAAACATGTTACATGTTGTATACTCTAATGAATATAGAAAACTCTAATTTTAGACTTCACCACACCAAGTTTTTCATTTGATCTGTCAATGACAGAGCAAGTAATTTAGTTCCCTTCTACTGTCACATTATTTATCTGCAAAGAAGAAAACGATAAAAGCCTGTACCCAAATTACTAAAAATACTCTTTTTATTCTTTTTTCTTCTCCTTTCACCCCCAGTTCTGTTTCTTCTTTATTAATTTATCGTCAGACAAATAGACTGAAAAATCTATATACATAAGAAAGGAGAAAGGCAGATATTATAGGTCATTCACATCATGGATAATTTTTTACTGCTCATTCTGTCATCTTGACATGGCCAGATGCCTAAGATATTTCAGTGATTAGAGTCAAATGGGTCATTTGATTTGAATTGACTTGGAAATGACCTCAAATATTTAATGTTTTGCTTAAAGGATATCTTAGCCAAAGGCTGGTAGAAAGTATTTGCCAACATTATTTCATGCCTCTTAAGAATCAAATAGAGCAGTATTCCAATGTGGTAAATGATTAAGATTCAATACCAAGCAAAATTTAATATATCATGTTTGTTTTACACTTATCCTAAAATTAATTTTTATGTAGCAAAATATGACTCACCTTATGCAAAATGCTGAGTTTTTTTAATTTACAATAATTAGTTCCATGTGGTAGTGCATGCAATTTCTGCTGGAATAAGCACCTGGCCAACACGTTTTTAATATTATATTAATTCATAGCAATGTAGTATTCTAGTCGTTTCCATTCTGAAGGAATGGAACATTTATTGAACTATAAAGGAAACTGAACTGAATTTTCAAATTTCTTAAGTCACTGAAACAAGCTAGTATCATTTTTACAAATAGATATTTTTAATCAATTTTGTTGAATTAACAGTGTTTCCTCATGTGTGTTCTTCTGGCCCTTTCTCATATATCTACCTTCTTATGACATCTGATTTTAGCTTTTTTTTATTTCATAAGTGTCAGATACATACAACAGAAGACAAGTATCACATTTATTTGAGTTTGGAATAGCTAGGTGCTGTCCTTTAAAGATAACTCAACTTGTCAGAAGAGACTCATCTCCAGTAATGGACAGGGCCACACCAGACTCTTTTGCCATGGTATACTCATGTCAGGCAGTACTGTATTAAGAAAAGGACTATATGGAACTTCATTATTATTGTTAAAATAGTCACATTTGTGTTTATTGACCCTTTTACTTATCTAGTAAACCTTAAACCAATAAACTCTCTCAGTTCCTTCCAAATATCAGTGTGTTACTCTCTTAAATTCTCAAGCTCACTGACATTCCTCTGGAGAGCAATGTTCATTGCTCTTCCTGATCTTTAATCTTGTTTACATCCAGAATGCATATTAGATAGTCTTTATTTGGAATTCAACTACAAACCTTCTTAAATACAAGAAACAGCCAATAACTAATTAGCTGTTTCCTGTTTCTAATGAAGCACACACACCAGGTTTGGATTAAAATTCAGCTACTGCTCTATTTTGTTTATGCTTTCAGATGTTTTTGTTTTATCTAGTTTACTTTTACAGCTACTACTAAAGGATGAATCACTCATTTACAGCTACAGTGCATGTTGAAATTGAAATGTGGCAAACTTTGATGTTACTCTAAGGATCAATGTCAGTTATTAGGTCAATATTGACTCTTTCCTTATGATCAGTCAGTACTGGCACACAAAAACAGTGGCAAATTCTGTGTCAGCGTCATAACAGCAGGTTACACAAGGGTCTATCTTGTTATGATCCTGCAAATTTGGATAAACTTTTACTACAATAGAATCTAAATTGTATTTTGAATTGAAGTAATGATGCATATTAATATTTCTTCTTTCTGGCCTATTTTTCTTCAGATGTTCAAGCTGCTGTGGAAACTATTTCTGATAGGCCTTTAAAATCGGCATATTTAATGAAGTGTGGGGCATATTATTTTTAAAGACAATAATTGAATTAATAAAGGATGGAGACCTTTAATAAACTGCATTTTTCTAAAGGACAAGTGGAAATTGTTTTTGCCATTTGTTGCTATGTTTTATAGATTTTTACAGGATATTATATTGTTTTGTCATTGCTTTCAAGTTCTAATGTTCACAATTTGCACTGAATTACTTAAGTTTCAATATATAGTGTATAAATTTCAGTACTGGTAAAATAACTGTCTACTGTTTGATATTGATGAGATTTCCTTTGACATTAGGCTGTGTATAAGAAAAAGAGTTAGACTGGAAAACTGAACACTCATCTTGCAAATTCTATCAAAATAAAAATTCCAGATGCCACATAAGCATCTGAGCAACTGTTTGGGCACCACCTACTACTAGACAGTTTCCAAAAGTTCAAGTTTTGGGGATTTTTTGTGTTCCTAGAAAATATTCAGGTTATTTCCATGGGCTCCTTGAAACAAATTTCTAGTTGCTCTAATTAAGTTCTACTTTCCAGTTAGTCTGAGTAAAACAGACACAAATTATTTCATTCTTTTATCTTTGCCACATCTTTACTTTTGCTTCTGAAATATGATCAATAAAATTCAACTGACAACAAAACTTTTACACATAAAAAATAAATGTTTTAAAGATTTCATGCACAGGTGTAAAAAGGAATGTATTTTCCTCTGGTGAAGTTTTGAGTAGACTGATTTAATATTTTAGACTAGGCATATCAGTTCAACAAAAATATTTTGTTCTTCATTATATATGAATATGATCCATTCGACTCACAAATATGGACTTTAAATGTTTCTTAAGGATGGGTGATAGATTTGTACTTATCAATCCATACTTTCTTTCCTTATTCTTTTGTGACCAAAGGTCGGTTTTTATAGAAATTTGTACCATAACTCCATAAGCCATGACTATGAGAAAGAAGAAAGTTAGATAAAATGGTAGAATTATATTTTGAAAAATGTTTTCTGACAATAACTTACCCACACCATGACGTATTTTCTAATTCTAGGATGATATGTATTATTTTGATTACCGACATTTAAATAAATGGTTGTTTGACCAAATATGCTGGTTAAAATTACATTCAAAACTAGCTTCTCTTCATGCAATATACACAGTCTTAGCGTTAGCCTGAGTAGAGGAAATTCTAAATGCGCAATGCTTTTATAATCTTAGATGATTACCACTCTTTTCTCTCTATTTTGGTAAAACATGCAGATTTCAAATGTACCATTATGTACACAGTGAAAAGTAATATAGATAATTGTAGACATACTATTAATGGATAGTCTTCAGAGCTATGGAAAGAAGAACAGAAGCTGTAGTATAAATTTTGAAGGATCTTTGAAAATAGATTTAATGTATGAGAATGTTAAGAATATTAAAACTTTTCCAGTACTAAATGCAGCCTGTTGCAAAAGATCATATAAGTTCTTGAAGATAAATATTTAGTATTATTAAGCATGCATCAAAATTTTTCTTCAGAAGAACTAACTTGTTTTCTTTTTTAAGGAGGTAATTATTTCTGTTTAGCAATGGCACAACAGTTTATTCAGCCTGAAAGGTCCTCACTGGCTTTACATAAATGAAGATTCTTGTGATTCCAGTTTATATTTGAAGCTATTCAACATGGAGTTATTACAATTGTGTTTATGAGCAAAATATGGTTTACTGAAGCAATGATTCAGTCTATACTGCATTTTAAGAAAGAACATATGTACATTTTAAAAGGAATGATGTAAACTGTTTTCACATTAGATTCACTAGTTTAGAATATGAACTAAGTCCTTATGACTAAAGTAACTTGACCACATTTGATGCTTTTCTATGCTCAATTCAACTGAGCTTTTTGTCTTTTAAGGAAAAAATGTGGTAGTGTGTTTGAGACTAGAAACTTACATGTATGGTTGCTCAGCTCTACCGTATATTAAGTTAAAGTACAACTTTGTTAAAAATGTATTTGATTAACTTCAGTATAAATAAAACATTTTGACTTAGTCAATTGTCGCTGAGTTTTTATTTAGCAATTGCCAACTATAGTCATTGAAGTAGAGTCACAGAATAAATTGAAATATAAAAAGTATGAAGGTGTTTGTAAAGCTTTGTCTGAACTGATTATTTCCAAATGAATAAATGAGCATACATCTTAATTCTGTTAATATATTTAAACATATCAATATCCTTGTCCTCAGTTTTTCTATGTATCATGCCAGATTTCCATTTGCTGGTTGTTGCTTATTGGTAAAGCTGATTTCAGGAAGAAAAACAATGCGGTGAATGAAGAGCTGGAAAATCTTGTATGAATATCTATTATCTCTTAAAGATTCTTATAGAGCTACCTTCATTGAATAAAAAGCAATGGAATAAGCATATGTCTACTTTGGCCCAAAGACTTTCCAGGTATCCTGTACACCACCAAATCCATTGAAGCCCAATGAAAGATCAAATCAGATTAAGACAAAGCTTAATGAAAAATAAAAATAAAGATGATACACTTGTTGTAGAGTTTATCTAATGTGTCTTCACCTTCTCCTTGGTTCATTTACAATAAATTCCTGGAGCACTCATAAATTCCTGCTCACCAAGGAACTTCTCAAATTTTTCTATGCAGTGTCACTTCTACTTCTTGCCTGTTTGGAAAAGGTGTGTCATATCTCACAGTGTTTATAACTGACACTTTAAACACTGTAGGTATTCTAGCTTGGAATCATGTTGCTTGCTTCCACAAATGTTTCTTCTATCCATAACCACTAAGCATTCACATATATTGAAGCTTTGATAATCCTGGCAATATTCCAAATTCTTCTGTTCTAGATAATAAAGATATATAATATTTTATTGATTTAGTAGGGCTACTCTGATTGAATATCATCTTCACAATGCAATTAGTGAATATCAAATTGTTAATCATATAATATGCAAGGTGGAATTACTTACAGTTTAATATAATGACATGAGAAAACCTAAGCAATATTTGTCCAACTTTTAGGAATCATTGTACTCAATATTGTCTACAGTTTTAGTTTCTTCTGGTAGCAGTTGCACATATTGTCTCAATAATGTTAGGAATAATTCAATTCTGGATGCAACACAAGCCTGGGACTTGTGAAAACCAGAAACTATAAAAATCTCCTGGTTATTTGGACCCCATTTTGTTGACTCATGTGGAGAAATGAAGTCTGGAAAATACTGGCAATGAAGACTTCCTTGCACTTCTATATTTTCTGGGTTAAAATAATTGCCATTTAAATGAAAACTCTTGTCCAAAATTCTACATCCTTCTCACCACCAAATCTCTCCTTCAGAAACATAGAAGTAATAGCCTTAGGGAAATGAGCTGAATATAGGATAGTGATTCCTTCAATGCAGAGCAATTGTTTCACTACATATCAATTCTTTTTCAGATATAATCCCAATTCTAGGATTGGAAGAATCATTGTTAAATATTTTTCCTTGAAATCTCTTTGGAGAACATTCAATTTACATTCATCCTAGATAGCTATAGGAGATGGATCGACCTCATGCAAACATCAGGACCCTGACCTCAAATCCACTACTTGTGGAGTATTGGTTGGGGAAACAACTGCTCCTATATGCAGGAATATTTCTATACCTTAATATATAATTTAAAATATGGCATATGGGTGTCTTTTCATACCTTAAAAAGAACCTAACTTTTTTGGAATCCAATTATTGACACTTCCAAACTAACTGGTATACATATAAATGAACCACAAGGAATTTGGTCATGAAGGTCCCCCTCTACCAGAAAACACCAATATTGTGCCTTCTTTTTAGGGAAATGTTTGTCTATGGATGGTGTTCCAATTATAATCTTAATAGAATCAGATTATGGACCAAATGGGATGGTCTCTGAAGACTATCAAAAATCTGATTCATCAAAGGTAGACACAAAATTATATAATGACAATGCAAAGAACATGATTGATATTTAATAAAAAATTTGCCATTTCAACTTCAACTAGATGAAGGAACACTACCTCTAATCACACATATAGTTAATTTCATTTTTAAAATGACAGAGATCTGTCAGATACTACAGTTAGTATAAAGTAAATTAAGATAGTTTCATTTCTATTTATACTTATGTGAGAACCTTTCTTTGTCAATAATTTATTGAAATAAATTCTGGACTACTTTTCAATTTACCCTGATTCAATCATCTCTTGAAGTGTATTGTCAGCTAAATTATGAAATATAAACGCATTCAGATATGTAGGTAGTTTGCTATAATTTGTCAGGATGATACTCATTTGAAATACAAAATGCCTTTATGTTGATGGCAATTCTGAATCTCATCTATTTAATATTTTTAACAGTTTTAATAATCTATTATTAATCTATTAATCTATTTAATAGTTTTAATAGTATCTCTCGATCTCACAATGGCCTTGTAACATTTCCTTGGTTTACAAATCTTAGGCAACAACGTTTCAATTTTCTAGTTTTAAATTGAATGATAGTAGAACTGACAACAGAAGTCTTGGGTCCTGTTTTAAGTCCTGATATATTTAGAAGTGTAGAGACATACATTTCAATAAAGATAAATGTGCTGATTTAGTGTTGATAAATCTTTCTCGGATATAAGTTGTATTAAATAAAATATTGAAAATTTTCCTCATTTTTTTGAATCACAGAGTTGTGGTGACCAATATGCACTACAATAAGCACACATGAAATTTAACTCAGCTAATGAAATTTTTAGGCCATATCATCAAAATTCATTATGTATAAGAGGGGGCTTATTTCCTCACCTTTGGGTGATATTTTAAGGCAAATTAGACCCATACTTTGGGTAAAATTTATGCTAAATGTGGTAGTTTGATTTTCAGATTGTCATGCAATCTGAGATTATCAGGATATGAAGATCTTTGAAATTCAGGAACAACTTGAACGCACAAAAATTTATCTTACCTAACAAAGATGGGAGAATTAAAACGCAAAAAAGGGTAAAATTCATTAAAAAAGATATAAAAGGAATATGTAATGAGCATAGATAATGGGCATGATTTGTAAAATATAAATAGAGCTCTAAAGAACAAGTAGAATTGAGTAGGGTAGATCAAAAATAAGAGATCAGCATCAATTAAGTCATAGAGTAATTAGAATGATATGTTCTGTTCATAAAAACAATGAATTCACTATAAAGAAGCAAGGCATTCATGTACAACTTCAGTAGGAGATAATGTTTGATAGTCAAAATAAGACATAATTAAAGATTACATGAATAGGTAACAATGAGCATATAACAGAAATCCACTTGAGAGATTAATCTGAGAACAACATGGGCAGGATTGAACGGAGATGTTAAAGAAGAAAGACAAACATCAAAAACAGTTGCAATGTCATATTATATCATATTTCTAAATTAAGATCTGTATTTTCTATAATTATGGATGACATTCACTAACAATTTGTGCAGAAATTTTGCAATCCTAATTAACTACAAAAATATGAGACATTCTGTGGGTCGATCAATATTATTAAAATGTCCATTGCAAAGTTTGCTATTTCAATAAAAAACTTTTATAAATATCAATGAATTGATGTTATAAAGAGCTTTATTTAAAATAAATCATTTCAGCTGAATAGTTCGTTAACTTTATTATTTTGTTTTTGCTATTGCAAGCAATTATTATATTCTAAATAATTTCCCCCTTTATATGGGTTGATAATATCCCATTAAACTTACACAAATGCACACACATCTGTGTGTGTATGTAATGGAATATATATATGTAAATATATATAAAATTTTCTTAATTCATTTATACATCAGTGGACACTAAGGTTGTTTCCATGTCCTGGCTATTGTTAGTAATGTTGCAACAACATAGGGGTGCAGATATCTTTGTGATATCCTGTCTGTTTTTCCTTTTAATATACAATCATTGATGAAATTGCTGGATCATATGGTAGTTCTAGTCTTAGTTTTTTGAGTAAATTTCATACCTTTTTCTAAAGTGCCACACCAAATTGTTTCATACCAATTGTGCACAAGTGTTTCTTTTTCTGCATGTCCTTGGCAATACTTGCTATTTCTTCTCTTTTTGATAATAACTTTCTAAGAGATGTGAGGTGATATCATATTGTGATTTTGGTTTACATTTCCTTGATTATTAGTGATGTTAAGCACCTTTAAATGTACTTGTTGGCCATTTGTATATTTTATCTTGTAAAATGTATATTCATTGTCCTTGTTCATTTTAAAATTGGATTGCTAATTTTATGTTATTGAGTTGCATGGTTATTATAATTTTTCTGTCTTCTGATCATATATAAAACTTGCAAATATATTTTTTCTATTCAGTATGTTGTCTTTTTTCCTTTTTTGCTACTTTTTAATGCTGTGAAGAAACTTTTTGCTTTGATAGAGTGTCAATCGTTTATTTTTGCTTTTGGTATAAAATCAAAAGTTCCACCCCAAGAATTATGTCAAAAATGATCTCCTGTGTTATTTTTAGAAACATTTTATTTCTGATCTTATATGCAAGTATTTAATACATTTTCAGTTAATTGCTGTGCATTCTATAAGACTGTAGTTTTATTTTCAGTCTTTTGCATTTGAGTGTCCAGTTCTCCCAACCATATTCATTGAAGAGACTCTTCTTTCCCTACTGTGCATTTTGGCAGCTTTGTCATAAATTTTTGACAATATATGCATTAATTTGTTCATTGGTTCTCTATTTTGTTCTATTTGCCTATTGATCTGTTTTTATATGAAACCCATAGTATTTTGACTGTTAAAACTACTTCAAATGCTGAATTATGGGGAGGGTTATTTGAGGTAAAAATAAAGCACGCATATGTTATAAATGCTTTACTTCCATAACTTCTGAAGTCTACTTTATATTTTATCCATGATACAAGATCCTAATTATGATATTTCTCTTATGGGATAATATGTGGGGAGGTATTATTTTTAACCTACTTGATTTCTCCTACTACATACAGGAGAAGACTATAACTTTGCTGTGTTTGTAATTGTTTCTCATAATACTCATTCTTTCTCATCTAATTGTTTGTTATTTGAAATACCTACTGTTATTAAAATTACTGCTGTGTATCTCTACTCCTCTGATATGCAAATTTATTCAAAAACTTATATTACTAAAAACAGACAGTTTGCATTTATTTAATTCATTCATCTTTTCATTGATTCATGCAACAAATATTTACTGAGCACTGTGTTATGTGTTGGAATGTGGTAATGGATAAGAAAGAAATGGAACTTGTCTTCAGAACCTCACAGTCCTTACATATAACTAGAATATTTTGTGAGATATCATGGAGGAAATAAATTTTTCTCTCAGAGAATAAGGGAGGAACAGTTAAGATCTTGTGGCCAAAGAAGATGTTTGGCGAAAATGATATCTCACCTGCAACCTGAAAGATGAGCAGAGTTAGTTAAATGAAAAGAGGTTAGGCCACTTTCCAACAAGTTAGAAATTATTTACTTATGAACCCCAAACATATTTCCTAAACATGTATCTTCTTCTTTACTATTTTGGTGCTCTAGGAAGAAATAAATCTAAGGTCTCCTCTTAAATCTATTTCTTCTTCGATACATAATCTTGTCTGTTATATAACTTTACTACCTCAAACTAAAATGCTTCTGCACAGCAATAGGACATGTCACTGAAACCCAAAGACATCTATTGAATGTTAGAAGATATTTTCCCAGCAATCCTACAAGGAGTTAATATTGGAAATATATAGAGCAACCATAAATCACAACAAACAATTCAGTTAAAAATGGGCAAAATATCTTTATAGACACTTCTCCAACACTACATACAAATAGCCAAAAGGTCATGAGAAGATGGTCCATTTATCATGTTATTGGGGAAATGAAGGTCAAAACCACAATAAGATATTACCTTATACCTGTGATATTAGCTATTATCAAAAAAATTGGAAACAACAAATGTTGGCGAGGATGGGAAGACTAGTCCCTATTCTTTGGCACTGCTGGTGGGAATGTTAATTGACACAAGCTTTATGGAAAGCTGTATGAAGATGCCTCAAAAAATTGACAATGGAAATCCCATATAATTTGTCATTCCTCTTCTGAGTACTTACACAAATATTCAAATATGCATCAATATAACCACCTCTATGTTTATTGCAGCATTATGTGTACTAACCGATAACTGGAAACTATGTGAGTGCCCATAATCAGATGAATTAGCAAAGAAAATGTGCTGTGTATATATATACATAAGCACAACCACACACACACACACACACATATATGTATATATATATAATGGACTACCACACAAGCAAAAAACTAAAATTCTGTCATGTACTATATAACATGATTGGAACTATAGGAATTAATGCTAAGTAGAATAAATTGGAAGGAGAAAGACAAATACCAGATTATTTCACTCATGTGTTGACTATAAGAAAACAAAACAAAGGAACAGGAAAAAAATCAACTTTGGACATTAGCAATAGAACAGAGGTTAACAGTGGGAAAGGGACTGGCAGGCAGGAGCTAAAAGTGCTGAGGTCTGATCAACAGTGGTGGAGAATTTTGGTAATTTGGACATGGGCAGGGGGTGTTTTCATTTATTTGATGAATGGCGAAACTGCAAATGGGGACATACATTATTTTTCAAACAAATTATGTCAATAAATATTAAATTAAAAAAGCAATGAGACACCACCTCACACATGCGAGAATATCTAGTATCCAAAATATTGGAAACAGCAAGTGTTGGCAAACAAAAAGCTCAGTATGGAAATTCCAGATTGTCTAATATTCTGACTTTTGTGTATTTGTCCTTTCAGCACAACACTAATTTTGATAATGATATTTGCACTACAATGATCATTGCAGCATTGTTCACAACATCCAAAAGCTGGAATCAACTTAAGTCCTTATTGACAGTTGATTGGATAAAGAAGGTATAGTATAAAATTAAAAATGAAATACTATTCAGCTATAAAAAGATGAGATCTTGCCATTTGCAGGAGCATAGATAGAACTAGCGGGAATTACGCTGTTGAAAGAAGTCTTTGGGTGCAACTTTATCAGTTCTCATTATGTTGAGTCTCATAAAGAAAAGCATTGTTTCTTTTTATGATTAACCTCCATGTGAATTTACAAAGTACCAAATGCAAATTTTAATGGTAGAAATTTCATAAAGAAAATTAAGAGCCAAAGTATGTATTTGCTTTCTTTAATTTATGTATCTATCTTTCTATTTTTTATTTTTAAAATCTTTATTTGGGGAACATTGTATCATAATATTATATATAGGTTTAAAATATGCATTATTATAAATCAGTATCTGTATATAATGCATTGCTTACCAGAAACAGCCCAATTTTATTCTTTACCATGTAAGTAACCAATTTTACCTTATTCTTATATTTTATTTACTAGTCCAAGCTTTAATCTTAATGCTTGCTCTCAAAGCCTCATTGACATTAGTTGGTAAGTATGTTATTGATTTTCAATTTACCCTTCCAAGATGATTTTTAAATGTCAAACTATTGGCAAATGACATTTATGGAATTTGTAAGCCTTACAGAAGAAATCTGTTATGTTTTTATTAGCTTGCTGCTGATAAATATTGACAGGAAGGATCTGAATCACAAATATCTTAGTCTTACCTAAGAATTGGCTTGCAAGTAAACTTTGTTTTGTTTAGTTTTTCTTAAATTTCAATGTGAACAAATTAAGATTATCAATAAGCAACCTCTCTTTCCTAAATATGACATTCGATTTAATTAATAAGAGCCGAACATTGCCTTTGTGCAACTGTAGTGTGAGTCAGGCTGCCAAGAAACATCCTTAAATAATGAAAAACATTTCTTTTTTAAGTATGTCAAATAACTCCATAACGATGTTTCTCAGTGGGATTTTCTTCCAGGGTAGATGTTCCACTATCTGATGAAGCCCCTAATGATAAATACAGAAAATAATAAAATGACTGCCTGTGATTGCAGAACAGAAAGTTGATTTGTAGAGTACTTAATGACACTACAGCAACACCCATGCCATAAAAATATAACTCAATGATCATATGCATAAATTACTTATTGTGAAATTTAATGTACAAAATATTTATTTGGAATATGATCTGCCTCACAATGCTTAATGACAAATTCAGCAATAAATTGTTAATGAATTCATTCAGATGTATTTTCCTAAAGAAAAGGATTTTATTTGCAGGACAACAGTCTCTAGTAAAAATAATGGGATCAGAACACATTTTATCTAGAACTGAAAGGTTTTACTTAAAAATCAAAAGGGCTACATTTATGCACAAACATAAGCTTCTACTAAATATTATTATTTTTAACTAAAATATTAGGAATCTCAATGAGTATACGTCATCAACATCAGGACAGGATTACTGTATTTGCAAGTTATCTAATATGGCTACTACTAAAGAAAATTATTTTGTCTCATAATTGGTACAGAAGTTCAATGGCATCTATCAAGCATATGATATTCAATTATATGCATAATTTGACTGTGTAATGTTGTAGTGTATGTGTATGTTTGTAATACAATTATTTTATACTAACGTTCCTCAAATGTATATATATATATTTATATATGTAGATATATACATACATAGGTCAACATCCTCTAAGTATTTGTTTGATAGCAAGTTATGTTCAAATGTGTTTATATGGGATTTGTGAATGTAGCATGTGTTAAATTTAATGTCTAAATTTTTCAATAAACTGTAGAAGTTAAAAAATATGACACATGAATCAGAATTCATAAGGTGGAAAAACTGATGGATTTGAATTTTAGCAATCAACCATACCTGCATAATAAACTTGTTATAACACAAACATAAAAGAAAATAACAAGTAATATGTTTACATTGCAGACTGAGAAAGGTGTAATGATTACATATATAAAAATATTACCAACAACTAAGAAAAGAAAAATGAAAATTTCCAGAAAAATAAATTCATTAAAAATTCAAATTTGGATCATATTTCTCCCCAAAAAACAAAAGCCTGTGACCAAACGGTTTCAGTAGTGAATTCTAACAACATTCAAAGATCTAATACCCATACCCCTTTAGCTCTTACACAAAATTGAAAAGGTAGTAAAACTCCCAAATAAATTCTATGGGGCTAATATTTCATTTATTCTAAAATCAGACAAGGGGAGCACCAAAATATAAAACTGCAGACTGATATTACTAATGATTAGAGAAGCAAAAATCTTCACCAAAATTTTTGCAAACTGAATACAACAATACAATAAAATACACATTATTAACAGGTTATATTTATTCCAGACATGCAACAATGGTTCAACATAGGCAAATCAAATGATTCAATACACCACTTCAAAAAATGAAAAGTAGAAAATATGTGATAATATCAACTTATGCAGAGAAAGAATTTTATAATATTCCACACCAGTTGATAATAAGGACTAACTTACTAAAAGGAGAATCAAGACACATACATCAATATATTAAAAGCCATATGTATCAAATCCATAATAAACATACTCAACAGTGAAAAACTGAAGTTTTTGCCCTAGATTTGAAATAAGACAAGAATGCTACTCTCAACACTGCTATTTAACATAGTTCTAAAAGTCCTAGCCAGAGTAATAAAGCAAGAAAAGCACAATAAAATAATACAAATTGATAAAGAAGGTATAAAGCTCTCAGTATTTTCATATGGCATTATATTATTCCTAGAAAGCCCCCCAAAATTAAAAAAATATGTTGTAAACGATAAATAAAATGGCAGGGTATAAAATAAATACATAAAAATCAGAAAGAATTATATATGCTAACTATGGGAAAATGAAATCAAGACATGCCTGTCATCCTAGAACTAAAAAGAAAAATATTTAGGAATAAGCAGCAAAGTATGTGATATATTTATATATATATTGAAAATTATAAGAGTGATAAAATAGAAAAAGACAAAGAGATGGAAGATTATATGTGCTCATGGATCTGAAAAAAATGTAATCAAAATGGTCAGTTTATTCAGAGCAATTTGTAGACTTAATGTAATTTCCATCAAAATTAGTGACATTTTTCAAGGAAATTGAACAAATAATGCTGACATATTTATGGATCAACAAAAGACATCAACTAGCTAAAGCTATTACCAGCCAAAAGAAGAAAAGTGGAAGAATTACATGCACAATATCAAACTATCCTACATAGTGACTGTCATTAAAAATGGTATAGTAACAAAAAAAAAATGGACATATACCAAATAAAACCACACTTATAAAGAAAATCAATGTATTACAAAGTAGCCAAGAGCATGAGATGGAGGAAGGTCTATTTAACAAATGGTGCTAGAGAAATTTGTCAACCACTTAAAAAAAATAAAAGTAAATTGCTCATTAACACCATACAGCAATTAAATCAAATTGCATTCAAAACCTGAATGTATGATCATATTCCTTAAAATACATACAGAAAAATGTAGGAGAATTATTGCACAGAAGTAACTTGAGAAATGACTTTGAGAAAGTTTATTCATGGCAAAAAGAACTAAAATCAAAGTAAGCAATTGGAACCATATAAAACTAATAAGTCTGTACAGCCAAAGAAACCATCACTAAAGTCAAAGAATAACCCACTCTTTGGGAGAAGATAGTTTTGCACAACATACATACGAGAAGAGTTTAATGTCCAAAATATATAAAGAACTCATAGAACTCAACAACACAAAATCAAAGGACCTACTCAAAACAATGGCTGAAGAGCTGAATAGACACTTTTCTGAAAAAGACGCACAAAAGGCCTACAGGCACATGAAAAATGTTTTACATTACAAATCATAAGATAAATGCAAATGAAAAAGCACAATGAGATATCACCACCAGTGAGGTCAAAAAGATTAGAAATAAGAGTTGGGTAGGGTTTGATTAAAAAAAGAGCTTTTCTTCATTGTAGATGGGAATGAAAATTAGTAAAAACTCTTTGGAAAATAATACAAATATTCCTCAAAAAATAAATTAACCATTCAATCTAGCTATCTCATTTCTAAGCATGTAGCCAAATAATACAAAACACTAATAAAAGAATATATGAATCTCTATGTTCATAGCAGCACAAATCACAATAGCCAAGACACAGAAGCAGTCTATATTCCCATCAACTAATGACTGAATAAACAATTTGTGGTATTTTCAATCAATTTGAAAGCAGCTATTAAAAAGAGGTAAACAGTGCCTATTCTGAAAACTTGGATGGAAATGAAGGTGATTGTGCTAAGTTAAATAAACCTCAAAAATAAAGAAGTACATGATGGTTTTACTGGTGTTTGGACTATTTTAAAAATGAAACAAAAGAACAAACAATTCTCAATAAAATCTACAGAACACAAGTGTGAGACTACCAGGGGTGTGGGAGAGAGGAGGGAACAAGGAAGTAAGGAGTCAATAAGATGGTAAAAGGCACAAGAACTCTGGTGATGGACATGTTGGAAAATGCACACAGACTGACGTGCTAATTCAATATCCTAAAAAAGATATAAAATTATAAACTAAAGAAATAATAAAACAAAAAATACTATAACATGGCAAAAAACAAAAAATAATTCAAAATTGAAACATACTCATAAATAAAATTCAATGATCTAAAATATCTAGATATCAATTAATTCCAAATAATAATAGAAACACTATACATGGTGACTATGGTATATGGATCAATGGGATTCTAACGAAAGTATTATAAAATATGGGAGGGCAGAAATGTGAATAATCTTGCTGTAATGTGCTTACTTTACCTGTGTAAAGTATGTTATTTGAAAATGAAATAAAATTAGTAGTAAATTTATGAGTTTAAAATTAATTGCAAAATGTTGTAATATTCAAATTAAAGTAAGAAATTTTACTTTACTTATAATAGCAACATATAACAATCACATCTAGTATTAATAAAGATGTGTGGGAAAAGTCACATATTGCAATACACAGTATTTATTGTTAAACTTTCTGTAGGACAATTTATCAATATGCCTCAAAAATTTTGTAAACATGCATATACTCTCACTTATTAATTATTTTCATAAATTCATTCTATAAAATATTGCCATAGTGTGCAAAAATTAATGTTAGAAATTGCTTACAATTAGCAATTTTTCTATCCAAAGAAAACTCTAAGTATTCAACAATAGTTATTAAATAAATTAAGACTCATTTAGTGGAATTATCTTCAGCCACTGATAATATCTATAAATTAATGGGCTTACAAAGATGTTCTCAATATAGTCATAGATGAAAAATTCACATTATAAAACTTTGAGTACCGTAACCACACAGAAACATATGGGCACACCAATAAGACTGTAAGCGCTACAACGTAAGGTTAAAACAGTTGTTGAACATAGTTTATTTTTTCTGTATCTGCATTTTCTAACTGTACTAAAATGTATATAGAATGCTTGTTTAATTTTTTTTAAATAAAATATATATTAATAAGCACTGAGAAATTCATCTCAGAACTAAGGTCAACCACATTTTTTTATTCAGTTGGATACTAACTCAAAGATAATTTTACCTATAAAAGATACATAACAATTTTTAAAAGTGCACAAAAATTCCCAGTTGCATTGCTCTTGTTATAGATTTAATTGCTCTTTTCTCATTAGAGAAACAATGTATTCTCATTGCAGATTTTTAAACATTTAAAACGGAAAACCAGATGTTTCCTGACAACTGTTTTAAAACTAAGATATGTTATAGATTTTGTGTTACATTCCTTTTATCTTGTTTCTGTTTGCCATAAAGTTAAATATAAAGCTATGGATATAAAGCTTTAACATAAAGATTTACATATGTATATAAAACTCTAGTGGATCTAAAATATTTCAAACAACTTATATAGTGGATATAAAATATTTTAAAGTTTTGAAATATTGAATTCATATTGTACATACTGTTTTGACTAAAGCGCACTTGATTTTGTTATTTGCTATGAAAAGCTCTTTTAATTAATGCATTTACACAATTCACATTTAAAGTGATTATTCATAGTTTATTTAATCTACTGTACTATGTTTAATAATCCTTGCTATTTTTCCCTAATTTTGTCTCCTAAACTCTTTATTCTTTCCTTGGCTTTAAATGAACACTTTATATGATTCCACTTTTGTCTCTTGATTTCAAATGAACTTTAAAAAAATTAAGCTCATTTTCCAGAAATTTCCAAAATACTGCCCAAGTTCACTTTCAAATAGTAGTATACTTCTGCATATGTCGTTTAAGTGCCTTAAAATAGTTTACTCCCAATTATTCCCTCCCATCTGATAACATTTTTGTTAAACATTTATCCAGAAATTATAATCACCGAATACATTATTGCTACTTCTACAGTGAGTAAATTGCTATTGAAGATCTGTTAGAGCAATAATATTTTCTTTGCATTTCAGTTTGGGAAGCATGTGTAGACACATAATCAAATTCAAAGACTATCCTGCCATGTCTTCCCTACTGATGAACCCAATAAAAATATTCTTCACTTCTTTTTACACTGTTAATGATTTCTGGAATATCTTTTTTCTTCTTGTTTTACACCTCTATACTCATATTACCCTTCTGCTCTCCTATTTTAAGCGTTATTTTTATTAGATTTAGTATGTATAATATAATATTTATCTTGAAGAGGTAATAATTATTTATATCACAATATACATTTTAGTTGTACAACTTCACACTTCAATAACTCTTTTTCACCCACAACAACCACCAACAAATGTCCTAGTTTCCACCCACCACCAAACTATTTGCCCCTCCACTCATATCATAATTCAAACTTATTCCCATCTGGTAACCTAAATTTTATTACTATTTTAAATATGTATTTGTTTTGTTTATAATATATATATATGATAGAAATCATATAGTATTTTCTTTTATACCTGCGACTTATTTTATTGAGCATAATCCTTTCAAGAACCATCAATGTTGCTACAAATGACAAAATTTCCTCTACTTTAACATTTGGTAACATTCAATTGTGTCTACATTCCATGTCTTTATCCACTGATTTGTTGGTGGACATTTAAGTTGTTTCCATATCTAGACTATTGTAAATAGTGTTACAATGAACAGAAGGGTGTCCATGTCATTTAAAAATAGTATTTCATATTTTTGAGTAAATGCCCAGAAGTAGAATTGCTGGATCAAATGATAGTGCTATTTTTAATACTTTGATTGCTATTTTTAATATTTTCATATTTTCATAATGCTTTTTGTGGTGGATGCATGTATTTACATTTCCAACAACAGTACACAAAACTTCCTTTTTATCCACATCCTCTCCAACACTTTGTTTATTCACATTTTGATAGTATCTATTACAAAACTTATTAGATTAAATCTGATTGTGATTTTGATTTGTATTTTCCTAATGATAAGTGATGAAAAATATTTTTCTATGCATCTATTGGCCATCAGGTTTTCATTTTTGTTGAAGAGTTTGTTCAGATCATTTGCCCATTGGTCATTCAAATTGTATATTTATGTGTGTGCTGCTGTTGAGTTGCATCATTTGTTTATGTATCTTAGATAATAACTTATTGTCTGATATACTGTTTTCAAATATCTGCCATTAGCAGCTTCCTTTTCATTTTAATGATTTTTTTTAATTTGCCAAAGTTTTTTAATTTAGTGTAGTCTAATTGGTATATACTCTGTTTCCCTTGTTGTTGAAATGAATCTATGAAGACATCACTAAGGCTGATGTTGAAGAGGTTAATCACTTATGTTTTCTTGGATGAATTTTATAGTTTTAGATTTTATAGTTATACATTAAATCCTTTTTGAATTAATGCATATTATATTATATAGTCATCTCATTTCATTATTTTGCACATGGTTATTCAATTTCCCAGCAGCATTTCATAAAGAGACCTTCCTCCACTGTATGTGCTTGGCTCATTTTTCATAAATTAATTTTCCTCATATGTATGATTTTATTTCTGGGCTCCTGAAAATATTCTATTAATCAGTGTGACTCTTTTGTTCCAGCACTGTATTCTTCAATACTGTAGTTTGCACTATATTTTTATAAAAAAGAGCATGATGATTCCTTTTTGTCCCTTTTCTCTAATGATTGTTTAACTTCAGTTTGCAAAAGAAAACAGGATTCTTTTTTTGTATTGATGTAAAAATGTGTCTGTATTTTTATACAGATTACATCAGCTGCTGTATTTCTTTAGGTAAAATAGCCATTTTTGACAATGTTGATTCTTCCAATCAATGAATACAAAATATTTTTTATTTCACTATATCTTCTTCAATTTCCTTCAACAGTTTTATAGGTTTTATTGTGTAGATCTTTCATTTCCTTGGATAAATGCATTATATGCTTCATTTTAATTTAATAATTGAAGCTATTTTTTATTTATCTTGATTGTAGTTACTTGTGTAAATATAGAAATGCTTTATAATTTTTGTATTTTTATTTGATAATATACCCATTCATCACTTGTGAATATTTTCTAATATAATTTCGTTTGAGATTTTAGGATTTTTCTCTGTATAATAAAATATCATTCAGAGATTGTAGCAATTTGACTTTTTTCCAAATCTGTATAACTTTCATTTTTTCTCTTCTCATTACTCTGACCAAAACTTATAATATTATGTTAAATAATGGAGATGATAGTGTGCATTCTTGTTTTAATCCTAACCTTTGAGGGAAGACCTTTAGTTCTTCACCATTGAGTATGATGTTAGTTATAACTTTGTTATACATTTTCTTTATTACTTTTAGGTATGCTTATTCTTTACCCATCTAATTGTGTTTTTATCATAAATGGAAGCTGATATTATCAAATGTTTTTATTACATCTATCGATAATTTGTATACATTTTATCATTTATTTGTTGATGTGATAGCATTGAATGATTTTTGTATGCTTAAACATTACTTCACCCCTGGAATAAATCATTTTTGATAGTAGTTCAAGATATTTTTATGTGCTATTCAACTCAGTTTTCTAATATATTGTTGAGGAAATTTGCATATGTGTTCAAATATATTAGCCTGTAATTTTTCTATGTGTGATGTTCTTTCTTGGTCTTTGTATCAAAGTAATGCTGACCTCATAAAATTAATTAGGGAGCATTTATTTCTCTATTTTTTAATATTTTGATAATTGGAATTAGATCTTTGAGTATTTGGAAGAATTCTCCAGTAAAGACATTTGATCCTGGACTTTGTTTTGGTGGGGAGGAATTTGATTGCTTTTTAAATTTCTTTACTTGTTCTTAATTGATTCAAATTTTCTGTTTCTTCAAATTACATCTTGGGAGATTGTACCTTTCAGGGAATTTATCCTTTTCTACTAAGTTGTCTAATCATTTGACAAACATGTTCAATATAGTCTCTATAATCCTTTCCACTTGTGATATCCATTGGAATAGTTGTTTCATTTCTGATTTTATTTGAGTATTTTTCTTTTTCTCTTACTAATTCTAGCCAAAGGATTGTCAATTTCATTAATCAAAAGACAGTTCTTTATCTTATCAATTTTTGTGTTCTCTTAGTTTTCCATTTTGTTTATTTCCAATATAATTTTGATTTTCCCTTTCTTCTATACTTTGCCATTAAATTTTACTTCTTTTTCCAGTTTCTTTAGTTGTCAGGTTAGATTGAGATTTTTCTTGTTTCTTGAGATAAGACTATACTGCTTCAAATGTCCCTCTTAGTAGTGATTTTGCTGCAACCTAAACATTTTGGTATATAGTATTTTCATCCTGTTTATTTCCAATTAATTTTTCCTGTCAATTTATTTATGACAGAATATATATTCAGTTACTTCCTGATCGCCACATATTTGTGGTTATTGAAACATTATGCTTGTAATTGATTTCTAACCTCATACCATTTTAAAAAATTGCTAGTTATGATTTCAGTATTCTTAAATGTGTCAGACTTATATTGTGTCCCAACTTGTGATATGTCCTTGATAATATTTCATATGCACTTGAGGATAATTTATACATTCCTATGGTTTTTATGGACAAGTTTGTACATTATTACGTCCATCTGGTATAATGTGTCATTTAAGACTTAAGTTTCTGTATGCATATTCTGTCTGAAAAATGTATCTGTTGTTTTAAATGGAGTGTTAAAGTCCCCAGCTGTTATTGTACTGCTGTCAATTTCTCCATTTATATCTACTAACATTCATTTTATTTATTCAGGTGTACATGTGCTGGGTGAACATTGCAATTATTTCAAATTCATTTTGTAATTTCAAAACTCTGCCATATGTTAGTCATGTTTTGATACATTGTCTTTTAACTTTGCATTTTTTTATTTTAGCATATTTTATAATATTTATTTAAAATTCAGGCATGATACACTGAGTAAAAGACACAGAGGCAAATTAATCTTTATTAGAGATTGTATTCTTATCTGGCTGGAAGTTAATCGGCACAGTTTGTTTTAGCTACAGTTGGAAGAAGCTAAATTTTTCTCTAATATCCTTTTTGTTCTTTTCGTAAATGAAGGGTGTAGACAAGGATGAAGGCAAGTAAGCAGTCAGGAAGAAAGAGAGAGCAAGATAAATATTTATTTACTCATTGATACATACATTCATTCATTTCTTTGTTCCACCTACCTCTAGGTCCCCAGATCACAAGTTCAGGTCCTTTGGCTTTGCATGTACTATGATGGCCAGAGCCTTAGACTTAATGGTGAGCCACCAGGGTATACCTCTCATGTACCTGATTTTTGTTTCTTATTGTCTTTGGATTTCTCTAGAAAATATTTTAAATAGATTTCACCTTTCCATTTTTTTTTAAAAATGTGATCTCACATTATTACACAGGTGATAGTGGTAAAGTGTGAGAAGCATTCTGTACTCATATGACTATGCTCATTCAACATGCGTCCCTAGACTTTGCCATTCACAAGTGCCTCTTAGAATTTTCCTACTAAACTGATCCAAGACAACTGGAATGGACTGAATTTGGGTATTTTTCTTCCCCTGGGTTAGCATGGCTCTGGTAAATAGTAAGTGCATTGGGCTCTGGTGAATACACTTGATGTTTCAACAATATGGGATTTAGGAATTTCAAACACTACACAATAAAAAATCCTTATATAGCTTATATTCAATCCTCCATATCCATTAATTCTGCATATACAGATTTAACAATCAACAGCTGTGATTGGTGAAATGTGGAAATCATGGAATAAAAACAAAAACTGGCTATAAGTAGAATCACTTGTTCAAATCTCTTTTGTTCATGGGTTACCTGTGTTCACGTTTGAGAATGAGTCATGATTTAGGGGAGCAAAATATTCTGGATATTTTTCAAAATGTCTGTTTCCGTTATCAGTTCCAGAAGCATGAGAAAATTGTTCTTCAACCTTCACTCTGAGAATTTGGTGAGGCCTTTGGGAACAAAATTTACAAAGTTATGGCAGCCCCATGACGACTGGTCACACTGTGTTTTTAATTCTAAAGCTAGTCAACAATAAGCCTCTTTCAATTCTTTAATAAGAATATTAGTGTTCCAATCACACTGACTTAGCTACATACTTCTGGTATTGCTGAGATATTTTTCTCTATATACATCTTTCCAGTTTTCCTGGCAAATGTTTGTACTCTGATCTTAATCCTTGATAGTTACAATGAGTTGTTATTTTTCAGTTTACCATTTTCTTCCTGTAAAAATGACAGTGATGACGTGAGAATGTCTTATATGTCAGACTAGAAACCAGAAGACTACTTGCACATATTACTTTAGAAGCCCTTTTATTCATAACACAGTTATGAAATATATATGTATGTATATATGTATATGTAAATATATAATGTGACCATTAGAACATCAGCTTTTTAATAGGTGAAAAGTTGACAACTGATTCAATATCTAGCACTCCAAGTTTTCATGATACATTTAAGAATTAGTTCCTGTACAAGATGGTCATCTGTTAGGATCGCAGACTTCCATCCTCCCCAGAGAACAAGCAAAAGACAACTATTTTGCAAACATAAACCTAAGCAAAAGATGCAGGCAACTACACAGACTGCAGCAGCATTTAATACCATAAAGTGTAGACCATAGCATCTAGTTTTGGTGCCACATTGTGATTTTGGGATTTCAAGCCCCAGGGGAAAAAAGCTATGGCAGAATGACAGAGCATTGGGAAGAACTGGACTTGCAAATATAATATTGTCTGGCGTCACATAGCACACCAGGAGAATCGTGATCACTGAGCTGGGGAAGGGGGGCTCTCAGCACAAGAGAAAAAGAAGACCATCACTCTGATAAGTTGAATCACAGTCCCCAAGGTGAATCTGTATAGGTTATCATCAGAACTGGAAGACAACTACCTCCAACCATCACTGCAATGGAACTTCAGAACCCACCTAATGGAAAACTAACCCCAAAGTCTAAGGACACCAGAAGCAGTAATTTTGATATTATAGCATCTCTGTAGGAAGTGAGTCTCCCAGAAAGGAAGAAACTTCAACAACTACCAGCAAGTGATACTCTATGGGTAGAGGTGGAACTATAACCTGCTTGCTTATTTTGGGCCACCAACAATCTACAGGTGGTCTTCATCATTCATACCTGCGAACTGGCATAAAGCTCTGCACCCACACAAACTACAACTCTGTAGGCTGGACTCTGTGGTTGCAATGCAGGGTACAATTAAAACTTAAACAAATCCGACCATTGGTTATGTCACACAGCTAAAGAATTCTCAGTTCTCAAACTAAGATCCAGGTCTTTTTGTACAAGTCAACACACTAGCAAAAGGCAATTACTTCAGGGAAAACTAATCAATATAACTAAAAAGATAATGCAAAACAGAGCTAAAAACAGAATGCCAAACAGAGCAAAGACAAATATATGTGAAATGATGGAACAACTAAAACTCAGGGAAAATGCTAATGAAACAGATGTATGCAAACTAATTAGCACAAAAGTGATAAATAATGGTAATTCAAAAGACCACAGTAGAAGAAAAAGAGAACCATAACAAAAGAAAGAAGATTTGAAGCAGCTCAAAATTGATGTCAATGAAATAAATAACTCCAAATTTATACTAAAGAACCTAATAGAAGAATTCAAGAGTAGAATGACTGAAGATTCCAATATAATGTGTGAATTAGAAAATGTGACAGATAGATGTACTCAAGAAAACCAGCAAAGAGAAGACAGACTGAAAAGAAATAAAGAGCATATGAGACCTATTGAATAACAAAAAAAGAAACAGCATTTACATCACAGAGGATGCAGAAGAAAAAGGGAGAAAAAGGGAAAAATAACAGTGTTGAATGAAATAGTAGCTAATAATTTCCCTAACCTAAGGAATGAAAGATGCCTCCAGATCCAGGAAGTTCAAAGAATTGCAAGCAAAAGAAAACCTAACAGACCCACACCAAGGTATATTGTCACCAAAATGTCAAAAATACAAGGAAAAAAGTCAATTTTAAAATCAGCTAGAGAAAAATGAGTCATATATAAAGGAGTTCCCATAAGATCATCAGCATATTACTCAGGTGAAGCTCTACAGCTCAGAAGGGAATGGCATAATATATTTAAAGTGCTGTAAGAAAAGGATATCCAACCAAGGGTATGCTACTCTGATAGATTATCACTTAGAATTGAAGAAATGATAAAAAAAAACCTTTTTAGGTAAGCAAAAGTTAAAGGAACTCATAACCGCAAAACTGTATCTACAAAAAATACCAAAGGAAACTCTATAAAGTATAAAGAAACCCCAGCTAAAAAAAGTAAGACAGAAAACCATAAAAATGGGAGGAATAGAGGCGAATGGAAATATTGATGGTTAGACTGTGCAAAAGACAAATCTGCTTTCAAATAAAAATCAGAAATTAACATTGATTTCATAGTGCTAACCTCATGGTAACCTCAAAATACATATCCAGGAAGAAAGCAAAGAAGACAGAAAGGGAAGTTAATCAAAACAAAAATACACCCAACCCATTTAAGTAGAGAAATAGAAGAATAAAATTTCTGTCTATAAAAACATCTAGAAAACAAATAGCAAAATAGCAATTAACAGTTGCATATCAATAATCACCCTAGATGTCAATGGACTGAGTTCACAAATAAAATGAAACAAGTGGCCAAATGGAGTAAAAAGTATAACCCAATCTGCTGCATTCAGGAAACTCACCTTCTTTCAAAAGATAAACATATGCTCAAAGTCAGTGGTCAGTAGAGAATCCTACAGTCAAATGGCAACCAAAAGAATAAAAGTAGAGACAGATAAAATATACTTCCAACTAAAAAGAATAAGCGAAGACCAAAATGCACATTATATAATGCATAACAGGTCAGTCCAACAAGAAGACATAATGCTTATTAATCTATATGCACTGAAAGAACTAACATCGAAATGCATTACAAGTATTATCAGAGCTAAGGAGATGAATCTACAGCAACACAAAAATAGTAGAAGATTTAAAAATGTATTGTTATCAATAGAGAGATCAATGAGGCAGATAATTAACAGGGAAACAATAGCTTTAAACAACCACTTGGAACAGATCTGTGTAGTAGACATATACTGAGCATTTCATCCAATAACTAGAGAATTAATATTCTTTATAATTTTACATGGAACATTCTCAATGATAGATCATAAGCTGGGACAAAAAAAAAAATCTCCACAAATTTACAAACATTGAAAACATACCAAGTATCTTCCCTGAAATAAAGACTGAAAAGCTAGAAATCAACCACAAAAAAATCTGAAGATCCCAAATTAATTGAAGACTAAACAATATGCTTTTGAATGACTCTTGGGCAAAAGAGGAAATTAAAGAAAAAAATTAAAAAATACTTAGAGATAAATGAGAATGAAGACAGAAGCTCCCAGAATCTATGGGATATAGCAAAATCAGTACTGAGGGAAGTTCATTATAATCATGACTTATCTCAAGGGAAATAAAATAACAAATAAGCAAACTAAACCTGCATCTAAAGCAACTAGAGAAAGTAGAACAATTAAAACCAAATAATCAATAGAACAAAAATATTAAAAATTTGAGCAGTAACAAAAGAAATAAAAAACAAAAAGAGAATGATTCAACATACATATATCTATTAATGTGAAAAACACCATATACACGAGAGCAAGGAGAAAAAACACAATCATATAAATAGATACAGGGAAAGCTTTTGACAAGATTCAATATCAATTTTTGATACAAACCCTACATGAAAGGGATACAAGGTACATATCTTAATGTAATAAAGACATATATGTTAAACCCACAGCCGACATCATACTCAATTCTGAAAATCTGAAAGGATTTCCTCTAGATCACGAACAAAGCAAGGCTG
The DNA here is from genome assembly GCA_004363575.1 of Solenodon paradoxus. Taxonomy (NCBI): domain Eukaryota; kingdom Metazoa; phylum Chordata; class Mammalia; order Eulipotyphla; family Solenodontidae; genus Solenodon; species Solenodon paradoxus. The sequence goes on from RJWH01001057.1 coordinate 128,640, forward strand.
TTCACTCTCAGCATTGCTATTTAGCATTCCACTGGAGGTCTTAGCCAGACCAATTAGGGAAAAGAATAAATAAATAAAAGGAAACCATATTGGAAAGTGGAAATGAGAAAGTAAAACTATAATTCTTTGACTCAAGCCCTTCTTAACTGTTTCTGGAGTAGTCCCATGAAGGCAGAGATCAAAAAAAAAGGAAGCATTTCAACTTATATAACAGAAATGTTAATGACCATAGTGACTGACTTCTATCAATAATTATACAACAAAGTAGATAAATAATAAATGGATACTTTTTAAGAAATATGAAACCAATCAAGATTAAATCATGACAAAATAGTAAATGTGCAATGTCCAAAAACAACTAAGGTGTTTTGAAGCATTGGACAAATAAAATAGCAATGAAAATTGCAGAACCAGAGAAATTTATTGGTGAATTATATTAAACAAATTATAATGTCAATCTTGGAAAATTCTTCAATAATTTTGAAAAGGATAACATATTTCCAAAATACTTTTATAAGACAAATATTGCTTTCATACCAAGACCTAAAAGGTCCTACATAAAATAAGATGAGAAGCCTATATTCATGATGCACATAGATGCAGGAATCAACAGAATATTAATAAATAAAGCAACAGAATAAAATATAAAGGTCAGCTGTAATATCTCCTCTCACTGATTGAATTAATTATATACTTTCTTTTTCCAGTGTTCTGTATATTTTCATGTTATTATACTTCTGATTCAACTTGAAGAAATCCTTTATACATTCTGATAAGGCAGAGGCAAAGTTGAGGGTAGGCAAGATGGTTTCAAGATGACAGACTGCTAAGATCTTGAGTTAACCTCCTCATACAGAAACACCAAAATGTGTCTATTCAACAATGACATACTTTGAAAAAGAGGGACCAATATCTCAACAAAGAGAAAGTACACAGGTGTGCATAAATATAGCAAAGTCATTCATCTCAGTGTAAATGCCACTCAGTACCCAGAAGCTGGAGTCAGTCTGGTGGGAGTAGAGATACCAACCCTCTTCTTGGCCTTGAAGGGCTTGATCACTCAGCAAGTGCCACAAAACCTGGTAACTGAAATAGGAGCTCATAAAACTAGTTATGTAAAATACAGAAGTTCTTCTTTGGAAGATAAAAGTTATCTGGGAAGGAAAGAGCATAGTGTATAAAATGTACATGAACGTGATTGTAGTCTTTACACTTGTTGAACCAAAATTTCATCATGGGGATGTAAAATAAGGATATCTTACCTGTGAAGTGAGACACTGCTGTGTGCACTTTCCTGCCTTCTGTGATCCCATGTTGATTTGATGCTAGGACTAGAAGTTGCCTTTTTGCAACAAGGTTCCCAAGGAAAAACTTTCCCACCTCATCCACCATTAGCACACTTATGATCCTGGACAATTTATGCTCACATTTGTAATTCTCTAGTTCTTCTGGATAGCAGTGGAATAATTGCTTACTTGGAGCATGAACAGGCAGCCAGTTCTTCAATCCTGGTAGTACAGATAACTAAGAAATCTCCTATAAGATATTGTCCACATTTTCTCAAGGATGGTTACCAAGACCACCATCAAAGCAACAGATTTGAAACTGTCTGTGATTATTTTTAAACAGCTTTGAATATCAGTTTGTTACTTGGTAGGGGTTCCAACACCAGGCCCCAGGACTTGTTGTATGCTGCTCACTTCTGGTGCTATTGCCCAGCTAGAGGACTATGAGTCACTTCTAGGGGAGTATGTCTTGTGGTAATTAACTCCCTAAGATACAAGGAGATACCCAATTCCTTACCAGTAGCTTCTATTGGGATTATGGCCTGTTTCTCACCGTGGTCACCAGGGATTCTCTCCTTATGTCTAGTTATTCATGCGCGTGACTCTAGAAGAAACATGAACCTTTCCTGCCCCAACTCCAACCATGAAGGCTGAACTATTGGGACTCAACACTTGCTGACTCTAGGGCTCCAAACATTTAGGCTGTTGCATTATAAAGCATTCTGGGCTAACAACCCAAGAAAATACTCTGCAACCTGAAACATTAACACAGAGCCATTGTATCAGGACAAATATGGAAAGTGATTTAACTTAGACCTTAGAAATAAACACAGAGTATCAAACAAAATGAAGGGACACAGAAATATATGCCAAATGGTGGACCAAATGAAAAAAAAAAAAGCAGAAGAAAATATGAATCAAACAGAATTGTATAACTGCCTGGAGAAGTTGTTAACTCAACATTTTTAATAATGCTCACAGAAATCAAGAGAACAAGGAGGGAGAATTAAAGCAAAGATAGATAAAATAAGAATCAATTCCAAAAAAAATCATAGAGCTAAAGAACACAAAAATTGAGCTAAAGAACACAAAAGGGGAGTCATCTGAAGACTAAAAATTTCATATCAAATAAGCAAGCAAGAAGATACGGCAGACAAGAAAAGAGAAAAAAATAAAATAAATGAAGAAAGTTTATGACACTTATGACATGACATATAGAGAAATAACATTGCCTAATATAGATTCCACAAAGACGTGGTGTCACTAAAATGACAAAAATCAAAGGTAAGAATAGAATCTTAAAAGCAGCTAGAGAAAAATGAATTACATACAAGGAATCTCCCATAAAACAATCCGCAGGTTTCTCAGTAGATACTTCGCAAAAGAGAACTGCAGGATAATATACACTGGTAAGTTATTCCTTGAATTTGAAGAAGTGATAAAGAGATTTATAGAAAACAAAAGTTGTAAGAGTTCATAACAACTAAACCACATATACAAGAAATACTAAAGAAAAATGTATGAAATATAAATAAACTCCACTTAGAAAAAGCAAGACAATCAAAATTTTAAAAATGTAGAAAAGAAGAATAGATACACGGACCACTGGAATGAGTTCAAAATTAATAAGCTTTTAAGTTACAAAAAAGTTTTGTGGCATTGAAATTTATGCAAAACTCAGGGTATCCTAAAATATAAATTAAGAGGAAAAACAAAAAGAAAATAGAATAAATAAGAAGAGTATACTAAAAGAACAAAGTTACTGCAACAGTCTCTACAATGCCCTGGAAACAAATAGCACAATGAAATGAATAGTTTCTTATCAATAATCACTTGACATATTAATGGATTGAACTCACCCATCAAAAGTTTTAGAGTAACCAAATGGATTAAAAGCAAAATCCAATGTTCTGCTACATACAGCAAACCTGTCTAAGTACTAAAGGAAATCATATGGTTAAATACAAATGTTGAAAGAAAATGGTATAATCAAGTGGTAAAATATCAAAAAGAGGGGCAATCAGATTTATAACAGATAAAATAGATTTCTGACTAAAGAAGTTAACAAAAGAGAGGGATGGATATTATATAATGATAAAGAGATTTATTCATCAAGAAGACATAACACTTCTCAATATATAGGTACCAAACGAAGTAACATCAGCATGTATAAAGCAATTATTAACAGAACTAAAGAGAGACAATGATATTAATAAAAATATAGTAAAATGTTTTAACACCTAACTTAGAACAATGGCAGATCTAACTGACAGAAAAAAATAACAGGGAAAATAGTATTAAACAGTAAATTAGAAATGATGGATTGAATAGATATACAAAGTATTCTACCACACAACTGGGGAAATTACATTTTTCTTAAGTGTACATGGAGCAGTCTCAAGAATAGACCATTTTCTGAAAAAAGGTGTCAACTTATTTGCAGATTAAAAAATAAAAATTTTTCTTATTACAATGGCATACTGGAAATCAACCACAAAGAGAAAGCTGTAAAATTCTCAAATACATAGAGCTAAACAACATTCTTCTGAATTATTATTGAGTAAAAGTGGAAATCCAGAGAAATAAAACATGGAAACATGAGAAAACATAGATGTGTGATAATTAAGACATGAATATCGGAACTGAGCAAAATAATTACTCAGGGAAACACATATAGCAATTCAGGCCCACCTTAAGAAAAAGAGAAAAATTTCAAATAAACCATCTAATAATGCATCCAAAATTAATAGAAAAAGAACAATTAAAATCAAATGCCTGTAAAAGGAAGGGAATTATAAAAAAACTAAGCATAAATAACAAAATAGACATCAAAAAGACAATTAGAGGGTTAGTGAGACCAAAATCTTGTTCTGTGAAGTGATAAAAAAGAGTCACAAACACTGGCTATACTAAGAAGAAAAGCAAATAAAAACTTATTAGTTTATTAACATAATTGCAAAAGAAAGAGAAGTTACAGCATATAATTCACAAATATTAAAAACCATGAGATAATTATTAACAGTAATATGCCAATAAGTTGGACAATATAGTGGACATGGACAAATTCTTACTATCATAGAGTCTATCAACCCTGAGTTAGGAAGAATAAATATTCTGAACAGAAATTTCACATGCAAGAAAATGTAAGAACTAATAAAAGTCTCCCATAAAACAAAATTCAAGAACCAGAAGTCTTTACTAGCTATTTTTTATCAAAACCTTAGAGAAGAAATAATACCTAGTCTCTCAAACTCTTTGCAAAATTGTATTAGAGGACCTAAAATGATGAGCCATTAAAATGCTAGCTTAGCTCCTCCCCTAACTCACAAAAAACTATGCCTGTCTACAATGTTTGAAAATGAACAGGAATCAAGAAATGTTTTAAGAGAATGGACACACATCTTCAAAAATTGTAGTAGAATTCAATTGGTCTCAGTGTCGCAGCACCCTGTTTGACAATCTCAGGGTCTGTATTGAGACTCTAGTGTTATGAACACTATCCCCAGAGCTGAAGGCCCTGACCTACACCTGGAAACTGGATTTCACTCATTGAACCTAAAACCTTGGTGTGAGGAGGAAAGAGTTAGCATCCATGTGAACTGAGATGAGGCTTCAGTGTCATTCAGGCACTGAAGGCTGACATTGCAGGAAGACCCCAGAAAGGAATGCTCACTTCCTACACCATTAGCACAGTTGTGTCCAATTCTTTGTAACCACAGTTATGGTTCACAAAACTGCTGGAGCCAGATCTGTGAAAATATAGAATTATTGACATCTGAAAAATTCTATTATCCAGCTCTTTTAGGGAAGATCATTGGAGTGTTTCCATTGAAACAGAAGTTCATGCCTAATTGGGGCTATAGCTAAAATGTTTGCTATCTTTTTGGTATTTTCTAAAGCTTCCAGACCCAAGTCCCAGAGCTTGTTTGGAGAACCCAGTTGGGATTGCTGTTCTTCTTGAGAACAGAGGAATTTTCACAGGAAAGTATGTTCTGCTACAAAAAGTTCATTGCTAATTCTCTTCAGTGATAACTGTTGGGATTATGGATGGTTTATGAACTGTTATTACAACAATTGGGTCTCTCTCCTGTGCTTTTTTCATGGCTGTGATTCTGGGAGAAATGTCAGCACTCCCTAAACCAACACCAACCATGTAGGCTGAACTCTTGGACCTCAACACAATTTTGGATTTAGAACTTCAACACTTAAGACAAATGCTGAGATTCTACTGCTAAAGGAAGGCCAATATTCTGAACCAAAACCACAAGCCTAGTCTTTGCAACTTGATAACCTCACTGAAGGGAGCGAACTACATTATGCCTGCCTCTGCGAGATATTCTGAGGCAGAAGTCTTGAATGAGAACCTGAGAACGAAGGAACAAAAAGTGGACAACAGAGAGCCCGCTTCTGAAGTGCGCACATGCTGGACAAGGCCCAAGGTTAGGTAGGAGTGTATTGTATTTTACCGGGTGTAAAATAGGGAATGCAGGTTCTTGAGAGAGAATCCTCTATGTGCAGATGTTGAAGTCTATGTTATCAGCTAGAGGCAGCAAAGTTTGCTCTGCACAAATAGAGCAGTTCTTGAATTTTATACAGCAAACTTGCCCTTGGTTTCCTGAGGAAGGGATGATAAGAGTATACTTGGATGAAAATAAGACAACAGTTGTGAGAGCATTATACTGCTAAGGGTCCACAGGGTGTTCCCTTTACTACTTTTAATCTTTGGGCTTTAATAAGAGAGTCACTTGACCCTCGGAGAGAATGTAAAAGCTGCAGGCAAGATTGAGTCTTTAGTGACAGCTGTAGAGAACTACACTAAGCTTCAGCCCACTGCACCTCCTGAAAAATAACAGGAAATGGGTGGAGATTAAACACCACTGTCCTAGGGAGCTAGAAGATAAGACTTTACAATTTGATAAGCGAAAGCAGGTTGGAGACTCTGATGGGGAAAGTGAAATGTTTACAGGAGAGGCCATCACAGAATTTTTCATGTACTCTGTGATTGAAAAGCCAGATCTTAACAATTCAGGACAGTCTTTGCATTATCATGACCCTGTCTCCTAACCAGAGACATATTGCAGGCATCAGAGCTCTTGGTAAAAGAGTAGTTAAAGGGAGGGCATATTCAAGAAACTTCAAGTCCTTGGAATAATCCTGTCTTTGTTATTCCTAAGAAATCACGAAAATGGATATTGTTGCAGGACCTAAGAGAGATAAATAAAACAATGTAAGTTATGGGACCTTTGCAGCCAGGCTTTATGGCGCCTACCGCCATCCCTCTGAATTATCATTTAATAGTAATACATTTGAAGGATGCTTTTTTCACTATCCCTCTTCATCAAGAGGACTGGGAGCGCTTTCCTTTTTCCATTCCAATATTAAATAATCAAGCTCCAGAAGAGAGATATTGATGCAAAGTCCTATTTCAAGGAATAGCCAATAGTCCTACGCTATGTCAAAGGTTTGTGAATCGTGCCATTCAGCTTGTGTGGGGCAAACACCCTGAAGCTTACATCATCCTCTCCATGGATGACATTCTTGTTGCTCATTCTGACTCCTCACAGTTATTGACCATTTTTGGAGATTTAGAGCATAGTCTCCAATATCATGGGTTAATTATTGTACCTGAAAAGGTCCAAAAAGAATCTCCATTCCAATATTTGGGGCAAATTATTGAAGGATGCACCATCCGTCCACAAAAGGTTGAGGTGCAAGTAAATCATGTGTACCCTTAATGATTTTCAGAAGCTCCTAGGAGATATTTTTTGGGTGCGACCCTCATTGAAATTGACCACAGGAGATCTTTCTCTGCTCTTTGAAATCTTAAAGGACGACGGATCTCCTGCCTCTCCAAGAACTCTTATGACTGAGGTCTGAAAAGCACTTCTTCGGATATGAGACATTATTCAAAAGGCTCAGCCTACCAGAATAGATCAAGGTCAACCTGCATGGGTAATTATTTATGATTATTTGTGCTACTGCCTATATTCCTACAGAAGTGTTGTGGCAACCACAAGGCATCCTTGAATGGATACATTTCCCTAATTACCCAGCTCAAGTTTTAACCCCTTAACATGAGGTTATCGTGGGACTAATTGCTAAGGCTCATCATCTCTTGCACCAACTTATAGGCATGGGGCCTGAAAAAAGATCGCCCCTTTTACCTGTCAGCAACAAGTATGGTTATGGAAAAGTTCTGTCCCATGGCAAGTTGCCTTGGCCAATTTTTCAAGCATTGTAGACAACCATTATCCTGAAGATAAAATAAAATTCTTCAGAGTTACTTCTTTTGTTTTCCAAAGGTCATTGATTCTGAGCCCATTCCTCAAACCCTTACTGTTTTTAACGATGGATCCAGCAACGGACACGCTGGATCTACAGTGCTGAACAGACTTCAATACAACAAACCTCTTTTTCATCTGCTCAATGAGCAGAGATTTGGACTTTACGTGTGGTCCTTTCAGACATTCCTCCTACTAGAGCACTCAGTATTTATAGTGACGTTCAGTATGAAGTGGGAGCTGCCAAGCAGATCGAAACAGCTCTTCTGGGGCATACTTCCTCAGAGGAACTTTATCACTTATTTCATTCTCTACAGAGTGTCATCCAGTTATGTAAACAACCATTGTTTATAGGGCATTTTCCATTTCACTCTCAACTCCCAAGACCTTTAGCTGAATAGCTTAGTTGACCAGCTACTTGTCTCCCTTGTTCATTTCCCTTCTGTAGACCAAGCTTATATTGCTCATTCTCAATATCATCAAAATGCCCAGGTACTTAGGTGGCAATATCAAATTACATGGGAACAGACTCAACAAATTGTTATACAGTTTCCTTCTGTTCCTTGCATGTGCCTAACCTTTCATGTGGAGTGAATCCGCATGGGCTGAAGCCCAATCAACTCTGGAAAATGGATGTTACCCACATTCCGGAGTTTGGCAGGATGTGATGGGTTCATGTCTTTAAAGACTGTCGCTCTCGCTATTTCTTTGCTACTTGTCAAAGAGGAGAAAGTGCTAAACATGTTATTACTCATTGTTTAACAGCCTTTACCAGTATGGGAAAGCCTGATAAAATAAAAACTGACAATAGTTTGGCTTATACCAGTGCTAGTTTTCAAAACTTTTGTAAGTAATAGGAATTCCCTAGGATTTCCGGGTACAAGTTATTGTGGAAAAAGCCAACCAAACTCACAAAGCACAACTAGAAAGACAAAAAGGAGAAGACCTAGAGGTTTTTACACTCTCACCTTCTAAGAAATTAAATCTAGATATTTTTGCTTTACATTTTTTAAATTGTGTTGACCAAGGCACAGCTGCTGCTGAGCGGCATTTTGGAGCACTGACTCAGAAAGATATGGCACCAGTTATGTGGAAAGATCTCATCATGGGGCAATAGCAAGGGCCAGATCCAGTTATTACGTGAAGGGGATATCCTTGTGTTTTTCCTGAAGGTACAGAAAAGCCTGTCTGGGTACCAGGGAGAGCTGTATGCCATTTCATCTCAGTAAAAGACAGTAAGAAGAAGGAAAAATAAATTCTTGACTCTGTTCATCATGGGGAAGAGACAACACTACCTTTTCTGTGGCTGAGTACGCTAGTTATGAAGAACCAGGGAGAGCATTTTTGGAGCTATTTCCCAGACCCTCCTATAGTTTTTCCAGCATTGTGGGATGGTCCCTCTATTCTGGTATTACAAATGGCACACAAATGATGGGAGGTCGATGATCACCCCAGAGTCTTGAGGAGGCTTTAACTTCTCTGGTTTAAACCATTCTGTTCCTATTTGCCTTTCTTCTCAGTCTAGAACCAGTTGTCTCCAATTGGCTCAAGAAAGTCAGACATCTTATGGAGGAGGCAAGGATGCTAATTTAACTGGTCTTTGGGACCTCTTTAAATATATGCAGACTATCTCTAACGGGGTTTCTCTAATACCTTGTGGGCAGTTCTACAGCATCATCCTCCCATTCCTACTGTCCGAAAAGTACCAACGTAGAATTGGGAGTATTTTCTCCATGGCATGAATGTGCATATCCTTTACCTGTTGAACTTAATATCATGGGAACTGACTACTCGGTGTCTGACTGGTCCCATAGAGTGGATTCAGATCATTCTCATCATTTTCTTATGTTTGCTGGAAGATTTGTGAATAATAACTTTACTCATGGTGATCACATGCAGAAGGAAATTTGAAACCTTGGAGCCACTTTGTGCTTGGTAAACTTCACCACTCCAAGTACTTGAGATGTCACCAAGCTTTCTTATGGCCTCCAGGCTTGTGTTTCACCCACCTATGCTATTGTGGCTGGTGACATCAGCATAACTTTCTCTGCCTCCAGCTTATATACCATTTCTTGCATAAATTGCAATTTGACTAATTGTGTCTCTCAATTTAATGAACAAGATGACTTGCTGGTTGTCTACCAACCTCCTTTTGTTGTGCTTCCTGTTAATCTTTCACGTCCTTGGTATGAAGATGCCGGTCTTCTAGCAATAGAAGAACTTCATAGAGCTCGTGCCCTGCTCAAGAGAGCCATAGGGCTCCTCATAGCTGGAATTGCTTCATTCGTTACTACTATTGCTTCCATTGTCACTGATGCTATGGCCTTGGTGCAGAGCATTCAGGATGTTCATTTTGTCAATGCTCTGGCCCATAACACCTCAATTGCCCTTAGTGCCCAAGAATGTGTAGATGCAAAACTGGAAGCTAAATTAGGTGCTTTAGAATCTGTGGTGATGAGCCTTTAGGACCAATTAGAGGTGATAAAAATTTTTTAACAACTCTGATGCCATGCAGAATTTTCTTCCATCTGCATTACTCAAGCTCATTATAACAGTAACAGATGGAATTAGGCCTTAGTAAAAGCTCACCTTTTAGGGATTTTAGCATGTGAATATCAGCATCGACTTGCATCAGCTACAGACTGAAATTCATGATATCTGGGAAGCCAAAGTTCCCCTAGCTGATCCCACCCATTTGGCTCAGAAATTGCTTAATAGTTTAAAGGGTTTGAAACCTTTTAACTCATTAAATCATATGTTTTGCCATCTAACTGGAATTATTGGCATGTTCTTTTTACTCTTGTGTGTTTTCTCCTTAGTCTGCTGTCAAGTTTGATGAGAGCTGAATCAGACTAGGATGCATGTTCATCACCTGCGATTAGAAAGTGAATCAGAAGCAGAACACATGACATAAGACTCCACACCTTTTTTTTTGCAGAATTGAGCTTTTGCTACTGGCTGTGTAAGCAAAACAGAACCAGGCTGCGTAGCGCTCCTTCAGCCTTGGTAAGAAGAATGTGACCCAGTCCTCCTGGAAGTTCTGTCATAAGGCAGAATATGACCCTTTTGTGACCCCCAGAAGGCTGGTTAGTCAATGATGAGTAAGAGCCCAGGAGGGTGGCAACCTAAGAAAGACACAGTCGCAGGGGGTCCAAAGTGGAACAGTATAGCTCTGTATTGAGCACTTTTCTCTATCAGGAGTTGAAAAAGAAATTGACAGAAGCAAGGCCACAGACAGAGCTCAAGTCCTGTTGCTCAGTTCCGGTTATCATATGCTTAATGCCACTGCTTATTAAGAGAATAAAAAGGGGGAGATGAAGGGAGCGAATTATTTTATGTTTGCCTCTGGAGATATTCTGAGGTAGAAGTTCTCTCCTGTTAACAGAGATAGAAGCAGAAAACAAAAGAATGCCTTTGCAAGTTATCTTGAGGCAGACATTCTCTTATGCTTTTAATTGTCCAACTTTTAAATATTCAAATGTTCCCAGTAGTAGCTAAAGTTTGCAGTCTTTCCTTGCTTTGCATTGCTTATTGTCTTATTGTAACCCAGACCTATAAAATAAATCAAGAAGTCAAAGTCTGGGTTCCTGCCTCTCAAACAGAGAGTGGTGTCCCACCTGGCCCCAGCTTTTCTAGGTGTATTTTGTCTGTCTGTCTTTCTTTAGGCTCCTGTAGCATCCTCTTGAGGTCCCATTCAATCAGCCGCTTGGGCCGCAGCACCTCACACAAGGACTTTATAAAAAGGAAATCTAATGCCTAAATGTAAATACAGAATATGAAACAAAATTAATACACAGGTAAATATATGTAAGAAGATGAACCAGAGCAAAATCCCAGGGGAAATTCTGAATGCAAAATAAGTAAGCAAAAGTAAACTACCTCATAAAGACTTTAAAGAAACAATTTTAATGACATTCATTGAAATCAGGAGACCAATGAGCAAAAAATGGAACCACAAAAAAGATAGAGAAATATGTTCCAAAAAGAGTTTATGGAGGAAAATAACTCAATATCTCACCTAAAGAACACAGCATAAAGGCTCCACAGTGGGCTGGAAGAAGCTTACAATAAAAATAGCCAGATAAAGCTAGGAAAATGCTGAAAATAATCAAAAACAGAAATTAATTAAAGGAAAAGAAAACATCATATGAGATTTATGTGATGGCATTAAGAGGTAAAACATTCACATCATATGAATTCCAGGTGGAGAAGAAAGAAAAAAGAAGGGACATAAAATATATTTGAGGAAATAATAGCAAAAAAAATTATCTAACCTAAGGAAAGATACAGACCACCAAACTTAGGAAGCTCAAAGAGTTCCAGATCAAATAAACCCATGCAGACATATGCTAACACATGTTCTTCTAAATGAAAAGAAACCCTGCAAAATAAAATGAATCTTAAGAGCATCTAGAAAATAATTATACAAAATAGGAACACCCATAAGATTTTCAGTGGATTTCTCAGCAGAAACTTTAGAGACAAGAAGGAATGGCAGTAGAGAGCAGACTGTTTTGTGTCTGCTTCTGCAAGATATTCCAAGACACAAGTTCTCACATGTCAGCAGAGCTAGAAGAACATGACAGAAGACTTCAGCTGAGTTCAAAACTTCCTACCTTCAAATGTTCAAATGTTCTTGATAGTAGCAAAACAAGCTAATGTTTGTGCCTTTCTTTGCTTTGCAACGTTCTCATTACCTCATTGTAATCCAGCCATATAAAATAAATCATGGAGTCAGGTTCTGGGTCACTGCTTCTTAGAGACTGGTGTCCCACCTGGCCCTTGTTTTTCTATATGCATGTTGTCTACCTTTCTTTAAGGATCCTGTAGCCTCCACTCAGGAACGCTTTCAACCAGCCGTGTGGGTTGCAGTGAATGGTATGATATTTTTAAAGTACTGAATGAAAAAGAAATTCTAATCAAGGATAATCTACTATGCTACATTATAACTGAGAATTGAATAAAAGATAAGATAAAACTATAACCAGACTTCTCAGCAAAATCTCTATATACCAGGAAAAAGTATAATAGATGTTCAAAATTCTAAAAGAAAAAATCTGCTTGTTCAGAATAATCTGTGCTGCAAAACTACATTTCAGATATGTGGATATATAAATACCTTCAACAATAAACAAAAGTTGTAGGCTATTTCCAAGAATAAATCTGCCTTTCAAGAAATGTTGAAAAGAATTCTATCACAGGGCAAACAAAAAGAAAGATTAGCAAATCTCAAGAATGGAAATAAGCACTAAAATAGAATCAGAATAAAATAGAGTACCAACAGGAAAGAACAAAAAACCCTAAAGGTGGAAAGATTAAGTGGGATTGTGTTCTGGTAAATATTATATGGTGTCAGAACATAAAAGACTAACATAGAGTGGTAAAGTTAGACACACTTCATATGATAGCCATAAAACACAACTTTAAGAGATGCATGGCTACAGGAAGAATCAGAGACTAGACACCAAAAGCCATATTAAGGAAAAAGAAAAGAATAATATGAAAAAAGCAATAAAGAATGAAAGCAAACAGAAAATAAATGCTCAAATGACAGTAATTAAGCCTAACATATTAATAATTACCCTAAATGTGAATGAATTGAACTCTTGAAAGAAATGGAATGGACTTTGGATACAAAAAATAAAAAGGACTAATCTATGGTATGACTTCAAGGAAAACTAATGGGACACATCAAACTAAAATTTTTCTTAACAGTGAAATAAACTGTCACCAATTAGAAAATACACCCTACCGAATGAGAGGAAATATTTTTGTATCATACATCTTACAAGGGGATGATATCCAAAATGCATAAATATTTTCTAAAACTCAACACCAGCATAAAATAATCCAATCAAAAATATGCAGGGGATCTGAATAAACATTTCTCCAAAGAAAATACATACATGACCAAGATGGACACAAAAAGATGCTCTCCGTCTCTTATTACTAGGGAAATGCAAATCAAAACAATGTTATACTGCCCCACAACAATGAGAATAGCTCTCTTACAAATATTGGAAGCAACAAGTATTGGTTATGATGTGGAGAAAAGGAAACCTTTGCAAGCTATTGGTGGGTATCTACAGAGTGGCAGCCATTATGGAAAGCAGTCTGTATATTTCTCGAATAATTAAGAATGGAAATTCCATATGATCCAATTTGGATAATTTGTCCAATAATTAAAAAATAAATTTGAAGAGATATGTGCAACCCCCATGTTCATAACAGCACTGTTTACAATATTAAAATAATAGAAATAATCTTAGTGCCGCTTGCAGATGAATGGATAAAGAAGATGTTCATCACAGAATGGAGTATTATACAATTTAAAAATATGTAATCCTGACATTGGCAACAATATGGATGTTCTATAGGTGATTTTGCTCAGGTCAATATGTCAGAAGGTCACAATAAACATTGCACTATCTCACTGATATTGAAATATGAAAAAAGTAGATGAGAAAATAAAGCAAAATTAAACCTTGGGCATCGAAAACAGAACTGAAGTTACCAGAGGGAAACTGGAAGTTTGGAGCTTGGGGTGGTGTGGTTCCAATGCCCCCATAGGGGAGGACTTTTTGAAATTTTTTGGGGCATGTGGTGTGTAATATATTTGATGTATTGTGAACCTGAGTATCCAAGCTAGTAGTTTTATAAATCAAATTCACAATAATAAAGTAAAATGACAAATAAAAATCAAATACCTTCATTTTTGGTGAATTTATTCCATAATCATTTCAAAAAGACTATTTTGTTGAGAAAATTCATTTGGTTGACAGATTCTTTCAGAAATTTGACAATATGTTTCCAATATATTTTATCTATAATGTCTCTACAAATATGTAAGATGATAGATTAATGGAGATTATTTTGTATCAGAGAATTATACTTACTTTTGATTTTTTAGTTTGAAATGTTGGAGGAACATTGCATCAAAAAATATAGGTTTAGCGTATGCATCATTAAGCAATATCTATATATAATGAATAAAGTTTACCATCAAAAATCCAAATCTATCCTTAAATCTTGAGCCCATTGACCTGATTTTATCACCAAACTTTGCCATATTTTTAATCACTAATTTGACTCTGTAGATTGAAAGTCCATTTTTTTATTTACTTAGTTTGGTTTCTCTATATACCACATATTAGTCAAATGTCTTCCTCATTCTGACTTATCTCACTAAGCATAGTTCTCTTTAGAATCATCAATACTGTTGTGCATGGCAAGATTCTAATTTTATTTAATAACTGAAGAAAATATTTCAGTTTTCCCATTTAGTAAGATGTTGGTTGTTGTTTCATCATATATAGCCTTTATTAAGTTGTTGTATGTTATGTGAATACCATATTGAAATGTGTTAGACATGAAAATGTTGAATCTTATCAAGTGCTCATTCTGTAACTCTTGAGAAGATCATGACTTTTGTCTCTCCTTTTGCTGAGATACTATAACACATTCATTGTTTTTTAAAATGTTGAGCTATTCGTGCATCCCTGGAATAAATAGTACTTTATCATAATGAATGGTTTTATAATGAGTTCTTAAATTTGATTCTCTAGCATTTTTAGATTATTGCATCGATATTCATCACATATATTGGTCTGCATTTTTCTTTTTTTGATAATATCTTTGTCTGGTTTTGCAATCAGTATATATAATGTTAGTGTTAAAAAAGGTGCTTTGATTTTTGCTTTCTTAAATATTTTGGAAATTTTGAGAAGTATTGGTATTAATTCTTCCTTGAAAATTTGTTAGAATTAACTTATGAAACCATTTGTTCCTGGGTTATTTTGGGGAGGAAGTTTTGGATTACTTGTTCAATTTCTGTGTTCATGATTCAGATTTTTTGTTTCTGATTAAGTCTGGATTATTTCATGTTTCTAAGAATTTGTCCATTTTTTCTATAATAGCTAATATTTTTCCTGTGTTAAAATATTGCTCATATGATTCATTATATTTCTGTACTATCTTTTTAAACATCTCTTTTATATCTGATTTAATTTATATGTATTTTCTCTTTTTTCTTTGTCACGGTATGGCTAATATTTAGTCTATTTTGTTGATCTTTTCAAAGAAGCTTCTTTTGGTTTCATTGATTGATGGAATAATTTTTAAGTCTCTGTTTCATTAATTTCTAATATTTATTTCTCCTACAAACTTTTTTTTTTTATTTTTCTATGTGTATTTTAGATATTTTGTTTTGTGAATCTTCTTCTGTCCTGAGGTAGGCAATGTTGCTCTAACTTTGCATCTTAGTACATCTTTTGATACATTCCATAGGTTCTGATAAGTTGTGTCCTTATTTTGATTTTAATTAACTTTTATTTCACCTTTGGTTTCCTCATTGACTCAATGTTTTAGTAGTATGTTGTTTATTCTACACATATTTGCATTTCCCTGTCTTTCTTCATATGGCTAATTACTACTTCCATGTTATTGAGATTGAAAGACGTTTGATATATCAATCTTTGTAAATATTTTGAGACATTTCTTGTTTGAACATATCCTTGAGAATACTTCATGATCAATGAAAAGAATGTGTCATTTATTGTTATGGGAGTGATTTGCTCCATATTTATCTATAGACTCCATCTCATCTAATTTGTCATTAATATTCACTGTTTTCCTTGTTGATTTTTTTGTCTGGATGTTCTGTTCATTACTAAGTAGGTGTTAAAATACCTTACACTTATTATATTGTTATCAATATCTCCTTTTAGGTCTTGTTAATATTTATTCAATATTTTCTCATAAGGTGAGTGCACATATAAAAATAAGCACTATGTCTTCCTTTTGTATTGATCCTTTATCATTTTGTAGCTTTCATGTTTGTCTTTCGTTAAGTATTTTTTGATCTGGAACTATACTTTTTCTGATATGACTGTAGTAGTTCCTTCAATTTCATGCTTTCTATTACCTATAGAGCCAATTTCTGTATGTCCATATTATCTGTATAGCTTAAGTTAGTCACTTGTACGCATAGTATAGTTGGGTTGTGTTTTGTTTTTTCTTTTATTCCAGCAACACTAAGTTTTGATTGATTGATTCAATATATTTAAAGTCAGGGTGGTTATTTACATATTAGGACTTGTTACTGATATTGTGACTTGGTTTCTGTTTTTTTCTACTTATTGTTTTGTTTATTTTCCTGTTAACTTTGTTTTGTTTTAGAAAAAAATAACATATCAATGCTTCTTAAGTGTGATCTTTTCAGCATTTGTTTGCAAGAGAAAACCTTTATATCACCCTCAAATCTGAAGCAGAGATTTAAAGAACATAGTATTCTTGGTTGACACATTTATCTTGGTATATTTTAAATATTTTGTTCTATTGCATCCTGTCCTGTAGAGTTTCTGCTGATTATTATAATATCCTGATAGGAGCATCTTCACATGCTACTTAGTTTTTTGTCCAACTAGTCAATTTTATTACTTTTGTCTTCAACTTTCAATAGTTTTACTATTTATGTATCTTGTAGGTTTCTTTGCATTTAATCAGGTGTTCTGTTATCTTCATAAAGTAGTATATTAAAATCCTCATGTTTCTGACTATTGTTTCTTTGAATAAATTATCTTCCCTTTGATGTCTTGCTGCCTTCTGGAATACCCTCTATTCGTAAGCTGTCCTTCTTAATGGAGTTGGACAGCTCTCAGAGTGTTTATTTTCTTTTTGTATATTTTTTCTTCCCCCCTGGTTAATTTCTGCCTTCTGTCTTCCAGGTCTCTAGAGCGTTTCTCCATTTGATTAATTCTACATCCATAGATTTCTATAGTACCCTTCATCTTATTTATTTCATTCCACATATCCTCAATCAGTTAGGTTCCTATTTCAAGATTAAATTTCTACTAATTTCTGATGTTAGCATTCTTTTTCTTTGTTTTTAGACAGATTTTACACAAAGTAATTTGAAGATCATTTTAGACTAAAAATTTTGAGTGACTTTTTATCTTCATGAACTTTGATGCACAGAATCTTTTCTGCCTTTTGGGATATTCTCATCCATCACTTATTAAAATAAACTTTCTGTCACTTTCCACATTGCTCTTCTTCTGGCACTCCAATTATTTGTACACAGTTTTCTTGATTGTCTTCCATAAGTCCTGTTATTTCTTCATTGATTTTCATACTTTTAAATTTGTTCCTGTGATAATACACTTTTTTCTGCCATGGCATATTTTTATTTAATTTAAAATATTGTATTAGTGTTTTAATTTTTCTTTAATTTATTATTATTGTAGTAATTATTCAACACATTAAAATAGTTTCCTATGTATAGGTTCCCCATTTCTTAGATAAATGTCAACACACCATGCACTTCACCAAATCACCAAGTGTTCTTCCCCATTGTCCAGTGGACTCCATCACATTTGCCCCTGCCTGCTCCATTCCCTTTAGGTAACCTCAATTCTGCTACAAATGTTTCAGGGTTGGTTATTTTCATCTGTCCCTTTGTTTTATCTATTCACATTCCACCTATGAGTGAAGTCATTTGGTATCATTCTTCTTTTGACTTGCTTCACTTTGTGTAATCCCCTATATCTCCATCCATATTGATTCAAATGACAGGGTTTAATCTCTTCTAAGGGCTATGTAGTGTTCCATTGTATATATCTGCCACATCTTCTTTATTCATTCATCTGATGTTCAGGACTTAGGTAATTTCCACTTATTAACTGTTGTGAATAGGGATGGAAAAAAACCCAAAAAACATGGGGATGCATACATTTCTGTGGATGGGTGATTTTGTACCTTTTGGGTAGATGCCCAGAAGTGGAATGATGGGATCATTGGGGATTTCCACCTTCAGTTTTTTGAAGAATCTTCAAGCTGTTTTCCATAGGGGTTGCACCAATTTGTACTCCCAGCAACAATGTGAAAGTGTTCCCTTTTCTCCACATCTTCACCAGTATTTGTTGTTTCCATACTCTTGGATAATAGCAAGAATTTCAGGTGTAAGGTGATACCTCTTTGCTGTTTTAATTTGCATTATCCTGATAGCCAGTGGTAAGAATATTATTACATGTGCCTGTTGGCCATATCTATATCCTCTTCAGGAAAATGTCTCTCCAATTCCTCTTCCCATTTTTTGATTGGATTGCCTGTTCACAGGTTGTTGGGTTTTATGAGTTCTTTGTATATTTTAGATGTTAAGCCTTTGTTGGAAATACCAAATGCAAATATCTTCTCCAGGTTAGTAGGTTTCCTTATAGTTTTGTTGATGTCTTCTTTTGTTAAGAAGAAGCTCCTTAGCTTGATGTAGTCCCAGTTGTTTATTTTTTCTTTCTGTTTTCCTTGATGGTGGAGTTGAGTCCCAGAGGCTTCTCTATGACTAATGTCATGGAAAGTCTTTTTCCATGTTTTTTTCTAAGAGTTTTATTGTTTATGGACATATGTTCAATTCCCTAATCCATTTTTGAGTTAATTTTTGTGATTAGTGCTAACTTCATCCTTTATATGTGGGTGTCCACTTTTCCCAGTACCATTTGTTGAAGAGATCTTCCTTTTTCCATCAAATGCTTTTGGATCCTTTGTCATAAATGAACTGACTGTATGTGAGTGGGTCAGTTTCTGGTGATTCAATTCTATTCCCTTAATCTGTGCCTCTGCTATTATTCCAGTGCCATACAGTTTTGATTATTCTTTCTTTGTAATATAGTTCAAGGTCTGGAAGTTAATCCTTCCAGATTTGTTTTTTTTCTAATGATCGCTTTGGCTATTCGGGGTCTTTTGCTGTTGCATAAAAATGTAAGTTTTTTTGTTCTATTTCCTGGAAGTAAGCCTGTGGGATTTTAATGGGGATCGCATTAAACCTGTATATTGCTTTGGGTAAGATGACCATTTAATGATATTGATTCTTCCCAGCCTCAAGCGGGGGATGTCTTCCCTTGTCTTTCTGCCCTCCTCTGTTTGTTTTAAGAAGGAATTCTAGTTATCATACAGATCTTTTACTTCCTTTATTAAGTATATGCCGAAGTATTTCATTCGTTTAATTTCTAGTTTAAATGATGTGATCTTCGTAAATTCGTTTTTTCTAGAGTGTAGTTTGCGTATAAAGTACAAGAGATTTATGTGCTTTGATTTTGTAGCCTACCATTTTACTGTATTCATTACTGAATTCTTGTTGTTTCTTAATAGATTTTTTTCATGGTTTATATATATATATATATATATAATCGTGTCATCTACAAATAATGAGAATTTTACTTCCTCCTTTCCAATTTGGATTGCTTTTCTTTTCCTTTTCTTGCCTAATTATTCTGGCTAAGACCTCCAGTACAACATTAAAGAGCAGTGGTGGAAGTGGACAACCATACCTTGTTTCTGCCCTAAGAGGAAATGTTTTCAGTTTATTGCAATTGACTATGATGTTGGCTGTGGGTTTTCATATGGTTTTTATTATGTTGAGGTATGAAACTTCTATTCCCAATTTACGGAGGGTTTTATCATAAAAGGGTATTATATATTGTCAAGAGATTTCTCTGCATCTGTTCATGTGATCATGTGGGTTTTCTCTTTGCTTTTGTTGATATGGTGTATGACATTAATAGATTTACATATGTTGAACCATCTTTGTATCTCTGGAATGCATCCCACTAGGTCGTGATGGATAATCTTTTTGATTCATTGTTGAATTCAGTTTGCTAATATTTTGTTGAGAATTTTGCATCTATGACCATTAGTGATATTAGTCTGTAATTTTCTTTCTTGGTGACATCTCTGTCAGCTTTTGGTATAAGTGTAATTTTAGCCTCATAAAAATATTTGCGAGAGTTCCCTGTTCTTCAATATTTTGGAAGAACTTGACAAGAATAGGTGTCAATTCTTCTCTGAAGATTTGGCAGAACTCATTGGAGAAACCATCTGGTACTGGGCTTTTATGTTGGGGGAGGCCCTTGATGACTTCTTCAATTTATCTGCTTGTTATTGTTCTGTTCAGGTTTTCCAATCCTTCCAGGTTCAGTCTTGGTGGATTTTATTTTTCTAGAAATCTGTCCATATCCTCAAATTTGTCCATTTTGGTGCATTAGATATGTACATTGTGGTCCCTTATGAAATTTTGAATTTCTGTGGTATCTGTTATAACTTCTCTCCTTTCATTTATGATTCTAGTTATAAGAGTTTTCTCCCTTTTGTCTTTATGAGTCTAGCTAAGGGCTTGTCAATTCTGTTTATTTTTTCAAAGAACCAACTTCTGGTTTCATTAAGCATCAGGATTGTCTTTTTGTTTTTTATTTCATTTTTTTGTGCTCAAATTTTTATTATTTCTTTTCTTCTGCTGATTTTTGTCTTCAGTTGCTCTTCTTTCACTGGTCGTTTTAAATGTAGAGCTAAGTTGTTTATTTGTGAATTTTCTTGTTTCTTGATATAGGATTAGATCGCGATGAATGTTTAACTTGGTACTGCTTTTGCTGCATCCTATAGATTCTGGTAGCTAATAACCTAATTCTCATTTGTGTCTAAGTGCTTTTTAAGTTCCTCTTTGATTTCCTATTTTACCCAATAGTCCTTCAGAAGCATATTATTGAGTTTCCAATTGCTTTGACATCTTCCAGCTTTTTTTTCTAGTAGATTTCCAGTTTTAGGCGATTGTGGTCAGAAAAAATACTTGGTATGACTTCAATCTTCGTAAATTTGTTGAGACATATTTTATGTCCCAGCATACGATCTGTCCTTGAGAATGTTCCTTTAGTGCCTGACAAGAAAGTGAAATCTGTTGTTGGGTGAAGTGATCGGTACATGTCTGTTAGACCCATCTATTCCAGATGGTCTTTTAGAGTAGCTCTTTCCCTGTTTATTGTCTGCCTAGTTGATCTGTCCATAATTGTTAAGTGGAGTTTTGAAGATCCCCACTGTAATTGTGTTGCTGCCAACGTGTCTTGTAATGTTTAATAATTCTTGCTTCATATATTTTGATGCCTCTTCATTTGCTGCATATATGTGAATGTTATGCCTTCCTGTTGGTTGATAGTTTAATCATTATATACCGTCCATCTCTGTCATTTGTTATCTTTAAATGGAAGTCTGTTTAATCTGATATGAGTAAAGCTGTTCCTACTCTTTCGTGGTTGCCATTTGACTGTAGGATTGTCTTCCAGTCATTGACTTTGTTTATCTCTTGGAAGAATACGGGTTTCCTAAATGCAGCAGAAGGTTGTGTTATGCTTTTTAATCTATTCAGCCACGCTGTGTTGTTTGACTGGTGCATTTTGTGGAGGAAAAATCCATTAACTTTTGTTTATCGAAGAAGACCTTTATTTATTCATTATATTTGAAGTATATATTTTTTAAGGTAGATTATTTTTGGCTGGTAGTTTTTGTCTTTTAGTATTTTGAATATTTCATCCCATTCTCTTTTGTCTTGTAGTATTTCTATTGAGAAATCTGATGATAGTCTGATGGGTATAACTTTTTTTGGCTATGTTTCTGTCTTCTCTAGCAGCCTTGAATATTTTTTCTTTGACACTGACTTTTGCTAGTTTTACTGTGGTGTATCAAGGAGTAGATATTCTCATTATTTAGACATTTTGGAAATCTTTCTGCTTCTTGTGCATCCATGGTTACTTTTTGTGACAAATTTGGGAAGTTTTCTCCTATTACTTCTTGGAGTAGGTTTTCTGTACCTTTTCCAATTTCTCTCCTCCTGGGATGAATATGATCCTTATGTTTGTCCTCATGCTTTCTGATATTTCTTATAGGATTTCATTTTTCTTCAGTCTTTATTCTCTCTCCTCTTCCACAAGCATGTTTTAATTTCTATATTTAATTGTATATGCTCTTTAATGAGTCAATCATTAATACACAATTATTTTAAAATACATATTTTTATTTTTCCTTTAACTTAAATGTCATCCCCTAAATATATTTTATTCTAATATTTATACAACTTTCATGATATCCAAAGGCATTCTTGAGTGAAAATAAATGGAAACCATAATATGAAGTGCTAATGTTGAGTTATACTGGTATTCAAATGGACATAGGTAACATAAATGATGATTTTGCATTTTAAGAATAATTTGTATTTTTTATCTGATAAGCTTTCAAAATTAAACTGTAGCTGACCATGACTTAAAGGAATATTATTGTAACATTGTGTAATAGTTTTCTTTAAAACATGTGTGTGGCATATTTACTTTGTATGTGTATGTATATCACATCATATATAATATTATTTATATATGATCATGTGAAAATTAAATACGAGTGTATATTTCTATGTAATCTTCAACCATATATGTGTGTATATTTACATATATGTGTAAATGTGTATATATGTATATATGCAAACATACACATATATAAATTACCCATACATATAATTACCAACTCAAATGTGAAATTAATCCAGAAAAAATGTTTATCCAAACTGCTTGATAGGAAAGAGAGCATATGTATAATATATTTAATTTTTAAGTATTTAAAATATTATTGACATCATAACTTTGTATGTGAATTCAAGTACAGAAAAAAATGTTAATATCTGAAAAAAGGTGGAAAAAAACTGGTTAAGATTTAGATCAAGCCAGCAGAGACTGTGTTAAAGGCTC
The DNA here is from genome assembly GCA_004363575.1 of Solenodon paradoxus. NCBI lineage: Eukaryota > Metazoa > Chordata > Mammalia > Eulipotyphla > Solenodontidae > Solenodon > Solenodon paradoxus. Next base: position 151,761 of record RJWH01001057.1, read on the forward strand.
TCAAATTTGTTTCTTTGAGCTTTGTATCTCAATTTATTTCAATATCATTTTATTTTGAATACTATTATTTTTTTCTATAGTTCAAAGTTGAGGAACATGGTATTTCTCTTTTTTAAAGATGTATTTAGCTTTCCTATTTGAGGTGTTTTGCAGTTCCATATAGATATGAGTTTTTTAGTAATATTTATTATTGCTTTATATCACAATGCTAAATTCCATTTAGAATATTGAAATTGCTTCTCAGTTTATATTTCACACCATACCCCTTACAACAGTCCAGTGTCCACTTACCCTCACCATTTCCCCTCATCTCCCCTGTCCTCCATAATGAGTCTACAATCTTTTTTTGTTGGAATTTGTATATTCATCTGTTTCATTTCATTATATTCCATATATGAGTGAAAACATCCTGTATTTATCATTTTCTTTCTGACTTATTTCACTCAGCATGATCCTATCCAGTTCCATCAAGATTGTATCAAGGGGCACAATTTTATTTTCCTTAATAGTGGTATACAATTCCACTGAGGACATGTACCATAGTTTGTTTATCCAGTCATCTGTTGAGGATCATTTAGGTTGTTTCCCTGTCTTAGCTATGTTGGATTGTGCTGCTATGAACATGCAGGTGCTGATGTTTTCTTCTAAGTAGAGATTTTGTAACCTCTAGGTAAATACCTAGGAGTGAGATTGCTAGATTCAATGGTAAATCCATCCTTATCTGTTTGAGAAACATCCATACTGTTTTCCAAAGAGGTTCCACAAATTTGCATTCCCACAATGAAGAATGTTTCCCTTTTCTTCACAGCTCCCTGGTGTGAGATGTTACTTCATTGTAGTTTCTACTTGCATTTCTCTGATGATGAGTGATGTAGAGCAATTTTTCAGTTGTCTGTAATCCACCTGTGTGTATTTAGAAAGGTGTCTATTCTGTTCTTTTGCCCATTTTTGAGTATGTCATTTGCTTTTTTATTGTTAAGGCTCTTAGTATATTTTCTAAATTAAGCCGTTATGTTATGTGAATATCTTCTCCAGTTCTGTGGATTGAATTTTTGTTCTATTTATGTGAAGAATACCATGGAGTTTTTCACAGAGAAAACACTGAAACTGCATATTGTTTTAGGTAATATGTCTATTTTATTTCTGCTAGAGCTTTAAATATAGGTGCAAGGAATATCTTTCCATTTATCTGAGTTTTCTATTTCTCTCAACAATGTCTTACAGTTTTCAATGTATAGATATTTTTCATCTTTGACTGAATGTTTTCCAAGTTATTGAATTACTTTTAAAGTGATTGCAAATGAGATTGATTTGCTGATTTTTCTGCTAGTTTGTGATGTGTGTATGTAATTGCAATAGATTTATATATATTAATTTTGTAGCTACCACTTTACTATGCTTGACTACTATTCAAAAATATTTCACTGCAATGTTTGGCATTTTCTTTGTGTTTTCTGGCTAAATTTCCAACATGTTGAAGAATAATGTTTAAAGTGTACCTCCTTGCTTCTTCCTGTTATTACAGAACAAATATTTATTTTTCACCATTGATTATGATGCTGACTATGGATTTATCATATTTCCTTTTATTTTGTTTGAGGAATGTTTCTCCTGTTTCCAGTTAATTGACTTTTTTAATCTTAAATGAATATTGAATATTGAAAATGCTTTTCTCTGAATCTACTGAGATCATTATTCTGCTTTATACTCATTTTTGTTGATGTGGTTTATAAAGTGGATTGAGTTGTGTATATTGAAACATTCTTAACACTTTTTAAAACAAATCCCAGTTGAACATTGTGTATGACATTTTACTATATTGTTGAATTGTTTGTTGAAATTTTGTTGATTTTTGCACCTGTGTTTGTCAGAGATGCCGTTCTACTGGTTTTTTTTTTCCTTGTAATGTCCTTGCTTGGATTTGGAATTAGGATAAAGTTAGATTCACAATGTGTATTTTTTTCCTCCTTTTCAAATTTTGGAAAGAGTTTGAGAAGTATAAGTTTTGAAATTTGGTAGAACTCACAAATGAAGCTGGCTGGTCCTGTAATTTTGTTTCATTTTTTTTTTTTATTTCTGTTGCAATCTTTTTGCTAAGATTTCCCTGTTTGTTTTTTTCTGTTCATTCTGGATTCAGTCTTGGAATGGTATATATTTCTATGAAATTTTCCATATATTTTAGATTCAAAATTTGTGGAAATAAAGTTAGTAATGCTCAGTTATGATTTTTTATTTCTGTTTAATCAATTGTAAGTTCTCTATTTTTGAGTGTATTAATTTGGATTTTTCTATTTCCTTTATGAGTCTCGCTGAATTTTTCTAGCTTGTCAATATTTTCAAAGAACCATCTATTGATTTCATTGAGCATTTGGATAATCTTCAATCTATTTATGATTAAATTTTTATTATTCATTTACTTGTACTATCTTTTGAATTGTTTTATTCTTTTTTTTTAGTTCCTTTAGCTGTAACCTCAGATTTTTGCCAGTACTTTTTCTAGTTCTTTGGGATAACTTGGGATTGCTATGAAATTTTTACTTAATACTTTTTTGCTGCATCCCAAATATTTTGGTATTGTTATTTTGTTTTTGTTTTCTGTTATTTTTATGTCTTCTTTATTTATTGACACAAAAGTTGCTCAACAGAGTGCTGTTTAATTTCCACACATGTGTTATTTGGGGTGTTCTTCTTCTGACCATAATGTTATTATGGTCAGAAAGACACTTGATATAACTTTAATACTAAATATATTGAGATTTATTTTTAACAATATTTGATCTATCCTTGAGAATGTCCCATATGCACTTGAGATGAAAGTACATTCTTATGCTTTGGGATGGGATGTTCTGTATATCTATTATATCCATCTGGTTTAAGTATTATTTTATGATTTATGTTTTCTGGCTCATTTTTGTCTGTTTGAATATTTCCATTGATGAAAGTGGGTGTTAAACTCCCCTACCAAATTGTACTGGGCTCATTGTATTATTTCATTTCTGTTAATATTTGCTTTATATATTTAGCTGTCCTATGTTGGTGCATATGTATATGTGTCATAATTTTTCTATATTTTGACATTTTTACCATTATATAATATCTATGTTGTCACTTGTTACCTTTTTTAATGGAAGTCTATTTTATTTAATGCAAATATCAGTCCCTACTGCAATCAATTTTCATTTGGTTTGTAATGACATACCTTCATTTTAATTTGATACTTGTTTTAATAACTTAATTTAGTTTGTTATAAGCAGTATACAGATGGATTTTATATTTTAATCCATGTGATCCCACCTTTTGAATGATGAGTTCATTCATTTATGTTTATGATGTTTACAGATATATTAGAGATTACTTTTGTCATTTTGTTTTCTGTTTTATGGTTTGATGTACCTAAAACTTTCTCTTCATTTGTTGTAAACTTCATTTATTTTTATATAGTTATATCTCATTTTAATATTCTTATAAGGCAAATTCTTATTTGTCTGTGAAAACCTTTATATCTCCTTTATGTTTAAAAGATAGTTAGCAGGATATAGCATTATTGGCTAGCAGTTTTCATATTGGAGTTCATCAGTTATATCATTCCACAGTCTCTTTACCTATAAAAATTCTTCTGAGAAGTATGATGATGCCCTAATGTAAATATTTTTTCAATTTACCTGTTTTTTAAAATTCTCCCTAACAACTTTTACTATCTTATTTATATTTGACTCCTGATAGTTTCATTAGAATGTGACTTAGTATGGGTCTCTTTGCAAATGTATATTTAGGTGTTCTGTTAGTTTCATAAAATTCTGGATTCAAATCAGCTATTATTTCTTTAAATAAGCTTTCATTTTACTAATTTATCTCTTTAATTTCTGGAATATTCCTCATGCTACACTGCTTTTTCTAATGGAATTGGATACCTCTTGAAAACTTGCTACATTTTATATCCTAACTCTTTCTTATTCTGCTTGAATTATACTTAGTGTAATTTTAAGTTTGCTGTTTTGTTCCTATATTAGATATATTCAATTTTACTAGCTTCCTAGGAGCTTCCTAGTTTCATGAATGTTATTTATTAAGCTATTCACATCCTAATTCTGTTAGTTTCTTATTTAAACCTTCTATTTCTACCTTATGATTGTTAATTGTATTCCTCAGCTAATTAAATTGCTTTTTTTAGTTTTTCATATCTCTTTCAATTGATTTTCTGTTAAGACACAGATCTGGGACCCAGTATAGAAGAGTTATACAATTATGGCGTGCATATAATCCAGGCATCCTCCCCAAAAGTTTTGCAACATTGATTGGCTCTCACTTATACCCTACTCCATCTGATGACAAAGAAGTCACTATAATTTTCCTCAGGAACCTATGACAGTAAAACAGTACTAAAGAATAAGGAATAAATAATAAAGAATAGTTCCATTTGTTGCAGGAGGCAAGTAGCTCAATTCTATTACATTAACCTAGATTCCAAATGAGCAAACAGAAAAGTACAATCTAATTTTAGACCTCTATCTAGTATGCCATCACGACAGGAGAATGACAACTCTCCAGAAACAATACTCAAAAACTAGGAAGAAAAGTAATTTCTAGAAGATCAAGATTTCAAAATATCTATCACAAAGGAATCACAGATACATTATTTTATTTGAAACTTAATATCAGTATCACTGACAACACAAATTATAATAGTCCATGGAGTATATGTTATTATACAAATCCAGGAAAAATGCAGTGCAACCATCTCCAGAAATAATGATTTAATATATTATGGGAGTGTTAGATTGAAACATGTAAAACAGCGTCATAATATAAGTTAGTTTAAGAATTATTTGTTGTTGGAAACATTGCTAATATGAAATAATTGAACAACGTCATTAGAGACAATAAAAAATCCTGTCATCTTAAATTCTATACCTGAAGGTAATATCCGTAAAAATGACACAAAAGCTGAAATAACTATCCCCCCAAAAGCTACATTAAGTTAATATTAATTGATCTCCACCAGGTAGAAAGGAAATTATATCAAGAGGAAATGTCGATCTACACAGTGTGTGAAAGAGCACTTGAAATCACCTAAGTAAATATATGAATACTTATAAAGTATTCATATATTTACAGAATAATGTCCACTTCAACAAAAAGAATAATGAATTTATTATTATATTGGTAAGAACAGTGTAAATATAATGCATGACAATTTAAAACAAAAGCAAGAAGTTGGAAAATTGAATTTTATTATTGACTATTTTTCCATTATTGAGTGGTATGATAGATAACACATAGAAAAGGAACTTAATAAGTTGAAGTTAGTTACTACGATAACCAAAACATGTTTTGCAAAAAATATGGTTAAAAATCAACAAGTAACATAAATATAGCCAGAAAGCATATAAAATTGGGCAGAAAAATTGAAAAAAAAAAAAACACAGATAATAAAAATGGAAATCAAAATATGATACATATGAATATAGATAAATAAATGATAATTCTAGTTATAAATCATTTAAAGACTTCCAATTAAAAAGAAAAGACGGTAAGAAAGATGAAGTTTCATCTAAGTATAAATTCTCTTTTTAACTGCAATGGCATAAATAAACTAAAAATAAAAAGGATTGTAAAAGATATGCTAACACTAAATATTAGTTCTATATTAATATCAGAGTAGAATTCAGATAAAAGAATATTATCAGTTATAAATTTTACCTCAGAACGATAAAATTGAAAATTTATTAAGGGAAAACAATCTTAAGTGCTTAAGTAGCAAACGAAAAATGAAAAAAAATAAACAGAAGACTGACAACATATAAGGAAATATTCATATTTCAAATTTTAGTCATAATTTAGTACTCTCATTCATAATTAATACAAGAGTCAAACGATTAGCAAGTTTATATATCACAATATCATCAACAAATTTAATATACACATATTGAAAATTCCATCCCCAAAGAGGTAGTATATACATTGATTTTAAATATTCAGCAAACATTTTCAAATAAGGTTAAGTTATTATCCAGAGAATTCTAATGCATTTACTATAATTTAATTTATGCAAAGTATTTTCTTTGACCAGGATGCAACAAAATTTGAAATAAATCATAAAAATAAATATGAATAGTGCCAAATATCCGGAAATTTAATGACAAACAATGAATATGTTAGACAAAAAGACATTAAAACATGCATCATAAAAGTTTATAAATTTAATGACAAAATGTAATTTATCAAAATTTGTGGTATGCTTCTGAAGCACTTATTGAGGTAAATATTTGTCATAACACAAAAGAACAATGTAAGACAAGAAGAAAAATATTTTAAATGTTGGCCATAGCTTATCTGCTACAAACAAGAATAAAAGAGCAAATTAAAACTAAAGCAAACTTAACAAAGGTTAGTATATAGAGTAGAAACAAGTGAAATATAAAAGTGAACTATCTATAAAATACAGAAATATACCTTGAAATAAATACATCAATAATTATCTAGTTAAGATAACCAAGAATCAGAGAAAAGGCACAAATATAAAACTAGAATAAGAAAGATGATACTGCTATATATTGCTCACAATTTTAAATGAACTGTAAGGTGACATCATGGGAAATTTTATGCAAAATTGCTGACAACTTACATGAAATTAACAAGCTTATCAAATCACACTAAACACTAATACTCCTACAAGCAGAAAGATACTTTGAATAGACACACATGTAAGCACAAGATCATTTATATCTATATATAGCTACATATATATGTATATGTATGTATATGTATATATGTATATATATATATATAAATAGACATAGATGTGTAGTGGATCTTCCCAGAATAAAGATTCCAGACATAGATGACTTCAGTTGCTAACCCTACTAAATATTTACTGAAAACTAATACTGATTTGACAAAGAAAACTTCCACAATACTTAAGAAAAGGAGAGGTTCCAACTCAATCATGAAAACAGCAAGTTTGTGACATCTTCTCAATAGATGAATTGATTTGACAATATACAACATCCATTCTTGATAAAAACTCAAAGGAAAATAGAAAAAAGAAAAAATCCCCAATCCTATCAAAAATAATTTAACAAAAACCTGCAGTTAATATCCAACTTAATAGTGACAATTAGTAACATTTCTTTCGATAACAAAAACAATATAAGAAAGTGTGCTTTTGCTACACTACTCAATTTGTAATGGAGGTTTTTATCTTTAGAATCAAGTACCAAAATTGATAAAAGCAACCAGGTTAGAATGAATAAAGTTGTTTTTATTCAAGGACTATATGGTCAACTATATGGAAAATAAGTTAAGATATGCAAAAATGTTACTAAAACAAATATATGAGCTTAGTAAGCTACCAGGAAACAAGATCAATATAAAATTAATTATACTGTGCTAAAAATCAGAAAGTGAATTCAAAATACAATTCATGAAAGAATCTCGGTAATATGTAATAAATATGGACCAAAATACATAATATATGCCCACTGAAAACTACAAAGGGTAACTGAAATAAATTTAAAAAGATTAAAAAATTAAGAGTTATCTTTGTAAATGGAAAGATTCCACATAATGCAAACTTCAATCAGATGCAAAGAGAGCTATTGGTTTAATGAATGGTTACTAAAATTTCATCAGTTTTTGGTAGACTTGGGCAGACATATTCCAAAATTTTATAAAAAATTAAAATAACTATAGTAGTCAAAAAACTTTGAAATATAAGAAAAGTTTCAATGCTATGTAATTTCCCCCTACATATGTTATAATCTGTCCACTTTATTTCCAGTCAATGTCAGTAAAGTTAATTTATTTATCCTGTTTAGCCTAAACTTACTCAAATATTCTGGATGGATGGCAAGAATATGTGTGTAATTAAATAATTTATCATAAATGCTGAAAACATTAAATAAAATTGCTCAAGCCTCAAAATACTGTAATAATGATCTAGAGTATTTCTGGTTCTAAAATACAAATATATTATAGATATTGATGTAATAGTTATTGAGTTATATATAGATATATTTATTATATATATAACTATACATGTAAATTAATAATCAGGTAACATAAATAACAATGTCTTGGGATTAAATTGACAAAGACTGATTCATCTTTATATTAACGAGAGACCTTAGAGCAGTTCGAATATTTTCAAGACCAATTTCATATTTCATGTGTGTCTCTGTGTGACTGAAATAGTATTGGAATTTCATTCTTGGTGTTTAATTTCAAACTCAACCTTGAAAAGCTTTGCTGAAATTCATTGCCAACAGTTGAAAACAGAGGCAAGAGACTCTGTAAATTCTTCTGTTTGGAAGTTGATGTGAACCTTATCTCACTGAATCATTCTCAGAAAGTTGCTACCAAGTGATCAAAATTTCCTGTTAACTGGAAAAGACTTAGGTGAGTAATATTTTTTAACTTAGGTTAAGTAATAGTAAAAGGACCCATGGAGCCTGAGCTTAACCTAAGCAGAAAATGATACCATATTGATATACTGAAATAAAGATCTGTTTGCACTGAGTATTGTGATTAAATCATGTATAAGAGAGCAAAGATTTCACTTATGTAAACAAAATCATTCAGGATCAAAATATTCCATTAAATGTCATAATTAATACAGGAAATACTTGTGCGTTGAGGATTTGTTATTATATAATAAAATTTTTCTATTTAAAAAGATTATCTAGATTCACTAATTAAGGGACAATATTTGAAGCCATGTAATTAACAGGAATGACAAAGTTTTATTGTTGTTTTCTTTTCCTTCTCTTATTAGATATATCTCCAAGCATTATGTCACCAGATTCTCATTATGTTCATTATGTTCAAAACCACAGACATCATTCATAGCAGGATCATACTGAGTCGCATGTCATTGAGGTCCTTTAATGAAAGCAGAAAAATCTTGTTTGTAGGGTCATTCAAAATCTATTTTAGAAATGCTCAGACAATTTTGTTTCCTCCATGTAGTATTTATGGGAGTCCTCACAGACCAAGTTCCACATACTGGTTTTATTACTTTTCCATGTACAGATGCTCATCAGCTCATCAATACCACCCCACACACTAACTTAAGGAGCTGACATTCAAGCATTACAGAGGTTCCACCAGGATCCAATTAAGACCTTACTCACTTACAGTTTTAGATTCTCAAATCAAATGGCACAATCTGCTGAGGCCTCTGAATTCTCCTACTCAGGAGACTTAGTAACCTGGTTGATGTTCAGGACTTCCATCAGGATTGGGAAAACGGCTTGTCTATCAAAAGTGTAATTACCGAGCATTAGTCAGTAGTGACCTGGCATCTGCCAAGACTAGACTCCTCCTCACGGAGCAAGTAAGAAACACCAATTTTGCAAATGCAAGTACTAAGAAAAAGCAGGTCTAGAAGCTACAGAGATAACAGCAGCATTCACCACCACAGAACGTTGGTGAAAATATGAGGATTTAGAGCTACAACATAGATGCAGGATTTCAAGTTCCATGGGTAAAAAGCCCATGGCAGAGGGGTTTGAAACAGGAGGAACCCGAACCTGGAGAGTTACTCCACCATCAGAAAGCCTGCCAAGTGGGACTGGGAAACCGATATGAGAGAGAGAGGGTCCTGGAACAAGACAGTAGGGAGACCCAGTATCCCAGTGGACTGAGTAAGAGTCTCCAGGGGGAATTTTCATAGATGCCACCATAATGAAAGGTAGATAAGGGAATTCCTCACCGCCCACCACTCCCACCATATTGTGCCAGAACCACAGGAACCACCTATAATAAATTCTGTCCCCAGGCTTAAAGTTACCTGAAAAAAGTAGGAATGGTCATATTTGTATCAGATAAAACATGCTTCCAAATAAAAAATCATAAAAAAGACAGAGAGGCATATAGTGTTTAAGGGGTCATCAAACCACAATGCTTATTAACATATATGCACCAAATGATGGAGCATCAAAATATATTAGGCAAGTATTATCAGGACTGATGAGAGAAATTGAGCACAGCACAATAATAATAGCACACTTCAACATCCCAATTACAACAACAATAGACAGATCAACCAGGCAGAAAATTAACAGGAAAATGGCAGCTTTAAATGACAATTGGAACAGATAGCTCTAATAGAAAAGTACTGAACACTTTAATCAATGACTACAGATTTAACTTTCTACTCAATAGCTCATGGAACATTCCCAAGGATAGATCATATGCTGGGACACAAAACTGATAAGTCTGTGGCTAGACTCAGAAAGAAAAAAAGTGAGAAAACTTATAAAAAGAATCCAAAACGAAAGGAGAGAAGTTACAACAGATAATCACATAAGTTAAAAACATCATAAGGGACTACTATGAACAGTTTTACACCACGAAAACGGACAATCTTGAGGACATGGACACATTTCTAGTAATGTATAGCTTACCAGAGACAGAATTTCAGAATCAGAAAACTAACAGAGCAATCACAAGCAAAGAAATTGAAGAAGTAATCCAGGGCCTCCCCAAAAATAAAAGCCCAGAACCAGATGGCTTCATCAATGAGTTCTACCAAACCTTCAGAGAAGAATTAACACCTATTTTTCTCAAGCTATTCTAAAATATTAAAGAACAGGGAACTCTCCCTAATAACTTTTATGAGGCTAAAATTACACATACCAAAAGCAGACAGAGATGTCACCAAGAAAGAAAATTACAGACCAATATCACTAATGTACATAGATGTAAACATTCTCAACAAAATATTAGCAAATCTAATTCATCAATGAATCAAAAAGATCATCCATCATGACCAAGTGGGATTCATCCCAGGGATTCAAGGATGGTTCAACATATGTAAATCTATTAATGTCATATACCATATTAATAAGAGCAAAGGGATAAACCACATGATCATATCAATAGATGCAGAGAAATCTCTTGACAAGATTGAATACCCATTTATTGTAATAACCCTCCATAAAATGTGAATAGAAGGTTCATACCTCAACATAACAAAGGACATGTATGAAAAATCCACAGCCAACAACATAGACAATGGTGAAAAATTGAAAGCATTTCCTCTTAGGGCAGGAACAAGTCAAGGTTGTCCACTCCCACCACTGCTATTTAATATTGTACTGGAGGTCTTAGACAGAGCAATTAGGAAAGAAAATGAAATAAAATGACTCCAAATTAGAAAGGTGGAAGCAAAACCCTCGTTATTTGCAGATGACATGATTATATATATATATATATTTATAAAATATGAAAAATTCCTTTAAGAAACTTCTAGAACTCATTAATGAATACAGTAAAGTGACAGGCTACAAAATCATTGCACAAAAATCTGTTGTATTTTTATACATAAACAGCATGCTAGAAGAAAAAGAAAATCACATCATTTAAACTAGAAATTAAATGAATGAAATACCTCAGCATATACCTAAGAAAGGAGGTAAAAGATTTATACAACAATATCTGTAAGTCCTTCTTTAAGGGAATGGAGGAGTACAGAAAGACACTGAAAGACATCCTCTACTTGTGGCTGGGAAGAATCAATATTATTAAAATTGTCATCTTATCCAAAGCAATATACAGATTTAATGAAATCCCCATTAATACCCCCTGAGCTTATTTCCAGGAAACAGAACAAAAAAATCTTAAAATTTGGATGAAACAACAGAAGACCCTGAATAGTCAAAGCAATCATTGGACAAAAAGAGTCTGGAGGGATTACATACACTTCCAGACTTTGAAGTTTATTACAAAGCAATAGTGATCAAAATGGTATGGTACTGGAAGAACAACAGAGGCACAGATAAAGGAATAGAACTGAATCACCAGAAGCTGACCCACTCACATACAGTCAGTTCATCTATGACAAAGGAACCAAAGCATTCGATAGAAAAAGGAAAGTCTCTTCAACAAATGGTGTTGGGAAACTGGATAGTCACATGCAAAAGAATGAAGCTAGACCACTCTCTAACACCATTCAGAAAAAGTAACTCAAAATGGATTAGAGACTTGGAAATAAGTCCAGAAAACACAAAGCTCTTAGAAAACAACATAGGAAAGATTTTCCATGACATCAGTCATAGAGAAGCATTTGGGTACTCAACTCCACCATCAAAGGAAACAAAAAAAAAATTACGTTTGAGAACCTAAGGAGCTTCTTCATAACAAAATGAAACATCACCAAAACCAAAAAGAAACCTACTAGCTGGGAGAAGATATTTGCACTTGATATTTCTGACGATAGGTTAATATTTAAAATATAAAAAGAGCTCATAAAACTGAACAGAAGAACAGGAAATCCACTAAATGGGAGAAGGAATTGGAAAGACACTTTTCTGAAGAGGATATACAGATGGCCAACAGGCACATGAAATTGTGTTCCCACTGGCTGGCAATCAGGAAAATGAAAATTAAAGCAACAATGAGGAATCACCTTACTCCTGACAAAATGCTGTTATCCAAAAGCCTGAAAACAACAGAAGTTTAACGTATGGAGGAAAGGGAACACTTTTGCACTTTTTGTTGCAGTGCAAATTGGTACAACCCTTCCGGAAACAGTTTGGAGATTCCTCAAAAAACTGAAGATGGAAATCCCATATGATCACATCATTCCACTTCTGGGTATCCACCCAAAAGATACAAAAGCATCTGTCCACAGAGATGCATCCCCATGTTTACTGTGGCCCTATTCACAGTAGTTTAAGTACTGGAAATTACCTAAATGCTCAATCAGATGAATTTGTGCATATATAGAATGGAATACTACAAAGTCCTTATAAGAAATAAACCCTCTCATTTGAATCGATATGGATGGAACTAGAGGAGATTATGCTAAATGAAACAAGTCAAAAGAATTAAACTAGATACCAGATGACCTCACTCATAGATGAAATGTGAAGAGACATTACAAAAAGGAACAGATGAAGCATAGCCTACTGAAACATTTGCAAGAGAATTGAGGTTACCAGAAGGGATTAGGGATGGTGAGGGCAAATAGTGGTGGATTTCACTGGCCCATGTCAAGAACACTTGGTGATTTGGTGGAGGGCATGTTGTGTTGAAATATATCTAAGAAATGGGGACTTTTACACAGGAATTAATTTTAATGTGTAGAGTAATTGCTATAATAAAAATAATACAAAAATTGGCTTAACTATATGCAATAAATGAACCATCTTGGAATAAATTTAATCAGAGATGTGAATAATCTGTACATTAAAACTTACAAGACATTATTTTCAAATAACAAGTTACAAAGAAATGGAAATATATTCCATGTTAATGAGTCGGAATAATTAGCAATGTAAAGATAACCATATTACCTAAAGCAATCCCCAGTACAATCTGAAAACCTTTACAGAAACAGAGCAAATAATTAGAAAATTTCTTTGAAACCACAAAAGACTTTGAATAACAAAAACAACCCTAAGAGAAAAAAATGTTGTAAGTATCATGCACCTTGGTTACAAAGTATGCTATAATACAATAATTAAATCAGCATGCACCATTCCATTGTCAAGGGAAACAAAAGCCAATACAAACAAATGGAACTAGATAAAAATAAAAGTTTTACACAGCATAAAAACTATCATCAAAATGAAAAGACATCATAGTTAATGGGAAAATACATGTATACATCATACATTCCACAAGAGGTTAATATATAAAAAATATAAATTACTCCTAAATTTCTACAACAAAAATCAGTTAAATTACAATGGCCATCAAGTTCATGAAAAGTTGTTTATCATCTATTTTTATTAAGGAAGCACTAATCTAATTCACAGTAATGTATCACCTCACAAAAAGCAAAATTATCACCAAAGATGGAACAAACAAAAACCAGGAAGTGCTAGAAAAGTTGTGGAGCTATATGAACCCCTGTGTTCTGTGCAAATTAGTGTAACCATTATGGAAATCATTATGCAAATTCCCCCAAATTAGCAATTAATATTCTTTATGATCCATTATCTTAATTCTGGATATTTATCAGGAAATCAGAAACATTATCTCAAAGAGATATGTACCCTCATGTTTATTTCAGTATTATTTACAAAAGCCAAAAGCTTAACAGCTTAAGTGCCCACATGAGATGATATAGGAGATATGGTATATATACAAATTGAAACACTATTCGGCTTTAAAAAAAGATTACATCCTTTAATTTGAAACAACATGGATTTGCCAAGAGAGTATTAGCTTAATGCAATAAGTCCATTGGCTAAAGATAAGCGCCTAATTATTTAATTCATATGTGGTATATAGAGCAACCAAACGATTGAAGTAATTCAATCAAACAGACTTTTAGTCTGTAAGATCAAATTCCTAGCTACCAGAGGGGAAGGATTTGGGCAAATTGATAAAAGGAGTCCATTGTGTAGTGAAAGGTACACAACTGTACTGTTAGTAGTTAACTTATTGCAGTGTATATTAGTATTGATATATGATGCATACATGAAATTTATATAGTGTTACAATACAATGTTATCTCAACAAATATATAATAAAAACAGAAAAAAGAAAGCCAGCAGTATAGCAAACAACTTCTACATCAAACTGAATATTTAGTCTGTTACTTAAAGAATACATCATTTTAACTCTTTGTTGAAATGACATTGGCATTTAGTATAGAGTGTATCCTATTTAAGTACTTAAGGATAGTAACTACTATTTATTTAGGTAATAGAAATGTCAAGATGCTGATTGTGACCAAAATAATATGGATTACATGACTTTTATTTTTAGTATAAAAATTATCATTATCAAATATTGATGGAAGCCTATGATAAAAGCAATAATATAAGAATATAATGATAAAATGATTTCTTTAAATACAATTTAAAATTTGTTCCATATAACGTACATAGTTGTTTCATGTTTTAATAAGGATAAGAGTTTCCCTTGAAAAAATATTTCCTATTTTATAATGCCTAATAAAATATTTTATTAATAGCAGAAAGTACTAATGATTCATCACTTTTAACTGAGAAAGACAGAAATTATAACTTTACTTATAGTGTTCATTTACAGTTCTGGTTTAAACCTCATATAAGCATCCATGGACCATTTATAAGAATTCTTGCTATATTAAGTCAAAAATAGCTTCAATGCATTTCAAAGAATTGAAACTATTGAAGGCATATTCACTCTCCAAATGAAATAAACTAGAAATTGGTAGCAACATTTGATCAGTAAAAATTTAATCATTTATATGTCTATTTCCATTGATTGCTTTTTATCCTGTTTATAAGTAATGCTTTTAAACTTTCTAGCATGGCTAGTAAATTCTGATTGGATACCAGACATTGTGATTATTACATTGTTTAAAATGTATTCATTCTGTTGTCTTCCTTTCAAAAATGTTAGACAGTGCTATGGTAGTTTGTTTAGTTAACTGTAGAAAAGTTTAATACATTCATGTTTTTTCTATGAATAGTTGTGACATTTACTCTAGGAAAAGTTTAATCCCATGCTAAGGCATGAGTAATAGAACAGCTAAAGTCATGTATGATCATTGAATACTCTTCCCATTGATGTGTGGTTACATAAAATATACCCTGATCTGTGTGAACTCTAAGAACCATAAAAACACATATTTTCTAAAGACTTGCTTTAATATTGTGGGAATTTGACTAATGTACTCTCATCCTAGTATTTAATAGAGGTGCAAAGGGAACTTTATACATAGATTTGTAGAGATCCATTCTTGCAAAGTTTCCTCTTTTCTGAATTTATTTTCCAAAATATCCTGTAACCACAGATTTCTTAATTCTGATGTCTTTTTCTTTCAGACTCAGCAAATCTACTATACTCTACTATATTCCCTGGACTCTCTTGTCCAGAACATGACTGCAGGAAGCAATAAAAGACAATAATTGATTCACCTTGAATTTTCTCCTTCTCCAAGAATCACAGTTCTGTACTGTCTATTTTACAATATCTGAAAACAATTGATTCATTTATGTCATTCAGTATTCCAGTTGTTTAAGGTAGTAGAATATATTCTGTTCTTCTTTCTTTACCATGGAAAATGGTAGAAATATCCTATTTGGATGAGATGTTACGAAAATTATGGTCAGAGGAAAATTCATAAATTTATAATCTTCCAAAGCAAACAAGAAAATAATAAAATCCAAGACATTAAAAAATGCAACAATAAAAATGATTAAAACCTATAAATGCACATGTAGAGGAAAATCAAAGGTAAAAGCAAAAGAATAAGAAAAATTAAAAGCAACATAATTAAAAATTAAACCCCAAATTTGTTATTGAAATAAATTTATGGTGAATTTAATGTTGTGTTAGCAGATATTGATTTATTATGATGTATACTTGAACCTTGCATAATTATCCAATGTAAAGTTAAGTAAATAAATAAATAAATAAAATAGATGAGGTATAATAGTTATTTGGGTAATTACAATATGGTTCTAAGATTGGCCTAGTTCTTAAATAAATAGATAAAATACTGGATTAAAAAAGAACTAGATATCAAATAAAAATAAGGAGATGAAATATAGTTATACAAAGTTATAAAGAAGGATGAAAAATAATCACATTAGAAGAAATAAAATGCAATTAAATAGAATAATTTTACAATTTGAAAAACAAGATCAAATAGATAATTTTGTATGGCAATATTACTAATCAACATTGACTATACAAAGCACAGAGGTTTTTAAATTTGTCTGTGACAAAAATAATATTAAATATCTTTTGACATGTTCATTATTTTCTACTTTACAAAAAATGCATGTACATATGGATTTATGGGTGACTATTTTTTAAATGTTGAAGCACAAATATTTTTATGCTATTAAATTTGCTGCATTGTAAAGAAAAATTTAATGAATATTTTTATAAAGTCAATGAAATTCTGATAAATCTTAAAGCAAAAAATGAAGCAAAATTACAGAAAAGCTCAATTATCATTCTCCTACCACTATATTTGACAATTTTCATCTTCATATTCTCTGCTTTTCTTTCTCAGACTATACATGAACTATCCATGCATTTTTGTATGATGATAATTTTCTTTCTGCAATTACACATTTTTCCTGTATGAATAATCTTATGTTTTCTGTTTGTATAGATCAGCATACATATCAACTATTGTCAGTTACATAATTTGCCTTTCCCAGGATATAGGAAAAATGAAAAGCATTAATATATGTACAAATCGCAGTAATATTTGGCTATCAATAACTGATCCAGAGCTCTTTCTTTACAAATATCACTAGCACAATGATTTGAGGGAATGGACGGAAGGACGATGAAAGACTGTGCATAGAAAATGTAACACTAGTCACACGGGTTTAATTCTACTTTTTATGTGACTTAAAATTTCAGTGGAGTACAATAAACATTTATTTTTCACATATTTGACAATATGCTGGGAGTCTACTGATCTAGGATTGGCTTGACTAGGTAGATCTGCTTCAAGTTGTGTGCCTGTTTGGGTTTGACAATCACTATGTCTTGAACTTTGGTCTGTTCCATTAATTTCATTATGAGAGTCAGACTGACAGAGTAGCTTTTATCCAGTCTCCTAAGCCAAGTGTTCTTACCCTAACAAAGGTGCAGAAGGACAAACCAAAGCATATGAGACTTCTTAAGGTCTAGAATAGATGCAAATCTAGCAAATTGTCACACTCTCCACTGTCCACAAGTCACATGACAGAACTCAAAGTGTAAGTACTAGGCAAGCACATGGTACATTTTGTTGTGGAAACTGCAAAATTGCATGACACATTGTATATCCAATGAAGAGTA
Source organism: Solenodon paradoxus (assembly GCA_004363575.1). Lineage (NCBI taxonomy): Eukaryota > Metazoa > Chordata > Mammalia > Eulipotyphla > Solenodontidae > Solenodon > Solenodon paradoxus. The sequence continues at coordinate 169,509 of RJWH01001057.1, forward strand.
AAATTTCAAATTCAGCAATACCATCTACCGCAGCATAAATAATAAGACGAATATAACTATGGTCGAAGGAGAGATTATAAAAAAACACTGGGTCAAAATATAGACAAAAGTAAGATTTTATAAAGAGATAAAACTCTAAATATGTATATATATATATATATAATTTTATGCAATTGTTCTTGAAATGAGTCTAGTAAGTTCTATAAATACATTTTTTCCTGAAATCAAGATTCATTAACCAATTTGTTTTTAATCTGTAGATACTACTTTAAATTATCTACTACGTAAAATTTTAGTTTTACAAAGCAGCTAATATTAATAATAAAAAAGTTGGTAGAAAGATAATCAACTCTGCTTCCTTCCTGTAACTTGAAATAAAATTGCAAATAGAATGGTATCCTTATCTATTTTCACAAAGCTATTATGAAGCAATTAAAACTTCTGAAAAAAATTAAAATAAACATTTATACCTAATCTAAGAAAAATGACAGGGAAGGGTCGAATAGCCACAAGGCTCAAGTCGGTGAACTGGACGACCGCATCCTATTTCAGCAGACGTGATGAGGTATCCTGTTTTGGAAAAGACTCTCTGAAGAAACTATTCGAAGCCGATCTGGAAAACAATGCCAGCCATGCATTAAATCACGTCCTACATTGTCTCAGCTGAAACTTCCCGTCCCCATTGCTGGAACTTCCCGTCCTCATTCTTTCAAAGAAAAATAACCCTCTGATGGTTGCCGCTTACCCTATAAAAAGTGTACCAAAACCTGAGTCTAGCAGAATGCTCACTAGACAGTGAGACTTCCCGGTCTGAATCGGGACCAATAAAGTTGTGCCTCAGTATATCAACAACCTTGTCTCGGTGGTCTCTTTCGCCACTGGTCTCTCAGGGTATATGAAGAATAATGAGTATTGTATATCTGTAAGTAAATAAAAATCAAAATAGTTAATTTTAAAGTGAAGCAAAATTTACTACTTTTTAAAGTAAACGCAGTTTGTGCATCTCTGGGATTGCAATCTTTAGAAATTTTGCAGAGTAAGTTTTCATTTTTTTTAAGTGGTTGAATCAAACAAACCTATTAGCTTTGTATTGAAAGTGTATATTTTGCAATTCATCAGAATGATGGCAAAATCTATCATCCTCTACCTAATGGCAATGATGATTGTGTGAAAATCAAGTCTTTCCCTCAGAGTAACTCAGCCTGAAATTGTCCTTGTACAATTAGAAAAACAAAACAATCTTCATGTTAATCAAATGAAGACTTATGTTTAGCAACTTTCATCATCAAAAGGATCACATCAGTGACAATGATGTTGTATATTTCACATTCTTCTAAAAATACTGTTCAACTATTGTTCAGAATCTTAGTTGTTAAAATAGAATACAATACCCTTATTATACCATTAATGTGGCATAAAGCTTTTAACATTAACAAACATGGTGACTGAATTAGGAAATACATATTACAAAGAAAATAATAGAGTTTCAACAAAGAATTGAGAAAAATCAATGATAAAGCTTTCTCATGTAATTGAGCTAACTCCAATTCTAAAGCATTTCCTGTACTAAGCACACACACATAAGCACAATATTTGTAGAATTTATTACCTGGGATCTTTCAGATAAAAGTGAGAAATACAGTTTTTTCCAGATTTAAAAAAGGCTAAAGGACTTTACTACCATGAGACTTTCCTTAAAAGAAATGCTGAAACATAGTCTTCTGTCTAAATAAAAAGGAAAGTATAAAAAACCTATTATGAAATAAATAGACAAAACCAGAAAACAAAAGTCAATATGACACTCTCAAGCCTTAATAATTCAATACTTACCCTAAATATAAATGGACTGTATTAACTCATCAAAATGCAGTGACAAGATGCAAAAAGTTCTGACTTAGCCACTTTATACAAGAAGCTTAAATTATAGCGACATCTTGTGGTTAATATCAGACAAGACGATTTCAACAATTACCTCAAATTTTAACCTCATATATATGAACTATACATATGGAATATGATTTTAATGATAATTTTTATGTTTATGTATAATTGTTAAATATATTTTAGCAGCTATTATAATGAATCACAAAACATTTGGCACCAGGGAAATTGTACTGTAGTCTTGGGATAGTTGATAAGAAATTTTAGATTATGTATTTGTCCCTCTAGCCAAAAGGAACATTTATTATTATACAGCATAAGGTTTTGGACAAATGCTCAGGAGCCATAAGGATCTGAAACCCTGAAGCTGTATAACAACAGGCATTCAGAAGACCTGTGAAAAATTCAGCTTCTAAAACCTCACTTGCAACCAATACCAATGGTTGATTTGTGGTCATTAAAGATTACATTGACTCTACGTTTCTTAATTTGGTAGTGGCCTATAGAAAAACAAACTTCAGTTTTGAATTCTCAGGACTATAAGTTAGTCAAAATGCTGGTGTCATGGTTTTACAATTATTGTTATATTCCAAGTTCAAATTCTTGCATTTTTCAAGTGACTAGAGCTAAAATGTGTTTTTCTCTTTAAACACTGACTCACAAAAGTACAGCTCTTTTTCAGTCCTGGCTTAAAAAATCTAACTATGACATATGGGCAAGGACAGAAGAAATATTGGTAAATAATGCATATAAGTAGAGATAGTGAAAATCAAACCATGATAACGCTTAAATAAAACAGCTGTGGTTTTTTGTTATGCAAATTCGCTCAAAACATCACAAATCTTTTTTTTCCTCTCTATGTAACTTTATAGATAAGTACTCCTTGAAAGCGATGTATAAAAATCCTAACACTTCTCATTATAGACATCATAATTACTTGAATACATTACTTTGCATTACTTTGATGTAACACAGCATATTGATGCAATTTGATGTGACAAGACATTTCACAATGTCATATATAAAAATTCTGAGTTAAACAGTTTATTTAAAACCAAACTTTACATAATATAACATAAATATAACAATATTGAAAAATAAATTTGTGTACTCTACATTGCTAGCACATTTAAAGTGGCAAAACTTATGTTTCATGAAATATGATGGGTAGCTGTAAGAGGCATGAATGTATTGCTATGAAATATTACAGGGACACTACTGTCCAGATGCTTCATCTCTATACAGCGTATTCAAAGCTTCCTGGGTCAACCACCTTCTATTTATTCAAATTTATATAGACTAAAATCAAAAAGAAAATCTGACAGAATGATTCATGATTAATTAGAATGTATAGCTCATTGACATGCTATAGTTTAATATTAGCAGAATTCAAGTTAATTTTTTTAAATCATTATGCTCATCATATTAAAAAATGCCAAATATTTAAGTTGCTACAAAATCCAAGATGATTTATTCCAAACTTACAGCAGTGACAATAAAATTCTGGACAACTTATTAAATATAAAACTTCCACAAAATATTATTTAGGGAAAACTGATTCAATGGATCAAGGAATATAGATTTGCATTTCAAATATAAAATGTTTCTAAATAATTGCAATACAACAGTATTACCTATATATTATATATCTCCCACCAAATTGGGAACATTTGTAATTTAATGGTCCAACATTTGAAGTTACACATATGAACTTTATATTGTACTAGATATGTCGTGAAACACAGTATGTAAAGAAATATTTTACATATCAAATTATATTTATAATAGCAACTGAGTTAATTTGAGCTATGAATTTCCATAGAAAAGCAAGTTCATTGCATACATAAGGAAGTGATTTTTTTTTTAGAGAAAAAAAAAGAGAAGAAGAAGAATTTCTATTTAATTATTTTGGTTGTCCCATGTCCACCTTGTCATGAACTCAGAACTCAGGTCCCTGGGCTTTATATGGTTCACCCTCCAACCATTGGTCTGATATTTGAGCCACCGGGTGTGCCTAAGCAATTTCTTATATCAGAGTAAAAGAACGGTTTTATGTGTAATAGGCATCTCAAAGTAAGCTTGTCTAAAATTGAAAATTTTGTCATTTTTATTTCATAGCCTACTTTTACCATAACCATCTACATCTTATTTTATGGTGATGTTATCTTTTCCATAACTCTGGTTAAGCACCTTTGAGTTGTCTTTGCTTTCTTTCACATTCATATATAATCCAATAAAAACATTGAATCAAACCATTTTTCACCTCTTTTATTTTGTTTTACTATGGTATGAATTAACATCATCTTTTAATTAAATACCTGTGATGACTTGAAGTTTGTCTATTTGCCTCATTCTTATCCCCCTATAGTGTACTCCATGCAGTAGTTGAAGTTTTCTTTAATAAGTGAGATGATGTTTTTACTCTGATCAAAATCCATTTCATTCAAAGAATTCTGAATCCTTCAATTGACCTACAAGTCTCCTTATGAAATGATCGTTACTATGTGATTCCACTTTATTTTAATGCATTATTACTTTTTTTCCTTCCTCATTTTATGACAGCCACATCATTCTATAAGGTCAAGCCCACACTCATTTTATAGACCTTTTTACGAGCTCTTTACTCTGCCTGAAAAGTTCTTCTTAACATATTTGTTTTGCAACACCCCATTTTCATGTTTTAATATTTATTTCCTTTGTTAAATATAAGATCCATGAGGGTAAAAAAGATGGCCTACGCATTAGCATATATATCTCCAACACCTAGTGACAGCACCCTATAAAAATTGTTAAGCTGAAATTAATGAGTGTAAAACAAGTTTGTATGCTCAAGCAAGGATGCTTTACAGGACAGGACCTTGTACCGATCCTACAGACTGAACAGTTTAGCTTCAAACTCCTTTGTCTATTGATAATCCCTGGAGGTAAAAAGTTATCAGTACTTTTATGACACTGTAAATGAGAACTGTAGGTGTTCCATTCAAATAATATGTATAGGGAACAATACCCTCATTAATACCCACTTAACTGTTCTCAGTGTAGTTTCTGAAGAATTTTGGCCAGTCTATTATTTCAAATCCCAAGAACAGCGTCACAAACTGGGAAGTTAGCCACTCTGAAACTTTGAATGAGTTTCGGTGCCTTTGTTACTATCCATTCAGTTCCAATGGGCTGGTTGATAATATTCAGAGTCATTCACAGACTCAAATAAGAACTCATTTAAGATATTTTTTCTGTCTCATATTCAAGCTGTGAAAGGAAATTCTATGACAAAGTTTTAATCTCATTATTATCTGAAAAAATATAATAAGTAAGAAGGTGTTTATTTTGTTTTGGTAAGAAATATACATTTAGAGGTAATCTTCCAAAGCTGTAATTTAAAGTTTGAAATAAAATCGTCTTATTTGCTTGTACACATTCACAAAATATCAAGTCACATGAATTAACACTATAGTTTCTCCAATTTGTACACATTTTCATCATAATTTTACACTATACATGTTTAATAGAAAAATATCAAATTCGTCTGCTACCTAAAACATTTTTAACAATTGCTTGCCTTTATTCTTTATATGTAGACCTTTCAAATATCCTGTAAGAGAAGGCTATTTAAAGATGCAATAACTCAGAAATGATGCAAAATATTAAAACTTGTCAGATGCTCCACTTTGACATATGGACTTTCCTCCTGGAACTTCAACAATGCCATTAATATAGTATTCAGGTGAAAGCAAACTTTTACACCATTCCCACCTTTGTCTATTTATGTGCCTTCATATTATCTCCTATATTTGAAATATTAGTTTTGGAAAGCAAATGATCTCTTTCCAAATAATATAGATACATTTATGTTACATCTTATTTTCAGCAATTTAATTCATAATGTCTGGTTACATTTAATCTAAAAAAATAAATTTAACTTTATCATAAGGGCAGATAGAAAGATGACAAAGTATAAAAATAGGAAATCTTCTACTGTGTAAGATGTATATAGACATTTTCACTTTGGGATACAAGATGAAAGAGACAGGGGAAAACTATGTGGAATGGTGGGGACCCCAAACCATACCATTTTGTGCCTGACTTCACTGTAGGGAAATTTTTTAAGATCATTTCCCCTTTTGGTCTTCTTTGAACACATATATCAAATTGATAGTTTTACAATGAACCTATAAATTTCTGCCTCAAATAAGATCATACATACGACTTTTTATTTAGTGTATATTAAGGTAATACTTTGCAAGCCATTTTCTCTAGCACAGAGATACTATGGCACGTTCAAAATCCATGTGGTAGAAGTCCTGTTCTATGATATAGTCAGAACTAGTAATTGCTCTGATAATCTCAAAAAGTCATTAAAAAAGAATCTCTGAAAAGTACATAGCATTATCATTACAATTTGCTTTTATTTGTTAAAATGCTTAAATGTCCATTCATTCATCAGTGTTTGATATATAGAAAATATAGAATATATGTATGTATTTAGAAAATATAGAGTATGAGTGTCATGCTTGAGCAGAGGTCATGCTATACTTCTCTATGTACTCCAATATTAGCATATGTATTACCAAAGCAGAGACCAGAAGTTATTACTGAATGAGTTAGACAATAGGATTTTTAGTATATATCACCTTGAAAATCCATTACTATATTTTCCTATTCCTTTGAAGATGAAAAGAAAGATAAAAGACACATTCAAATCAATATAAATATGAAATACTTCCAGTTTTTATAGATTTACATTTTTTCCTTGTTCCCTCATACTGATTTGATAGCAAAATATAATGTCTCTTTTTATTGAAACATTGCAAGCATTAAAATCAATGTCTTTGAAATTAATAAACTTATATTATGCTCATATGTTATTAATTTCAATTAAAGATGTATAATTAAAACAATAAACACAATTGATATCACAGGGCTTGAGAAAGACGCATTGATTCTTTGAAGCATATGGCTCACCTGATGGGAAAATAAATCAATAAGCATATTATACAAAATAATCTATTTGCTACACAAATCAGTGTGAAGTAATAATTGCTAGATATTAAAGATGGAGAGCAAAATGTTGGAAACTATGATAATATGTTTAAGTAGATATAACTTAAGAATTTTTTGCCTCATAATTGTGCTTCTCACATTGGATCAAGGAAAATGATTATTATCTTTACTCTAAATTTGCTTTTCTTATGTATATTTCAAACTATCAAATGGAAATAAAAGCAATGCAAAGATATAGAAGTTAAAGTCAAGTATCCATCCACTTTTCCATTGTATTCTTCTATATTTAGCAAATTAGTATATACAACTTCATATATGTCTTTTTCATATGAATATTCATAAGAATATATACACTTCTGTATTCTTTTATTTGTAGTGAAATAGAAATAATGCCATGAATAATACTCTGAAATCTTTTAAACTTAATAATTTAATGTCTTCAGAGAGTAAAAGGACTTGAAAATGAAGTGTTTTTGCAATTTCTATAGACATGCCTTATATAATTTTCTCTAAAGAACATTTCTAATGTTAATATCTTAAGGACCAGAGGTATTGAATCTAGATTATGTGAAATTGATTAAGCTTTTTGTGGCATAATATATATATATATAAGTATTATCACTTTCATTTATCAAAACTTTCTTATAAAGAAGGAATAAATTTATCATATCTATAAATAAAAAAATCTTAGGTGAAAAATAATTAAGAATTTTGACCAAGGTAATAAATCTATTAAATATCAATCATGGCTTTAATCCAGAGTGCAAAGTCTGAATTTACATGATTAAACACAATGTCTCAATATCTTTATATCTAAAGGAATCTATATGCTATTTATATGTAATACTTGAATTTTTTAATTTGGCATAGTCTTTCAATAAAACACCCTTAAGATATAAACCAGAATGTATGTACTAATGAATTAAGAATAATATACCAAGTTGGTATTGGTTTAATGCAGGTTTTGATAGAAATCAAGAAAAATTCATATCATAAGAATAATAATATGCAATGAAAATTGGACTTTCTAGAATTCTAAGATGGAGAACTGGTAGGAAGAAGATGCAGATAATTTTCCCTAAAAAAGCAACACAAAACTCACCTATTTTTCAGAGACAAACACCAAGTAATAATAACAGGTGCTATGGCTCCAGAGACAGAGCAGCCATGCTGATGACAGTAGGTGAGGGCATCCAGGGTAGTATACCAGAAAACTGCAGATTTGGGACTTGGTGTAAGATCCAAAGCAGTAGAGTAGAGCCGAGGGAGGACGTGAAAAAGGTGAAGATGCGGTGCAATGAAGGCAGTGAAGAGCGTTCCTGACAGGGCTGGGGCACAAAAGCAGGGAAGACCATCTTGACATGGGGTGGAGGGAGAGCCAGCACCCCAGGGACTTGGTTGGCACCCCCGCGGTGAAATTGCACTGGGTGCTGCGGTAACTGGAAGGCAGCAAGGGAAGTTCCCCACCACCACCCCTCCCATCATCATTTCACCATGAAGCCTCAGGAATCATCCATTGGATATCCGACCCACCAAATATCCCATGCACTGGATATCCCACCAACCACATATCACATCCCCAGGTAAAAAGAAAGAAGGTAGTCTCCCTGATGGGACTAAACTTTAATGCCACACACTAGTACCACCTTTTGGGTAGAGGTGGAACTGAAGTCTGATTGCCAATAACGGGCCAGAATCAAGGTGATCACCTTACACAATGCCATCACTGCAGGAATACTGAACCCTCAGATATATAAGCAAAATGCTGGACACAGCAAAGACACAGAGAAATGTATGCAAAATGATGGATCCAATCAAAAGCCCAGGGGAAAATCTGAATATAGCAGATGTATACAAACTACTTGGAGATGAATTTAGGGTAACAGTGATTAACATATTCATGGGAATCTCGAAAATAATAGAGGAAGTAAAAGAGAACATCAAAAAAGAAAGAGAAGAAATGAAACAAGATATCAAAGGAGTAAAGAACACAACAGCTGACCAAAAGAACTCTATAGTGACTCAATAATAGGATGGATGGAGTTTCCAAGAGAATCAGCAATCCAGAAGATAGGGCAGAGGAATTCAATCAAACCAGCAAAGAGTTATAAAAATGCAAAGAAACAAAGACAGCATTTGAGATTTTAAGGATAACATCAAAAGGAACAACATTCCTATCACAAGGGTTCCAGAAGGATAAGAGAAAAGGGGGCAGAAACAATATTTGAAGAAATAATACACAAGAACTTCCCCAATGTGAAGAATTAAGCAAATCCCCAGGCCCAGGAAGATCAAAGAGTTCTTAATAAAAGAAACACAAACAGAAATATACCTAGACACATCTTTATGAAAATGTCCAAAACACAAGATAAAGAAAGAATCTTAAAAGCAGCCAGAGAAAAATGTTTCACATAGAGGTGAGCCCCCATTAGATAGTCAGTGTATTTCTCAATTGAAATTCTACAGACCAGAAGGAATGGCATGATATATTCAAAGTGCTGAGAGAAAAGAATTTTCAACTACACCCAGCATGATTATCATTCATAAATGAAGAAAAAAAGAAAAAACTGTTCTGATAAGCAAAATTTAAATGAATTCATCATCTCAAAACTAGCTTTGCAAAAAAAATTTAAAGGATGCTCTGTAAAGTGTAAAGAAGCCCCACATAGAAACAATAAGACAGCAAATGTAAAATGTGATCAGGAAAAGAACAAAAATGTATATCATCAGAAGGTGTCAGAGTCTAATCTGCTTTCAAATGAAAACAGGAAATATACATAGAACTATATATGGCAACTTCAGTGTAACCTCAAAATGCATTCCCAGGAAAAATGCAAAAAATAAAACAAAAGGGAAAAACTAATCAAAACTTAACTGTACCCATTCGACCTAAGAAGAGAAAGAGAGAAGAAAAAAGACATTTTCTAGAGCAACATACAGAAGACAAGTCACAAAATGACACTAAGCAGCCAAACTTCTGGTGCGTTCCAGAAACCCATCCCCTTTCAAAAGATAAAGACTCAAAGTCAATGCCTGGAACACAATTCTACAGTTGAAATGCAGTCACAAAAGTGTAGGAACGGCTATAATCATATAGGTTAAAACAGACTCTAACTAAAAAGCATAGCAAATGACAGATATGAACATTATACAATGATGAAGGGCTCAATCCAGCAAGAAGACATAACCCTTGTTAACATATATGCACCAAATGAAGGAGTGTCAACTTATATTAGACAAATATTATGAGATCTGAGGAGAGACACTGACAGTGTCACAAAAAATATCGGGAGACTTTGATACCCCACTTACAACTATGGACATATCAAACAGGCAGAAAATTAACAGGGAAAAAACAGTTTTAAATGGCCATCTGGAACAGATAGGTCAAATAGACATATAGACATATACTGAACACTTTACACAATGACCACAGATTTCACTTTCTTCTCTAGCATGCAAAGAATATTCTTAAGGATGGTTCATATGCTGGGAAGCAAAATGTCTCTCACCAAATTTGCAAAGATTGAAATCATACCAAGCATCTTTTCTGACCACAGTGGCTTAAACCTAGAAATCAGCCACAAAATGAAAACTGGACAACCTCAAGTAATTGGAAACTAAACAATATACTTCTGAATAACTATTGGGTAAAGGGGGAAATCAAAGAGGAATTTTAATATATTAAGACAAATGAGAATAAAGACATGAGCTACCACTTCTATGGGATGCAGCAAAAGGAACACTAATAGGAAGGTTCATCGCAATCCAGGCCAACCTCCAGAAACAAGAAAAATCACAAATAAACCACTTAACTCTACATTTAAAACAGCTAGAGAAAGAAAAACAATTAAAGCCAAAAAGAATCAGAAGAAAGGAAGTAATCAATATTCGAGCAGAAATAAATGAAACAGAGTAATAAGAAAATCCAGAAGATCAATGAAATCAAGCGGGTTCTTTAAAAACAAATCAGTGAAATTGGTAAATCACTGGCCAAAATCAAAAAGAAAAAAAAGAGAAGACTCATAACAAGAATCTGAAATGAAAAGGGAGAAGTTACAACAGATACCAGAGAAGTTCATAACGTCATAGTACATGGGTAGATTTTTAGAAAAATACAGTCTATCAAGACTCAACTTGGAATACTCGGAAAACTTGAACAGAGCAATCACAAGTAAAGATATTGAAGAAGTAATCAAAAGTCTCCTAAAAATAAAAGTCAAGGATCAGATGGCTTCTCTAATGAGTTCTAACAAACCTTCAAAGAAGAATTAAAATCTATTCTTCTCAAGCTTTTCCAAAATATTGAAGAATAGAGAACTCTTTCAAATACTTTTTATGAGGCTATCATTACAATGATACCAAAAGCTGATAGCAAGGTCACCAAGAAATAGAAGTATAGACCAATATCTATTATGAACATAGATGCAAGCATTCTCAACAAAATACTAGCAAACTGAATCTAATAATGCATCAAATAGATCATCCATCATGACCAAGTGATATTTTAACCTAGGGTTGCAAGGATGGTTCTACACACGTAAATGTATTAATATCATACACCGTATCAATAAGAGCAAAGAGAGAAAGCACATGATCATATGAACATATGAAGACAAAGCTTTACACAAGATCAAGTGTCCATTTATGATTTAAAAAACCTTCATTAAAAGGGAATAGAAAGTACTAAAAACTCAAAGCCTATGTTATAATCAGTGGTGAAAAATTGAAATAATTTCTTCTAAGGTCTCAAAAAGACAAGGTTGTCCACTCTCACCACTGCTATTTAACATTGCAATAGTGGTCTTAGCCAGAGAAATTAGGCAAGAAAAATAAATAAAAGGATTCCAAATTGGGAAGGAGGAAGCAAAACTCTCATTATTTGCAGATTACATTATATATACTGGAAATCCTAAAAAATCTATCAAGTAACTTCTAGAATTCATCAAAAAATGCAGCAAAATGTCTGGCTACGAAATCTATGCACAAAATCTGTAGCATTTTTGTAAGCAAACAACTCAATAGAAAAAAAGGAAATCACAAGAATCACATCATTTAAAATAGAAGCTAAAAGAATAAGATACTTGCGCATATACCTAACCATGGAAGTAAGAGACCTGTAAAATGAAAATTAAAACTTCTTCTTAAAATGAATAGAGGAGGAAAAAAATAAATGGAAACTATATCCCCTTCTCTTGACTGGGATAATCAACATCATTAAAAAGACCATCATGCCAAAGGCAATATACAGGCTTAATGCAATCCCCACTAAAATCCCACAGGCTTATTTCCAGGAAATAGAACAAAAGATATTTAATTTTTTATGGAACAACAGAAGACCTCAATGTTAGTAAAAAAAAGAATTAATCTGTATGAATTACACTCCCAGAAATTGAACTGCATTGCTAAGTAGTAGCAATCAATATGACCTGAATCACCACAAATTGATCCACTCACATAGTTAGTTAATCTATGAAAAAGGAGCCAAAAGCATATAGTGGATAAAGGAGTGGGGAAAACCGGACAGCCACATTCCAAAGAATGAAGCTAAACCACTCTCTAACAACATTAACAAAATTTACTCAACACAGACTAGAGATTTGGATATAAGACCAGAAACCACAGAATTCTTAGAAAACAACATAGGGAAGATTTCCCATGACATCAGTCATAGTGAGACTTTTTGGGACTTCACCATCAAGGGAAACTAGAACAACAATAAACAATTTGGACTACATCAAACTATGGAGTTTCTTCATAGTGAAAGAAAAATTCACCAAAACCAAAAGGATAGCTACTAACTGGGAGAACATATTTGCATTTCATATTTCTGACAAAGGCTTAATATCTGAAATATAAAAAGAACTCACAAAAATCAGTAACAGAAAGACAGGCAAACTAATCAAAAATTTTGAGAAGGAATTGGATAAACACTTTTTTGAAGAGGATGTACATATGGCCAGCAGCCACATGAAAAGATACTCTTACTTACTGGATATCAGGGAGATGCAAATGAAAATAACAATGAGATAACACCCTATTCCTGAGAGAATGGATATTATCCAAAAGTTTTGACAAGGATGTGGAAAAAAGGGAGCATTTGCCCTGCTGGTGGAATTGAAAATTCATACAACCCCTATGGAAAACAGTTTGGATATTCCTAAAAAAATTTAAGATAGAAATCCCATATGATCCTGCCGTTTACTTCTGGGTTTTACCTAATAGATACAAAAAACCCTCATCCACAGAGATTTGTGCACCCCTATGTCTATTGCAGCCCTATTCACAGTAGCTAAGAACTGGAAATTAATTTAAGTGCCAAATGTCAGATGAATGCAAAAAGAAATGGTACATATATACAAAGAAATACTACACAGCTCTTAGAAGAGATAAAATTCTGTCATTTGAATTAACATGGATGGGGATAATCTAGAGGGGATTACACTAAGTGAAATAACTCAAAAGAAGAAAGAGAGATACTAGATGACCATACTCATAAGTGGAATGTGAGTAGAGAAAAGAAATGCTCAGACTAAACAAAACCAACCCTTGGACACTTACAATAGAAATGAGGTTACCAACAGGGAATGGGAGCGGGAGGCAAATGGTAGCAGAGCTCACTGGACAATAGTGAAGATCACTTGGTGATTTGGTGGAGAGCAGGGTTTGTTGGCATGTATCTTAAGGAATGGGGAACGTATACATATGAAGCTATTTTAATGTGTTTAGTAATTATTACAAAAAAAATAAATAGAAAATTGGACTTTCTTCCATCAGGGTAATTGGTTGTGACTAGTAGCATTTTGTATATGTTAGTAATACAAATTACATGTGCCTATTACTAAATGATATATAATGTGGAGCCGTTCGAAGTTAAAATTATAAATAGGGCTTTGAGATGTGATACATTTCTAAATACACCATCCAGAAGTTTATTAAATCTATTGATAGGATATATAAATACATATAAACATATTTATATATATAAATATATAAGCTAATGCTAACATTATAGCATACTTTGGTTACCAAATTAGGAACACAATTTTCAATTGTCTTACACATGGAACAGATAAATCTTTCTTTTATAATATTTTATAATATTAAACACACAAATGCACACAAAAAGCTTATAACAGCATCTGAAGAAAATAAAAAAAATCAATAGAAATAACTGTAACTAACTTGCTCAACTTAATGGCAACTATAAAAAATTAAAAAACAGAACATCTTCCTTAAAAAGAAGCATTCTGTTAGGTTTATAAACAAATGCACAATAAAATGTGAAAATATTGAGTTATTAAATGTTAAGTATGTCCAGTTTGTAATATGAACTTTAATTGTTAGTATTTCTTATTAAGGGGAGGCATGGCCAGATTACTTTCTCCTGTTATCCTTACTTAAAAATCAATCATCATAAGTCTTAAAAGAAAGGAAAATTATATCTTGTAAGTTAGTCCCATTTATTTAATCATATCAATATGTAAGTTCTTCCAAAAATATCCCAAAAAATAATCCCAAGAGATCTTAAGTGAGGAGTAGAAAATCTACTTCTTGATATGTCTGAATCCAATTTTTTTTCCTTTCATCACATGTCCTATTTGTATAGGTAATATACATTACATTGTCAGATCTCACACTAAGTACTGGAAATAATTTGATGCTTTTGTTTTATTTTATTTTTTTAAGGAAAAGTACAAGTAGGAATGAAGACAAGTAGGCAGGCAGACATGAAGAGACAGAAGGAAACATTTTATTTTTATTTACTTGTATATCCAGGGTGTTTCCCAAGGCCGGGGTCTTAAACCCCGAATCTTGGGATATATGTGAATCTGCCCCATAGACTAAACCACTAGGTCACCAGGGTGTGCCTAATTTGATGTTTTATATGAACCTTCTTAGAGCTCTCACAAGCTGCTTCACTCTTTATGGCCTCAATTCTAAGTATTATACAATAATTTTTTGCTGATCTACATTAAAATAAATACTTGATGTTTTAATAGCTTCTTGCTATTTCCTGTGGATTCTTTTCATCTCATCTGGGTCACATTTTCCTTTTCCAGGACTTATTTCTGAGTTCCACCTAGGCACTATATAGCCTGACTTTATTCCTGAAATACTAGGTTCACTCTTTGTGACTCTCCAGATTTTATTTTATGTTAAAATGAGCAACATTCCCTAACAAATAAAACAACGATAAATACTTGTATACCACATACACTATATCCTAAAATTCTCTTTTTTAATACAAACCAGAGAAGCTCGAAGGACAATCATAAAACATTCCTCACTCTCTGACTCCTCCCAGCAGCATTTTCAATTTCAATTCTTGGGCCAAATAATCTTCAAGCACTGTGTTATAAATCTCATGAATACGGAAGAAAATAAGACTTTGTAACAAGGAAATTAAGATTTCTCTTTTTGTACAGAATATCTCCTTTTAAATCCCTCCTGCTTTTTATAAAGATTAGTAATGTGGGTCATATTATTTATGTCTCTGTAGAAGGTTACATTAAGCTTCACAGGACTACTATTATAACTGAGATGCTTGTTATTATTTGAATAATTTAAAATGAATAAATATGCAGTGTTGTTCTTATGTAAGAGACTTTATATCCAAGCAAGAGGGAGGAAAATATCTATGACAAAGGTTTGAATCTGTGTAGAAATCTTCAGAATCTCCAAATAATAATTGTATTTACAAAATTATAATCTTTAGATAAGAGATACTTTCTAATTATGAATCTGAAGCAGGCTCTAGTGAAAAGATGAACTCAGTATAGTCTCAGCCACATTTAAATTATTTTCATGTACTTCATCATATTTTTAGTGATTATATATTTATAGTACCAGAACATTCACAAAATGAGAAAGCCATCAACACATTTTCTATTCTTTTATACAAAGTAACATCTCCTGATTTAGATTCTCATCAACTGAGAGCTTAAGCCTCATTGCTATGTAAGATGATAGAAGAAATGATTTATTATATTCTGTCATTCTTTCTAGAGAAGAATAATCTTCCTCAGTACCAAAGTGGTTTTCAGGCAACTCAATCAACCATAGATCATGTCATCAGACTGTCTTCTATATTAATAAAGCATTCTGTAATAAGAAGATTTTTATGAACGTATTTATATATGGTGGAAAAACCTATAATAGGGTGCTCACAAAGGACGATTTCTGATATTATATTTTAAAATTCTTAGTTTAAAATTTTACCTGGTAAATAATAAATATTTGAATATACAGCATATTTTTTATTACAGAAATTGACTTAAAAGCTTTAGAAGCATTTTTCATTAAAAGAACTTTCTTATATGTGGAAAATATGGAGACAAACCTATGGTATGTCTTGAGAGATTTTAATACAGTATTAGATATAGTAGTAGATAATACAGTATTTTAATTACATGTTCCTTTGCATGTATAAGACTGAGATTGCTTTTAAGAATAGAATAGAAATTTTAAAATGATAAACCATTCTATCTTAGTATATATCACATGAAGACAGTTTTCTTAGAATTGTATAGAACA
Source organism: Solenodon paradoxus (assembly GCA_004363575.1). Lineage (NCBI taxonomy): Eukaryota > Metazoa > Chordata > Mammalia > Eulipotyphla > Solenodontidae > Solenodon > Solenodon paradoxus. Next base: position 185,928 of record RJWH01001057.1, read on the forward strand.
ACACAAAATTTTTGAGAGAAAAATAAAAAATATATTAATTTATAGAGTAATATCAAACACTTTCAGATGGAGACTATTTTCTAGTTAAATAATAAAGTTAGTAATTTAAATTTTTCATACCATAATTTCAAGCCAACCATAATAATTGTGTTTACATTATCAATAATAAAAGAAGAATAACATTTACTACAGAATTGAAATATGTAGGAGTATAACTGAATAATGAGTTATTTAGGGTCATTATATACAGTTTGATAGTTTAATAATGCTTGCCTTAAGCAAATAGTAAGAGACACCTTGAGAATATTTTAGGAAAAGTGCAAGAAACTCCCTTTTTATTATCTGGAAGTCTGGTAATAGTCATTTAATTTCATTTGTCCAGCATTTCTGTAAGCTGGAATTTGTTAGATGTTTTAATGCTATTCAATATTAAGTTATTGTAATAACTTCAAACTGAAAGATGATACAGTGGGATCCTTGCTTCAAATGTACTTTAGGAATCTAATTCAGTGTCATGTGGGCATGAAATAACTCATTATAGAGCAATATGTAATCTAACAACCTACCTGACTATTTGAAACCCATCATTTTGCTCTTTTGTGATTTCCATTTGTCTGTAGGATAATTTTCCATACATTGACTTTGAGTCTTTATCTTTTGGAAGAAAGTGAGTTTCCTGAATGCAGCAAAAGGTTGGGTTATGATTTTTAACCCATTCAGCTCCTCTGTGCCGTTTGACTGGTGAGTTCAGTCCATTAACATTTAGGGTGATTATTGATATGTAGCTGCTTAATGTCATTTTATAATTTTTTGTATGTTGCTTCAGATGATGCCTTTGTTCTCTTTCTTTACTTAGGTCACATGGGTGCAGTTACATTTCGATTGATTTTGCCTTTTGATTTCTTCACTTTTGCCCTGGGGATGTATTTTGAGTTAGCATGCACAGTTCTGTGTTTACTTCCTAATTTTATTTGAAAGCATTTGTCTTTCACTTATTCCAACTATTCATATTTTTGTTCTCTTCTTGTATTCCCCACATTTACTATTTGCTGTTTTACAGTTTTTCTGTGGGTTTTTATGCTTAGAAAGCATCCTTTACTATATTTTGCAAAGCTGGTTTTGTGTTGATGAACTCCTTTAACTTTTGCTTGCCAGAAATGTTTTTTTAATCATTCCTTCAGTTCTGAATCATAACCTTGTCACATACAATATCCTAGATTAAAAATCTTTTTCTTTCAGCACCTTGAAGAGATTATGCCATTTCCTTCTGGCCTGTCATGTTTCATTTGAGAAATCCATTGATACTCTTATGGGGTCTCCTCTGTATGAGACATGATTTTCTCTAGTGTTTTTAAGATTCTTTCTTTATCTTGTATTTTTGCCATTTTGATGGCGATGCTTCTATGTGTATTTCTAATTGAATTTTTTCATTAGGAACTCTTTGAGCTTCCTAGATCTGGAGGTTTGTTTTAGTCTTCAGATTGGGGAAGTTCTCATCTATTATCTATTCAAATATGGTCTCTGCACTCTTTTCTCTCTTTTCTTCTGGGACCCCTATGATGAGAATGTTGTTCCATTTGATGCTATCCCAGAGTTATCTAATGTTGTCTTCATTTCTTTGGATACTTGTATCTCTTTTCTGGTTTTCTTGATTGAGTTCCTTTGTCCTATCTTCCGGATTGCTGATTCTATTGGAAGCTTCATCCCACCTATTTAGTTCTGCTATTGAGTTCTTTAAATCAGTAATTGTATCTCTTACCTGTTTGATGTTTTGCTTTAAATCTTCTCTTTGCTTCCTGGCATTCTTGTTAACTGCTACTACTGATTTTCGGATTCCCATGAATATGTTAATCACATTTAACCTAAATTCTTCCTCAGGTAATTTACATATGTTTTCTGCATTCAGATTTCCCCCTGTGTTTTTGATTGGATACATCATTTCATGTATATCTGCTGTGCTTTTGCTCTATTCGGCATTCTGCTTATATTTCTGAGAGTTCGGTTTCCCTGGCCTTGCTTAAATTTGACTTCCCCCAGTATTGGCAATGAGCTTGCAGTTTTGCCTATTCCCACAAAGTGCACTGGAGGGTAGCGTTGAGAGACTGCCTTCACATTGTAATCCTGTGGGTGGGGTATCCAATAGATGGGATATCCAATGGGCAGTATACGCAGTGGGTGTGAGATTGCCGCTCCGTGGACCCCAGGTTCTGGAATGAAATGTCTGTGGGAGGGGTTCGAACTGGAATATCTTTGATTTCTGGTTATGGCAGCGGCAGCACATTTTCACCGCATAGGTTCCAGCTCTGCTCCTGTTACACTGTCTCTCCTCTCACCCTCTCCCTAGTTGGCCTCCCCTAGCTCTGTGTCTCAGCCCCACCTAGCATGCTTTTTGCTGCCTCCTAGCCGGTCCTGAAATCCTTAGCCTCCTCCCCTACATCCTTCCCATCGCACATCTGGAGACTCCCTAGCTCTGTCCTAAATCCAAATACACAGTTTAGCTGAGAACCGCACTGGGGGTCCTCACCCACTGTTAGTCATCAGTTATTCTGTCTCAACCTGAAGTTTCAGTCAATTTTTGGTGTTTGTCTTAGGAAAACAGGTATTTTTTTTTTCCTTCAGTGTCTGTTGGGAGTGACCCCAAAGTACTTCTTGTTGGGTCACTGTCTGGAAATTCTCCCAACTGTAGTTCTTTCTTGACCTTTCATTGCTTTCCAGAATTCAGCAAGTATCATTAGAACTGTTATCTAAAGCCCACATCAGATAGTTTGCATAAGTCTATTACATTTAGATTTTTCCCTGGCTTTTCTTTACAGTCCATAATTTTGCAGATATTTCTCTGTCTCTTTAATCTTTTTTGTCATTTTGTGTTTATTGTGGATGTTAGGCTTCCTTGTTACAAAAGTCTTGCGATGGGATGTTATTTTGTACAAAATACACTGGAGTGTTGGTCTGAGAAGATGGACTTCCTTCAGTTGTGTGATCTCAACACTTGTCAGATTTTTCTAAGCTCTAATTGAGCATTTGATTAAGTTATTAGAGTCAAACCTATAGGGTTATAGTTGGCATTGGAAATGAAAACGTTTCCCCCAAAATCAAAGTGTGAACAATAAAGCCCATCAAGAGAGATTCGAGTTGTGGGCCCAGTGCACAAGCAGTCCACAATCTCAACACAGCCCAGAAAAGAGAGAGAGAGCTAGGAGACGTAATTGGTGGATTGCCCTTGCTTGTAAATGTTCCTTGGTATCCAGATAAGTGGCAGTCACGGAAGGGGCTGATAAACACTCCCTGATTCTTGAGGGTGGAATTTATGGAGATGCCAAGCATATCAGAAGCTATTTTTCTGTTCAGCTAGGCTGTCATAGCTCCCATTTTGATAGACCCCATTTAATTATTTTTCCTGTAAGATGGGTAGAATGGTATGCTTATTTCTATAAAACAGTCTATAAAACTATCTGCTTGGATTAAGCTTTTCTTGGCTATCTGTCTCTGGCTGCCCACATAAAGCTAACTGTAAGTACTAGGATTTCAGTATTAGTGTGCTAACGGTGGAGAGAGCATGTGCTTCCCTCCACGGCCTTTTCCACAATGTCCACTACTCATTGTAAGTAGAATCTCAAGGATGTTAATGCTTTGTCCACTCCTGGCTGAGCTTCAGGTTCAGTGACTGATAGCCAATTTCCTGATATGGGAGTGCTAGCTGTGGGAGATACTCCTTTAGTGTCAATATCTCTCATTTCTCCTAATGTCTCTGGAGTCACCAACCAGTGTTTTGTGGTACCTAGACAGGTTGGTTTCTCCTGCATTTGATGGAAGTATGTCACTTCTCTTCGTTAGTATTGTTTCTATTTGAAGATTATATTTGCCCAAATAGTTGTTTCCTTAGTTGTGCTGTGGGGAGGATGCAAACCTGTGATCTTAAAAATCCACCACCTTGAAACTGGGCCCCAGAGCTGAATTTCATCTGGACTAAAGTTTTTCAAGCAATTCTGAATAATTTTTTATTAAGTGTAGAAAATACACTGTAAAATGTGCTGATGTTTCCATGGGTAACAAAATAAATGTTATAGGTCTGGAAAAAAGAGTAAACTCTAGGAAATATCAATTGTAGTAATGATAAATAAGCTGTTTCACTGCTACTCATAAACAAAGAAACAGGTTTTTTGTGTCTTTGGGTTACAAAAGAGAGGATTGTAATCACCATCTATTAATCTCAAATACTGATTTATCTTTGCAGCAAAGAGCAACACTGCTATTCATTGAATCAAAACCAAAGAATATGAAGTAGAAAGAATAAATACCTTTTAAGTGATCTCACCATTCAATCATATTCAAATATCCAATTCATCCTAAGAAGGTGTTTCTTGCTAAAAGAACAATAAATTAATCCTAACAGTATTAGGATTCCTCAGAAAAGCTGAGAATATAAATTCCCTAAGATCTCACTATCCCTCTTCTGGGTATTAACTTGAAAAAATGTGACAACAGTAACTGAAATATTTATATGCAGTAAATATTTATTGTAGAATTATTTGCAATAATCTAAAGCTAGACACAACATAAATGTCCACCAACAAATATGTGGATAAAGAAAACATGATATATATGCACAATGTTATACTAGTCAGTTATATACCAAGTATAAAAATCTGCCATTTCAACACCATGGATAAAAATAGAGGGGATAATACTTAATGAAATAAGTAAAAAGGAGAAAGGTGAACATAAATTGGTGGTAAACATGATGTATCATGTATAGATGCTGATTTGCTTACAAGATGTACACCTTAAACCTATATAATGTTATGATGTAACGTTTTTCTCATAGTCATGTAGAATATAGTCCTCACCTTTATAAAATCTATGGTTTTGTGGGTAAGAAAGACATAAAATAAAAAAATCAGTCTGCTCATTTTCATAGATTATATGCTCACATTTTAGACTCTCAAAAATAATTATTTTGTAAAATTTTCAGAAGTTATTCCATATATTTCCTCTGTAAAATTTGCTTAAACCTTTCCATCACATGTACATCTTATACAGCCCAAATTTGCGATTATGTGAAATCTTTAGTATATCTACCAAAGCTGTTATTATGATAGGTTTATGAAAGATATCATTAATTTGCTTTGTCTGAGATTATTTACTGTTTTTAAATTAGGACAGTTTACAGATTTGAGACAAAGAATGCAAATTTATTTAAAACAAGTAGTCTTTTTGGAAAAAATATATGAGATTTTGAAGGAAAATAGAGATGGATATGCCATTTAATTAAGTAATCCTACTTTGAGGCATATACCCAGAGATTACTAAAACACTAATCAGAATATATATACACATATATTTATATATCCCTATATTTATGGCACCACAATTTACAATAGCCAAGAAGACATGATAAGTGCCTGTCAGCAGATAACTGGGTATAGAAGCTGTGGTATACATATTCAGTGGAATTCTATGTATCCATTAAAATTATGTCAATTGCAACAATCTGAATGGAACTGGGGGTGATCATGCTAAGAGAAATAACCAGAAAGAAAAAGAATTGGTTTCACTCACATGTGGAATGCAAAGAAACAATCCAAACAAGCAGATTTATCTCAACAATATTCACAGGACACAAGACTGGCTACCAAGGGTGTGGGTAGAAGAAAGGAAAAGAGGAAGGAACAAGGTGGTGGTAAAGGGCACTAAAACTCTGGTATTTTGTATGGTGTAAAATATGTACAGACTGAGATGCAATTTCAGTATTCCAAAATGCATATAGCAATGTAAATGAAAGAAATTATAATATTATTTTACAAAAGAATCATGTAAGTGCTCAAAGATGGTTATCACAACATTTTATAAGACAAAATAGATGGAAACAAATATATATTTAAAGCATACACTATATATTTATGCAATGAATACCTTTCAGGTATTAAAAACTACCAGAACCATATTTTTTATCATGGGAATATGTTTATGGCATTTTGCAACAAAAATATACAAGTTACAAAATTGTATGTTCTGCATGATTCCATTTGAAAGAAGATATGTAGATGTACATAATGATTAGATATAGATTATTTGACAGATATATATCATTGCATAGAGATAAAAACACATAAAATCTATATACACTTACGTACAGAATACCTAGACCAATATAGACCAATGTTCTCAAGAATGTGCACGTTTTTAGCAGAAGTTGAAATCATACATCACTTTTTTTGGTTTTATGTTTCCTGTATTAAAACAAAGTTTATAGCAAAAAGCAAATGAAAGAAGCAAAAATTCTACACTTGCCTGTAGGAAATATATTCTAAAAATATGATCCTAAATTTTAGAATTTTCCAGTCCCACATGACTTTTCTTTCTTATTAAGATATTTTAAAGACTTCAGAAAACTGAAGCATACAACTTTTTTCAAAATAGAATCAGACTACTTGATTATTATGACTTAGAAGTACTTTGGGATTTTTTTCACATTTTTAACTATTGCCTCATATTTGTACAGCATTGCAAACTTTTGTACAGGAAATTTTTAGGTAGGAATAAAGGTAAGTAAGCAGGTAAGAGGAGGGAGAAGTTTGTTATTTTATTTTATTGTTCTTCTAGGTTGTTTCTCCTGGCCCCAAGTCTTGAACCAGGAACTTTGGGATGTATGAGGACTCTGCCTCCAGTGAACTAAACCACTAGGCCACCAGGGCACATCTTATTTAGGATTTATGCTGCACTTGTTACCAAGGGATACTGAAGTGTAATGCATAATTCACCAATTCTAAATATGCAGAATCATAAGAAAACCTCAAAGAATTCAATCTTTTATAATAAAGGTCCTCTTGGCCAAGTATGCATCAGAATGACCTAAGGACTTTCAAAATAGAAATTACTGGATTTTGCTTAACATCTGCTGAAATCAGAAGCTTAAGAAAGGGAGCTCCAAATATCTACTCTATATATTTAGCAAATATCTTATTGATTTTGATGCTATCTGTGGACTGGTGTTTTGGAATTATTTTAGAGAACTTATCTAGAATTTGATGTATTTTATTTATAATGCTTTAATATTAATTTGTTATAGTCATCACAGCTGCTGGTTTTGAGTATTTTTTAAATTTTTAGTCATAAGATTCTATATCTTAAAACTGAAGTATTGAGTAGGGTACATATTATACAACTTCCATCCCAGTGTATCAATAATCCTTTCTATAGTATTCTGAGTTATTCAATATCTGCTACAAATTTCCAGCATTGGGGATAGCTGCCCATAATCTGTCAGATATTTATCAATAACAATTTAATTGATGGAATTAATATGCCGTAAAATTATTACTTCTTAAAATATACAACTCAGTGGTGTTGAATATATTACTAAAGTTTTGCAGTCATCACTACTATTTAATATTAGAACTTTTTCACCAATCCCCTTTTTGAGAGGTTTTATTTTCGTTTATTTCAAGTTATTACTACTCATTGACCCATTCTTCATTTCAGTCTTAGACAATAATTTAATTTATCTCTCCATGGATATATCAAGAATATCTCATATTAGTAGAATCATGTACTATGTTGACTTTTATGTCCATATTCTTTCATTTAACATGTTTTAAATGTTAATGTGTTACATAACATACCAATACCCGTTATTTTTACCACCTAACTACATTAATTTTTTATGGTCATATCGAATTTTGTTTATCTATCAGTTGATGGATGTTAGAATTTTGTATACTCTTTGTCTATTATGAATAATGCTTCTATGGATATCCATGCATAACTTGTGTATACATGTTTTTAATTATTTTGATTTATATATCTAGTAGAAATTCACTACCATCTAGAAACTCTGTGTTAAATATTTTGAGGAACATCCATATTATTTTCCAAATTACCTGCACCACTTACAAATCCAAGAGTATTTTATGATAGTGTCATTTAAGCTTTTTACAAGTCTTTTCTTTTCCTGAATGATATCACAATAAAGGTGGAGGTGCATATGTATAGCTATATTTATGTATATATTATATATATATATATTTGAATTAGTGTTTTGTTTTTAAGTAAATATTCAAAGTAAGGTAAAGAGATAATATTAAATTCATATTTTTAAGTTTTGGGTAAATTCCGTTCAGTTTTCCATAATAACTGAAGCAATTTTACTCCCAACAACAGTGTATAAGTGTTCCATTTACTCTAAATCCTCATCAACACTTGTTTCCAGTCTTTTGGATAATAGAGATTCTCACAGGTGTGAAGCAATATCTCATTGTTTTTATTTCCATTTCCCTAAAAATAAGAGATGATAAATATATTGTCACGCGTCATTGGCAATAAGTATCTTTGAACAATTTTTAAAAATTAGATTATTTTGCTGTTGTTGAATCCTGAGTTATTCATATATTTGGATATTAACCCCTTATTGAATGAATGATGTGCAAATATCTTCTCCCATTCTATGGGATATCTTTCCATTATGATGATAGTATCTTTTGACATGTAGAATCTTTTTTTTATTTTAATCTAGTCTGATTTGTTTATTTTTGCTTTTGTTTCTCTTGACATTGGAGTCAAGTTCCACAAAATATCTCTAAATACAATATCAAGGAGGGTATCTCTTAAGTTATAATCTATATACTTTCTGGTTTCAGAACTTATATCTAAAAATCTTTCATCTATTTTGAATTAGCTGTTGTGAGGTATATTATATAGTGGTCTATTTTCATTCTTTTACTTGTAGTTTCCATTTTTCACATCACCGTTGATGAGAATCTTTGCTCTATCATATGCCCTTGACTACTTTTTCATATATGAGTTGCTCATAAGTGCATGGGTTTATTTTCACATTCTCAATTATGTTCCATTGATATGTGTGTCCCCTTTTATTCCAAGACAATGCTGTTTTTATTGAAATTGCTTTGTGGAATGATTTGAAGTAAAGAAGAATGGTACTTTCATTTTTTGTTCTTTCTTCCTAAGATTGTTTTCGCTATCCAGAGTTCTTTGAAATTTCAAATTAATTCCACGATATTTTTGTGCTTTTTCTTTGAAGTCACGGTGGTGATTTTGAATGGGTAGAATTTTGTTTGCAGATTGTTTTAAGTAGATCATAACCTTTTTAGCACTGTTCAGTCTTTCAATCCATGACCATAGAATATCTTGGCATTTTTAAACGTTCCAATTCTTATGAAAATGACTTGCAGTTTTCAGTGTACAAATATTTCACTTCTGTAAAAATTATTCCAAGGCCTTCATTCAATCTAATGCAATTTTCAATAGGATCATTTTCCTGAATTCTCATTCTGTTAGTTTATTATTTTCATATGGAAATTTGGCAGCTTTATGTACATTAATTTTGTATTCAGCAATTTTACTCCATTTGCTATTTCAATCAGGTTTATAATTGAAGTCTTTGGAATTCTCTATATTATCATGTCATCTGCAAGTAGTGATAGTTTTATTTATTTTTAAATATGGGTACATTTTATGTCTTTTTATCTAATTATATTGCTTAGGGTTTTCAAAATTATATCGGAATAAAAGCCATGAAAATGGGCATCTTTTCCTTGTGCAGATTTCAGTATTTCCTCATTAACTAAGATGTGGTCTGTGGGTTTGTCATATATAACCTTTATTATGTTAATTTACTTTCCAATTATACCCATTTTAATTTTTTTCCAATCAGAGGGTGTTGAGTCTTGTCATATATTTTTTATTCATCTAATGAGATGATCATATGATTTTTGCCTTTCCTTTTTAAGGTAATATTTAATCTCTTTTCTTCACAATTCTGCATTCTTTTTTGGATACTGAAATTGCATCTCAATCTGTATTTCACACCAAACTCATCACCAGAGGTTCAGTGTTCTTCTTCATCACTTTTTCCCCTCTTTCCTCTTCTGTCCCCTTTAACCCACTTGACACTCATCACTTTGTGCCCTGTAAGTTATTGCTAGGGTTTATCTGTTTGCTTCATTATACTGTATTCCACATATGAGTAAAGTCATCCTATATTTCTCTTTTTCTTTCTGATTTATTTCACTTGATTCCTTCCAGTTCTATACAGATTGTTGGAAATGACATAATTTAATTATTTCAGTAGCTGAATAGAATTCCACTGAGTATATATACCACAGATTTTTTTATCCAGTCTTCTGGTGTTGGACATGTAGTTTATTTTTATGTCTTGTTTACTGTGAATTATGCTACTATGAACATAAAGGTGCAGATAATTTTTTTCTGATGAGAGATTTTGCATATGGCTAAGAGTGAGATTGCTGGATCAAATGTTAGATACGTCTTTATTTTTTTGAGGAATCTCCATAAGGTTTTTCAAAGGGATTGCACAAATTTGCATTTTCACCAGTAGTTAGGATAAATTTATTTTCTCCACAGAACAATCATCATCAAAACAGTATGGTACTGGAACAAACTCAGACACACTGATCGGTGGAATTAAATTGAGAGCTCAGAAATAAAGCTACACCTATACGGACAATTAATCTAAGATAAAGGTGCCAAGACCATACAATGGAGTGAGGCAAGTCTATTTAACAAATGATGCAGGAAAATTACAAAGCTATAAAAAAAACCCCAAAACTAGATTGCTCATTATCACCAGACACAAAATTTAACTCAAGATGGATCAAAGTTCTGGACATATGACCGAAAACCATAGAAGACAGTGTGGGAAATAACAGTCTATGACCTCAAGCTCAAAGAGTTCTTTGGGAAAGGAACAGCTATGGCAAAAGAAACCAAAGCAAGGAAGCATTTATTTTATTCAGTCAGTCATCTTTGTTGTTCCTGCTGGCCCTAGGCCACAAACCCAGGCTCTTAGGATGTAAATGGGCTGGGTCAACTGGAGTTCATGGACCTAACTACTAAGTCACCAGGGTGTACCACCACAAAGTTATACTAATTTATTGTAACACTTTTCCCCACTCAAGACTGAAAATATAGCCTCTATCTATTGTATAATTAAGGATGCAAGATATTATGTTGCCCTTCTAGATCTTCCCCAAACAATACTTTCTGCCTTAACCTTCCCCATTTTCCCATGTAGTGATGTTCTAATAAAATTAATATAAATTTCTGCCTAAACATGCATATGTCATACATTTACATTACCATAACATCATTCAAGCAATGTTATTCACTCAAAATATTTACTTCAAGTGCTCAGCAAAATTTTCACTCTTTCTGGATAAATTTAATTATTTAACTAAAGAGAAGCATTTAATTCCTCAATGAATCCTTTTTCTAACCACCATAATAGTATTTGCTCCTTATTTTGAAACTGTTTTTTGCTAATCTGGAGAGCTTAATACATTATATTCATTGAGAATGTTTATTCTGCTACCATTGAATATGATAATCTGGTATGTTTATTAAGTCCACTCATCTAAAGTGTGGTTAAAGTCCAAAATTTTTTGCTGATTTTTCTCTCTGAATGGTATATCAGTTGCTGATCGTGGAGTATTAAAACCCCTTCCAAGTAGTATATATATATATATATATATATATATATATATATATACATATATATATATATATATATATGTTCTTGGGTAGTAGGAGCACACATATTTATGATTGTTATAGCTTCTTGTTGCGTTTACCCTTTTATCATTTCAATGTCATTTTGCTATTGTTACCCATTTTAGCTTGAAGTCTATTTTATATAAAAAATGTCTATATCTGCCTCTTAAAGCATTCCATTTTCTTCGAATAACATCTTCTATCATTTCACTTTCAGACTGTGTGTATATAGAGGTTTATCATGTCACCCGAATTAAGTTTTGATTTTTTAATTCATACATTAATTACCTGCCTTCTGATTTGTGATTTCAATTTATAAACATGTAGTGTGATTATTGATCTGCAAGGATTTACTACTACCATTTTATTTTTGCCTTTGAATTATTTTGCCCTCCATTGTTTCTTTTCCCCTTCTGTTTATCTATCTTTTTTAAGCTAGTAGATTTCTGTGGTGATCTTAGAGGTCTCTCCTTTTTTGATGTATCATGTCTCTATTGTGGACTTTACCTTGAAATAAAAGCAGCAGAAGTGGCAGTCCAGGAAGAAGACCCACAACACAGTGATGAGGCGGAGGCACACCAGAATCTCAGGGAAAAGCAGGAAATTTGTTGGAAATATAATCAATGAATTTCTCATCATTGTGATGAGAGTTGGATGGACAGGAACATGCAGAATGTTGTCAGTTTATAACTGCAACTGTGATGGGAGCAGGGACAGATTTGAAAAAGTGGCAAAAGATCCCACCTCAATCCTGGGAAGGAGAGAACAAAGGTTGAGTGATGGAAAAAAACACTGTGCTTGAGTGAAGCCCAAAGAGGATGAGTTGAGGTCAGGACCCCTCCTTTTTCAATGTTTGAGAACCCAACGAAAAGGTAATAGATTTAGACTCCCCCTCCTCCAGCATTGGAATTCCACTTAAGTAACAATGAACGCCAACAAAATACAAGAGAGTCTGCCAAGTCCCAACTCTAGGATCCCAGAGAAGAGACTAAATTCTATTGCCACATATTTGAATAAGTCCCGTCTGCACTTTGCATCTTTCAAATACACCTATCCCTCTACCCCCATGCAACCTTCTCCAATCCAGTACCTATCTTCCAACTACTGATTCAGCAAGTAACTCTTGCTACAGAAGATTGCAAACGTTAAAAAACAAAATAAAATCAGTGTACAACATTCTAGCAGAACCAAAGATAAACAGCTCAGTTCCAAAGTCTTCATGGAAATAATAGGGCACAAATGACATCAAGGTGTTATGACATCTCAAAGAGACAATGACACTTCCTCAGAAATCAAATTTTATGACATATAGGATTACATTTTCTTAATAGATATAGAACTCAAAGCAGCAGTCATAAAGAAACTTAAAGAAATAAAAGAAGATACAAAACAACAGTTAAATGAAATATAAGAAAAGTTAGAAAAACAATGCAAAGAAATACAAGAGATGACAGAACAGCAAGTTAAGGAGATAAAAACACAATGAGCAGAAGGCAAAAATTGAAGTCTTAAATAAGAAATGAAGAGAGATTCAGGATGTAAACAATAGAATAAATAAGACCAAGAGTACTACAGAAAGCTGTGGAAGCAGAATTGACCAAGTGAATCAAAGTATTAGTTACTTGGAGGAGAGAAATGTAGAAACAAACCAGGAGAAAGAAGAGAGAGAAATTAAATATGAAGAAATTAAAGAACTTTAAGAGCTGTCATACTTATTAGGAAAGGCAATATAAAAATGATGGCTGTACCACCCCTCCTCTGGTTCAGGCAGGTAAGTCATAGACTATGAAAATCATGAACTCAGGCTCAAGAACCAAGGACAGAGGGACAGTTTTTTTTTAAAGCACACTAGAAAAATCATTTGTATTGCAAGGTAAAGAGAAAGATAATGGAGCACAGAACTTATTCAAAGAAATAATTGCTGAAAAATTGTAGAGGAACTGAATATGCAAGTCAATTAAGTCAACAAAACTGGTATCTAAGTGCAAAGAGAATTACACTAATATAATCATGAAACCATCAACTATTAAAAGTGACAAGGGGTAATGCAAGTAAAAGTACTACAGTTAAGCTATAGTCAAACTTCTTAAAAAGAACTCTAGAGGCCAGGAAAAAGTGGAATTATATAACCAAAATACTTTTAAAAAAAGCAACCGTGATGAGCACTATATCTTGCATAGAACTGAGTGGTATGAGGAAGAAATATTTCCCCTGACAAACAAAAGCTGAAGGTCTTTGCTACCATGAGAACTTCCTACAATAAATTTTGAAAGGTAGTCCTCTAAGTAAATGTAAAAAACACATTAGCAATAAACCACACAAGACAATAAATATATGTACAAAACCAGAAAACAAAAGTCAAGATGGCAATAGCAAGCCCTCATATATCACAAATAACCTGGAAAGTAAACGGGCTGCCGATTTCAAAACAAAGCAAAACAAATCAAAACACAACGATCTTCTTTTTAAAGTAGAATCATTTAAGATATCGAGACAAACATAGATGTCAAGTGACTGAATGGTAATCTTAGATAAGGGATAATATAAAAGAGGAAGGACCACTGCACTCATATCCTAAGACTAGACTTAGTTACAAAGCTTGACAAAAACAAAAATGGCTATTATATAATAATAAAGTTATCAATACAGTAAGAAGACAGGTTAGTTAACAATATATATGTACCCAACATGGAACATCAAAATATATAAAACAAATATTAAGTGGTCTAAAGGAAGATCTTGACAGCAACACAAAGATAGTAGAGCACTTTAACACCTGACTTAGTAGTGGACCAATCTAAGCAGAATGTCAGGAAGGAAATAGTGACCTTAAATGACAAATTAGATAAGACTGGTTTAACAGATATCCTAGAGTGTTTCACTTAAAAACAATAAGCTACATGTTATGTTTGTGCACTAATCAACATTTTCAAGGAGAAACCATATACTGGGACAAACAAAAAAATCTCAATAAATGTCCAAAGATTAAAATCATATCTAACATCTTTTCAAATTACAGTGGCACGAAATTAGAAATCAACCAAAATAACAGAGGGGCAAACAGAAAAAGGGTGGAAAATATTTGTCAATGAACAGCTATTAGGGCAATGAAGAAATCAAAGGTAAAATAAAAAATTACTGGAGTCAAATAAAAATGAATGTATCACTTATCAGATTATATGGAATGCAGCAACTCAGTACTAAGAAGAAAATTGATAGCAAAGCAAGCCTATATCAGGAATCAAGCAGAATCACTAATTAAAAAAGAAGCCTACACCTAAAAGAACTAGAAAAATAAGAAAAAAAATCTGTATAAGGAAGGAAATAATAAAAAGTAGAGCAGAAAGAAACAAAATAAGCATTAAAAGTTTGTTCAGAAAATCAAAGATATAAATAACTGTTTGAAATGACAAAACAAAATTTAAAAAGCACATTAGCCAGACCCTCATAGAAGAGAATATACAAATAATAAATCAGAAATGAAAGAAGAGAAATTATAACAGATACCAGAGAAATTCAAAGAAACATTAGAGAGTACATTAATATTTTTAAGATAAGTTGGATAACATAGAAGGATGGGAAAATTCTTAGAAACATTCATCATTCCAAATTAAATCTGGTCAAAACAGAAAATTCAAAGTGATCAATCACAAGCACAAAAAATACAAATAATAATCAACAATCTTCCAAAACACAAAAACCATGAACCAAACTGCTTCATTAGTGAATTTTATCAAATTAAAAAAAATGCCAATCATTCTTGAATTTTCCACGATAAAGATGAAGGAAGAAAACTCCAAAACATTTTTCCATACAAACAACACTATAATTCCAAAAATGGCAAGGGTATCACCCAAATGGATAATTAGAGACCAATGCCTGTGATGAATATTAATGAAAAATTTCGACAGAACACTAGCAAAACAAGTGGAAAAACTTATCAAAGTAATCATAAACCACAACCAGTTAGGTTTAATTCCAAGAATGCAGATGATTCAATATAGACAAATCACTACGTGATACACCACATCAAAAAAGCAAAGCAAAAAAACATGATCACTTCAACAAAAAACAGGAAAATAACACGCTTTTTTGTAAAACACCCTCCAAAAATAAGATTAGATGGAAATCACCTAAATTTAATAAAGGTAATACATGATAGAGTCACAGTATCATACTCAGCGGTGATAATAGGTTTTTCTCACTCAAGTTAAGATGTCTACTCTTTGCACTAATTTTTAAAATAGTGTTAGCTCTGACCAGTGCAATTAGACAAGAAGGAACATAAAATTTATCACAATTGAAAAGAAATATAATGAAAATTATTTGCAGATAACATGATAATATGGAGAACCCCAAATAATACATTAAATAATCTATAACAATAAGTACAAGAAAATGAAGACTACAGAGTTAATGCACAAAAACCTGGAGACACAATGAAAATAAAAGGTATTTCATATTCATGGAGTGGAAGAATCAATTTTATTAAACAGCCCTTATTACCCAAAGCAATATACAGATTGAATGCAATCCCTTTCAATGTCCATCCCAGGGACATTCTTCTCAGAAATAGAACAAAAATAATGAATTTTGTTTGAAATTTTAAAATACCTTGTTCAACATGAGGAAAAATTAGAGGTATCGTGCTCCTTGACTTCAAAATATACTGCAAAGAAATGGTAATCAAATCAACATGGTATTGGAATAAAAACAGAAACACAAATCACTGGAAACAATTGTGAGTTGGAAAATAAACCCACATAATAAAGACAATTTACAAGAACAGAGTCAAGAGTATACATAATAGAGAAAGGACAGTTTCTTAAATAGATGGTGTTGTGAAAACTGGATAGTCACATGAAAAAAGATAAAAATAAATGTGATCTAACACCATAGACAAAACTTAAGTCAATGTGGACAAAAAATTTGGATGTGATACTTGAAATTTGGATGTGACACAGGAGAAAACTTAGGGAAAACACTCCTTGAAATTTTCCTAGGAGACGTCTTGGGGAAATTGATTCCAATGTCATGGGAAATTAAATAAATATAAAAGTACTTTAACAAACTAAAAGATTTCTGCACAGAGAAATTACATTCAAACTGAAAAGGCACCCTACTGAATGGCAGAAGATACTTGCACATTGTACATATTGCAAGGAATTAATATAAAAATTTATAAAGAACTAATAAAATTCAATGATGGAAAATCCGACAATGCAATTCAAAAATGAGCAGAAACTTTTGATTAGAAACTTCTCCAATAAAACCATACAGAGGGTCAATTCTCACTTGAAAAGATGTTCCGCATCTATTAATGTTAGGGACATGTAAATCAAAATAACAGTGAGATATCATATCAAACCTGTGATAAAGGCTATTTTCCAAAGTCCTGGGAGTTAGTACTGTCAAAGATGCTGAAAAAGGGAAATATTACAATCTGCTGTTGGAAATTTAAATTGGTGCAACCATTATGGAAAGCAGTATTTAAATTCCTTAAAATTGTGATTGGAAACTCTATGTAATCCTCTTATCACACTTCTAAATATCAACAAATCACCCCATATAAACACTAATCAAAGAGATAGATGCAATTTCATGTTTACTGAAACAATAGCCAAGAACTGTAGACAACCTAAGTGTCCATCTGGAGGCGAATAGATAAAGATGTAATATGAGTAGACAATATAATACTACTACGATATAAGAACCAAAACTGAAATTCTATTTGCAACAGCATGAACGAAACTGGAGAGAATCATGTTCAGTGAAATAAACCAGAAAGAGAAAGACAAACATATGATCTCATTCAAATGTGATATACAGAGAAGACAACCAAATAAATAAAGCAAATCAAGCATTAATAGACTTTTATTGTCTAAAATAAATCAGTGGTTACAAAGTGTTAAAAGCAGGAATTAGGCAAATTCTGTAAAAGGGGTCAAGAATATGGTGAAAGATAGAATTGGGCAGATTGCAGTAAACAAAATGCACTATATACAGATGTTGATTTGCACCTTAAATCTATATAAAATTTGTTGAAATGTTGTTTCAATAAAATATAATGAATCTTTAAATAGCTTTTTTATTGATGGTGTTAAGGGCATAGTGTCTCCCTCACAAAGCTTTGCAGTTTCAGGGAAGGAGGCCACTGGCAGCCTTAGTGTTCCCACCAGAACATGGACAAAGGCCACAGACAGCTTTAGTTTATAACAAAAAATTCATATATAATTCATTTTACTGTTGATATCAAATCATGTTCATTTTTTAGTCTCTATCTGTTAATGCTTTCTTTATATTTTTGATGTCACCAATTATTCCTTTTTGTGCTTGACAATTTTGCCAATTGCTTTAGCTATAGATATTTTTATTGTTTTCCAACCTTTATGTTTAATATACTGTTAGTAGTTTTGTAATTCTGTTTATCATTTTATTCAGTTTTGTGCCTTTTGCTTTTTCATTTCAGCTTGAAGAACTTGTGTCAACTTTTTTTGTAAGGCAGTTGTAGTGATGGTAATTTTTTCAACAAAGTCTTTATTCCTCCTTCATATGTTTAAAGATAACTGGTTGACAGAATATTCTTTGTTAGTGCTTTCATCTTTCTATATTTTAAATATGTAATTCCATTCTTCTGACTACTTAGCTCCTGCTAAGAAATACGCTAATAAACTAAAATAATTCTGTGGGGCTTATTTATAGGTTACTTTCATTTTTACCTGGCTGCTTACTAAAGTCTTTTTCATTAACTTGACAATTTTAGTATAAAGTTATTGGAGGAGGTCTCTCTGTGTTGATGTTACAATGTGTTTTATCTCCAGTGTGGAGATGTATATTCCATTTCTTTCCCAGGTTTAAGAACTACTAAGCTCTCATTTCAGTAAATAATTGAATTGCCCTATTCTGCTATTTTTTCTGCCATACTTTTGAATGGACTCCTTGATAACTCTCATAGACTCTATTCACTTAAAGAATATGATATTTCCTCTTTTACTTGAATGATATCTATGTTTCTATTTTTCCAGCTTGTTAATTCTTTTTCATCATCTGATCCACTCCATTTCCAATGCATTCTATTGCATTCTTCATCTCAATTACTGAGTTCTTTGACTATAGAATTTCAGTTTGTTTCTTTATCATTTCAATCTTTTTGTTAAAAGTACTCCATGTATTCACTAATTTTAATATTGATGTCATTGCATTTCCTTTATGACTTTTCAAGTAGCTTGTTGTATTCATGCAGCTACTCTGAATTATTTAACAGATTGCAGTATTTTATATCTTTAGGTTTAGTTGTTGAAAAATTGTCATTTCTTTTATACTGCAATATTCTGTGATTTTTTCATAGTGTTTGATGAAAAGTGTTTTTTTCATTGCATTTAGAATAGAAACATTTTTCTGATTTAGATAAGACTTTTTTTTTTTACTTTTATTCTAATAGCCAAGATGTTGGTAATGAGAAGTCTTCCTTGTGTTTTCTATTTGCTGGCAGAAAAGAACAAATTTGTGGTTCCTCTTTCCAAAGCTGTCAGCTAAGGTTGTGAGTGGGATCAAGTTTTATTTAAAAAATAGTGTAAGTTTTTAAAAGGTGGTAGTAACATGGGAAGTAGTGTTTACTTAGCACTTGGCTTTGAGTTTGCCTAAAACTAGCCTGGGAGATCTTAGAGTTGGGTAATCCCAGAAGTCTGTGGGCCAGTATCCTGGTGCAGACAGAAGAAGACACTTTACTTCAGATGTCTATTTTTCCTTTCCCTCTCCTCAATAACTTTGGTTTCTCTTTAGAGAGAAATGCATGTCTTTTCACCAGATAACATCTGGCAGAGCAGATCCTTAGACACTACCATCCTTCTCCATTTCCTCTGCCAGAAAGGTCAACTACCCTGCTGCTGGATCTGCTACCACTTCTCTACTACTGCAGCGCCTTTTCTGGAGCCCCATAAGCTCCACAATCTCTCTCCTCACTTCACTACCTAGTCTGTAGTCCAGTTCACCCACATCAGGTGCATAAATGTATGAATCTCTCAAGTGTTGATTTGTACTATGCAGAGACACTTTTTTATTACCTATGTCCAAAATTAGTTGTAATTTAAAAGTTGGGGAAAAAAGGAACAACATAGCTAGTATGATTCTTATGTCCACTTTTATTTGTTGCTTTTGATTGTCTTTTAGATAAAAGAATTCTCATTTACATTTTTAAATCCCATAGGTCGTTTAGGAAATCTCACACATTCATATATGAAAAATGTGGGTTTATTGATTAATATGAAAGAAAGGAAGAAAGAAATTTAACAAAGAAGTATATGGTAAGATGACAATGACCATCTTGATAGCCTGCTAATCTCAACATTTTTTGAAGTCCACAATGATCAATCTAACCCATACCATTCAGAAATTATGAATAACCACTTACTGTTGCATCAGCTGTCATGGTGATTACAGTGCTGGTGGTATAAATTGATTTTTATAAAGCAATATATGCTTTTATAAAGTACCAACAAATGATCTTATATATCTGTCTCAGTCGTAGGTTTTGATCTTCCCTTATTTACAAGCTGCTCAATCAACCAATAATTACTTTAGGGATTTGGGGGATAGTTCCTGGTATAGACAAACTAGAATTTATTACTCATGGCACAGCAAGAAGTGCAAGCATAGACATTTTCGTAGTTTTATTTTTCTTATTTCCAAGAGTTCCAGGAGCAATGTGGCATGGTACAAAATAATAAACATGGGGAATTTGTATCACAATGAGAAACACAGAGCTTGGGAAATTCACTGCTTTTGTGTCCAGCATTATACAGATACACTTTTTGTGTGGATGTTGGGATGGAAATGTTACTTTATATATCAAATTTGTTCATTATAACTTCAACACTGAAAAATTGATTAGTTAAAGAGAAATTGCATCTTGTCGTTATTGGCAACCCCAAAATCTGCACTAGAGAATAAGAAGTCCAAAGAAAACTGTCGCTTGAAAAATTCCTGCAGCATCAGTTATTGTTCTGGGGTTAGTGTTTTCCATATGACATAAAATCACCATGGAACTATGGAAAACTAGGATATGACAAGTATAATTGTAGATCATCTTAATTCTTTTTTTAAGAGGAAGGTAAGGTAAGCAGGAATGAAGGCAGGCACCAGAAGCAGGAAGGAAGTTAGAGGAGGAACAAACATTTTATTTAATTAGATGTTCGTTTTTAGTTGCTCACATTGGCCCTAGGTCTCAAGCTTGGGACTCGAACCTGGGTCATTGGTCTGTATGTAGATGGCATCTTAGACATAGGCTTAATACCTAAACTACCAGGATGAGCCCATCTTAATTCTTTAGACTGCATGTAGGCTTTTCATTTGCTTGTCTGAAAAGTAAGATCATAAAAGATAGGTTTTACCTACGGTGTCATTTCTGAGATGTGAGATGCTACTTTTGTATGCTTCTGACACTGAGAAAGGTGACCATAATAGAAGTAAGGTTATTAAAATATAGTTTCATTATTTTTATTCTTTTATACTATACTTACTTACATTGCTATATGCTTTTTAGGATATTGGATTCACATATTAGTCTATTCAATTCACAAAACACTCACCACCAGAGTTACTATCACCTTGTCAACCCCTTCCTTCCTTCATTTCTGCCCTCAACCTATCTATGGTAGCCATAGTCTACACAGTGAATTTTGTTGAGATACATCTGTTTGTTTTGTTTCTATACAGTCATAATGAGTGAAACCACAGTGTTTGTCTTTCTCTGACTAATTTCACTTAGTATAATCACCTTCAATCTCATCTAAGTTGTTACATAGGACAAAATTTCATTTTTATTAATATCAGCATAGAATTAATTCCATTGCATTCATATATATACATATATATGCATATATACATACACACATATATAAGGATATGTAGATATCAATATAGATATATTCGCTACTTCTTTATCTAGTTATGTTACCCCATATTTAAGTTATTTCAATGTCTTGGCTATTCTGAATTTTGCTGCTATGAACATAGGGGTATATATATTTTTCATATATATAAATATAGATTTTTCTGATTTGTGTTTTTATATTTTTGAGTATATGTGTAGAAGTGGAATTGCTGCACTGAATGAATGTTCCATTTTTATTTCTTTGAGGAATCTCCATAATGTTTTTAAAAGATATTGTATTATTTTCAATTTCCACCAACAGTGTGAGAGGGTTCCTTTTCCACACCCTCTCCAACAATTCTTATTTCTAGTACTTTTGATATAGGTTATTGTAGGGAGCGGACTGCTTTGTGCCTGCATCTGCAAGATATCCCGAGGCAGAAGTTCTTGCATGTCAGCAGAGCTAGAAGCAGATAACAGAAAACCGGAGCTAAACTTCAAAAAGCTTTGACCTTCAAATGTTCAAATGTTCCTGATAGCAGTAGAACAAGCTAATGTCTAAATCCTTTCTTTGCTTTGCAAAAACAATTATTATCTAATTGTAACTCAACCCTATAAAATAAATCTAAGAGTCAGGGTCAGGGTCACTGCCTCTCAAATGGAGAACGATGCCCCACCTGGCCCCCGCTTTTCTAGATATATGTTGTCTGTCTTTCTTTAGGCTCCTTGACCATTTCGACCATCCATTCAGGTCAAGGCAGTTATCATCATAAATGTGAAGTGATATCTCGCTCTTGTTTTGCCTCTCTCTGATTGTGAGTGGTGTAGAATATTTTTAGCAGTTCTTTTGTTTTTCAGTTGTTAAGATGTATCAGATCTCTATATATTTGGAGAGTAAGCTCTTTCTGATGAAAGTTTTGCAAATATCTTCTCCAAATTAATATTTTCCTTCTTTGTTTTAGTTGTGGTTTCTTTCACCGCACAGAAACATTTTAGTTTGATGTAGTTCCAATTTTTAAATTTTACTTTACTTTCCTTTGATATTGGTATCACTTCTTCAAAAACGTTACTGAGGTTGATGTTTTGTAAAAGTTTTTATTATATTGTCTAC
The DNA here is from genome assembly GCA_004363575.1 of Solenodon paradoxus. NCBI lineage: Eukaryota > Metazoa > Chordata > Mammalia > Eulipotyphla > Solenodontidae > Solenodon > Solenodon paradoxus. The sequence continues at coordinate 208,436 of RJWH01001057.1, forward strand.
ATGCATTTTATGGCTTCAGGTCTTATAAGAAGGTCATTTTGCATTGATTTTTGTGCATGGTGCCAACAAGAAGTCTAGTTTTAATTTACTTTGTGGATGGCTGTCCACTTTTTCCAGTGCTACTTGTTGAATAGACTCTCATTCTTTCACTATAAGTTCTTAGCACTTTGTCATATATTAATTGCCCATACAGGTGTAGTGATAGTCCTGGGCCCTCGATTTATTCTACAGATTTGTGCACCTGTTTTTGTTCCAGAATTGTTCCAAAACAATAATGCTTTCTTATGACAATAAATCTGCAGCATAATTTAAAGTCAGAAAATATGATTCTTTAACTGTTCTTTTCTCTGAGGATAGCTCTGGTTATTTGAGATCTTTTGTGCTTTCATACATACCTCATTATTTTTTTCAATTACTTTGAAAGATGTTCCTGGAATTTTGATTGAGATTGCATTAAATCTGTATACACTATGACTATTATGACCTGTGTTAATTCTTCCAGTTCATAAGCACTGAATATTCTTCCAACTCTTTGTGGAATTTTTTGACAATGTCTTGTACTGTTATGGAGGTCTTCTCAATCCTTTTTTTCTTCAGTTTCTTAGATTAATCACTGTGAGAATGAGTCTTTTTTATGGAAGTTTCCATTTTATTTTTAATTAATTGGTGGCATTTTACACAACTAGGAATTTGGTGTTCTTCATAACCTCAATTTTTTGGTAAAGTGGATTATAGGATCTATCACTTGTTTTCTTATGTCTAGGATTTTCTTTTCGGTCATTAATTATGTATCCTGATAAACTTTATTTATTGAGAATAATATTTAACCTGAATTTTTTATCTGTTAAGTTGTGCCATTAAGTGTCTTTAGTATTTTTCTTTATTAGGATCCCTTGGTATCTTTCTCTCTTTGAGTCATTTTATTTTGGGGTGACTTAGATTTTGGTATGGATTGTCTTCACTCCTCTGTATTAGGTGTTGTGTATTAGTATTTTTTTCTTATGTTTACTTCCTAGGTGTTGATAACTGTAAGCATTTAGGAGCTTTATGGTATCCATGTGTTAGGTCACTCCTTGCTGGTTAGCTGTTTGCTTAGCTTAACAGTGAGTAAGGCTTCTCGTGCAGAGGTAGGCATGATCTATGGCAGCAGGATCTTTCAGTGAAGCAGTAGGTTTGTCTGTTACTATCCACTTAGGGTGATCTTAGTCCCTCCTTTCTGGTGTATGAGGTCATTCAAAGCAATGGGTGCTGGTGATTATGTTTACTTTTCTCCAGAAAGTGGTGCAGGTCAACTTCTCCATGACTACCTTACTGGATAGTTGCCTCTCTCCAGGGGGGAAGACCTTAAGCATGGGTGTGGACCAGGTTAACACTTTCCTTTTTTTTCCCCTCTGCTCTTTTTGTTGACTGGTGGTCTGTCTTCAAAATATATTTTGCAAATTGTGTATAGAGATGCCATTAATTTGCTAAAGAAGGATACAATAGGGCATACTGTTTAATTACATACCAATGTCTTATCCTTAAAGTATACAGTTTAAGATCATCAAACTCAAAGAAAATAGTTGATACTGCTTTTTTTTAACTGTTTACTTGCCTAATCAAGAGTTTATACAAGCATATTTAAAATAAAAATTGCCATCTAGTGTACAATAACAAGCATGTACAGTAAACATATTTGAAATCCCTACAACTTCCATGTTAGTATTTAAAAATCTGATGAAATAATTTGACCTAGTTCAGATTTTATATAAAAATAGCTATATTTTCCATCTGTAAAACATAGTCACTGTGTATAGATTGAAATTTACAAACTTTAACTGTAAAAAGCATACATTTTAAAACATTGAGAAGGAATTCATATTTTTATATGAAAGTATATGGTGTTTTTTTTGGCAAAGATTTGACGCAGTCTCTGAATTTAAAGTATTCGTTATTTAAAGTATTTAAAGAAGTGGGTGAATTTAGCAAAATTTATCAGATAATTTTTATTGAGGAAATATAATTACATCAACAAAAGCTATATACATTTAGTAATTATATAGGAAAACATAGATGACAATTCAATGTCTCTACTTAAAAGTAACATTTAAGTTTCTATCCAAATCTTTAGAGAAATTTAAATAAATTTTATGCCTAAATGAATTTTTAAAAAGATTAAAAAAATATTTTTAAGCAAAGCAATTAGGTATTAAAATATTAAGAATATATCTATATTAAAAGTTTGGAACTTTAATTATATCAATAAATCAACAAATAAAAGTCCAAAATAAAGACATAATTTGTCAAGAGATAAGACTTTAAATAAATTGTCCCAAAGTTAAAAATTAATAAAATAGTTTTTAATTATTTTAAATGTATTGAGTTATTATCTCTTCCTTCTGATGGCAGAGTAAAAAGAAAAATGTTTATTTGTGAGAGGTGTAAAATAGACATTTTAAAAGCAAGTGACTGTAATGCCTATGGAAATAAGATGACAGTGTGCTTGACAAATATTTAATATTGACTCTAACATTTGTGAATACACATAGACGTTGATAAAGTATATTGATATATTATGTTCCTGTAGTTAACGCTTTTCTAAATGTATGTCTAGTTTATATGAAAGCCGGAAAATGTAAATTATAGCAGAATACAACAGTGCATGTCAAAATGTGAGGATTTGGGAAAGTTTACTTTACCTTCTTTTTTCACACCTCCATTGCTTTCTTCATTTCCCTTTTCCCTCAGTTTCTGAAGCTGGTGTTTAGAGCTTAAGTAGAATATATTCTAAATCTATTTCTCCCCAAAATATCAAATTGTCAATAGTAAATATTTTGGTAAAGAATAGGGCATATGTGTAAGAGAAAGTTCTATATATTAAAATTGACATTTTTTTCACTAAGACTCATATTGAGTTGTAAAATGATTAGCATATATAGTGAGAAATCTGAGGGAATCTTGTTTTTACCTTATTAAGCTTCTTTTATTCTCTGAAAAGGTGTATTACTCTGAATAATATTTTGACTTTTAATTTAACGTGTACAAATATGTTATATTAAATCTAAAAATAAAATGCTAGAACCATATTATAACATGCACACACATCGCTCATGAATCTTAAGGGTGACATTCGGGGAAGGTTCAAAATAAAATCATATTCTCTGTATGATTGGCTGAGGACTTTCTGTATAACTGCTTTTTCACACTATGTTGACATGCTCAAATTTTATGAGCCAAAACTTGACTTTAAGTATTATGGAGTTCACATAACATTTAAATATTTTCTGACACAGCCCTTATGATCTGTTAATGTGGGACTAGTAAAGGAAATGAGACATTTTTTAAAAACTAAATAAGCAGCAGTTTTTGGTGTTATCCTGACTACAATACCAAGTTTAAAAGTCTTAGTAAACATTAAAAATTGGACGACATATTTAAAAAAGCCAAGGGAAAATAATTTCAAACTTATAAGTGGCAATTTACTCAAAGATTTGCTACAATAAGATATATAATAAGGAACTAACCTTTGATTGCCTGTTCCCTGAAATAACAAAACTGATTACAAAAGAACAATGAGTGCTTAGGAAATTGTTAACTGTAGAAACAACACACTAGCATGAGATTTTCCAGTCTATGGTGTAATGTTATCTAATGACAAAATTTCACAGCATTCTTCCATTGAACCAAACAAAGCTTTGACAGGAGGCTGAAATACTGAGTATTTGTATTGAAATGATGATAATAAGTTTTATTTGCTAAATTAACTCTTTAGTTGAAAATATTTTTAAACAAATAATGCAAGGTATGTCTATAAAAAATTACCATTAATTCAAACTTATTGAATTACTTGAATAATTTTATATGCAAAATAAATATCAGTCAAATAAATATAGGCAGATAGTAATGAAAAATGGCATACAATTTATCCTCAAATAGTTTCTAGTTTAGTGTAATCTATAGAAATACTTATTTAATCCAAGTAGAAAACTGAAAGGAAGATTTTCAGTGATGTAGACTAGTAACTAGATATTGATCAGTTGAAAAAAGCGAAATATTTAACTGTGAATACTGATTTCACCATCCTATTGATAATATATCTCATATATAAGGAAGCAATCAACAAAACTTAAGCAAACTCTAAGGGAGTTAAACACACTCAGTGAGATTAAAGGTTAAGTCAGAATGCCATATATCAACATTTAATAAAAGGTATTATCTGGGATACATTAAAGAGCGCTTTTTCCTGTAGATAAGACATGCAGGAAGCCAAAGTATAAAGAAGGTGTGGTTTATATTTAAAAGGATGAGAGCTAGAAAAGCTATCAGGTTACTTAGCAGAATGCATTCGTTTTCAATGGCAACAATATACATGCAAACTATTTAGTAGTTTTGGTATAGGGTAAACTCTAGTCAATTAAAATATATTTTGATTTTCTGTCTCATAGAAAATCATCCTTAAACTAGTAGTTTTCATCAGCCTCTGTCAAAATGCTGTACTTCTGAAGTTTATAAATAGAATAAGGTATTTCAAAAAAGGTTTGAGGTTTTTAGCATATCTTCATTTGGTTCATCAGATGAATCTTGAGATGGAATGAGTGCAGTGATAGAATAATCTTTTGAATCAAAGATTATTGTGACCTCATTATTTGCACTTTTAATTAAACTCGTATTTGCAATAACTATAGACAGACATGAAAACGTAAGAAAGAATGCATTTAACTTTTCCCCAATTTTCCCAAAATTGACATTTTACAAAACTGTAGATATCATAACTGGATATTGTTATTGCTGTAGCTATCACACAAAACAATTTTATAACCACAATAATGTCTCCATTGTCCTTTTGCAGCTATACTAACCACATTCATAATGTCTTTGCATCTAACAGTATCAATGCTATTCTTTTTCTATGATTTTGTAATTTAAAATACTATATGGAGACCAGTTCCAAGATGGTAAACTTTTAAGAACTTGAGTTTGCCTATTCCTCACAGGTACAAAAAATGCACCCATTTTAGCAACTATAACATTTAAAAAAGAATAAGAACCAGTAGTCCCACAAAGAGAAAGAACAAACACCTTTGAAAACATAAGAAGAGCTGATCTTAATCTGCATCCTGTCACCAAGTGTAGTAACCCTGGGGTCACAGGCAGAGACTGTTAAGGGTGTACTGAGACTCAAGGTGTTCTTGATAATCTCAGGAATGAATTAAAAAGAACCATCTTCTGGAGTCACACAGTGTGTTTATTGCAATAAAAGTTAAAATGTCTTCTCAAGATTTAAGAGGAAGCAGAATCACATGGGAAAACTGTGCTATGTTCCAAGCAAATCAGGTTATTATGTCTTAGGTAAAATAAAATGGAGGTATATTCATGCAAGGGGTAGGGATTTCCCAGGAACAAGTTGGGTAGTACTCTGAATTAGGGTTCCACCTCTTTTATCCTTATATGGGATTTTTAGAACAAGATGGCATCAACTTACAACTACATGATGACAAAAGGGGGGTTGGGTATGCTAATGTATTAAAATATTTTAATTAGTTAAATTTCACCAGAATTTTGATGGTTTATCCCTAGTAAGATTAACTAGTATGATAACTGGTTACAAAGAAAGAGGAAGTATAAATCTCATCCGGGAAGCAGTGCAATTTACCTAAGCTGTAACCTCTGGGCAGCCTGTCATTTAGAGCCATTTATCCCTAACAAGAGAGGTAATACTTATACTCTCCCCAAAATGTAGGGATTTCCCATTCACTTGGTGTCTGCATAAATGACAACTATCTTTTGGTCATAGAAACAAAAACCTTGGCATGGGGTAAAAAGAAGGATAGACTCCTTCCTAACCAAGATTCTACTTCTGTGTGGCATGGACACCTGAAACTGACACTGCAGGAAGGAAGGAAACATGCAAAAACTTCTCCATATGTGCACATGCCCTGAACTGTTGGTGCTTAGAGCTGCCATTCTGCAATAATTCAGAGACAGAAAGCCAGCTCTGCTGCGTCCAGCAGATAGTTAAATTATTCAAACAAGGAGCAGTCCATTCTTCAGCACTCTCAGGGTAGGTAATTGGAACAAAAGTCTCACCTGGGGTTACTGCTAAACTGCTTTGCTATCTGCTTAGTACTTGCCAGAAATTTCACCTTTAAGAAATAGTGTGTTTATTGCCTCTGTGGTGATTTGCTACTTCTCTGGAGGACCAAGGGACTTACACAGGGTATTGTATGTTTCTAAGCATGTTCCTAGCTCTTTCTCTCTCCTGTGACTTTGGTTGTACATATGACCTGGTTATAGATTTTGTGCACACCTCTTGTGTCTCTCCTCTTGCACCTTGTTTTTCATGCCTGTGAATCTGGGGCAAACCCTCGCATTCCTTATCACAACTCTAATCTTATAGGCTGGATTCTTAGGTCTCAACACAAGGTAAACTTTAGAATTTCAACAATTCTAACCAGTGCTAAGATAACACAGCTAAAAGAAGCCCTTTATTTGAGACCAACACTCAATCATCTACTGTGCAACTATAACCCCAGAATAAAACCTTTATACTTTAATTATACTCATTGTAAAAGGTAAGCAACGTAAGAACAAAAAAAGAACAGCAAAAAAGAGAAAACAAGGAAGTTTCAAAAAGAATTCATGGAATAAATGAACAAAGTAGCTAAGCAAAATAACACAATTGCAGAACTCAATAACAGGCCAAAGAAAGTCTCCAATAAAATCAGTAAGCTAGAAAATATGGGACCAGAATGCATCCAAGACCAGAAAAGAGAAAATGACATATTAAAAGAAACAAAGATTGTATGTTAGACTTATGGGGCACCATTAAGAGGAACAATATTCTCAGTATAGTACCTGAAGAAAAAGAGAGAATCAAGAGTGCAGAAACCATAATTGCAGAAATAATAGTAAGAATTTTTCTAACCTGAGGAAGGAAATAAACATCCAGATCAAGTATGTTCAAAAGGTTCCTAACAAAAAAAGAAACTAAAGCTAACTTATACCAAGTCATATTGTTATTAAAATGAACAAAATACAAGATAAAGACTCTTAAAAGCAGTGTGAGAAAAATTTTGCATTAAAAAAATTTGCATTGAAGAGAATGACATAATATATTTAAAATGCTGAAAAAAGGCACTTGCAACCAAGAATACTTTGTCCTGATTTATTATCACTTAGAATTGAAGGATAATAAAAAATCTTTCCAAACAAAAGTTAAAGAAGTATATCACAAAATTTATTATAAAATAAGTGCTAAAGGACGTTCAATAAAATAAAAAGAAACCCCAATTAAAAGCAGCAAAAAATCAAATATGTAAAATGTGGAGAGGATGAAATTAGAAATATAAAGTGTTAGAATGAGCTCAAGACTAACTTATTTTCAATTTTCAAAACTTTGAAAGCATAGAACTTTTAATGTAAACTTCAGAGTAATCTGAAAATATATGCTCATAAAAACAAAGAAGAAAATAGAAATGGAAACCAAACACAGCAAAAATGTTTTCAAGGCACTTAAAAATAGAAAGAGAACAAAGTTACTATCTGCAACAACACACATAAAACAGTTAACAAAATGGCAATAAAATTATATATCACTAATCGCCCTAAATGTTCATGATTTGAAATCACTAATCAAAAGGCATAAATTGAGAAACATAACCCAACATTGTGCTGCACACATGAAACTCATCTACATTTGGAAGATTAAAAATAGTCTCAAAGTCAATGGTTGGAAGACAATCCTACAGTCAAATGGCAACCTAATAAAATAGAGATAGCAATAATTATACAACAAATAATAGACAACCAGCTAAAATGTACAGTGATAGACATTTTATAATCATTCAGGGATAGATTCACAAGAATATACACATCATTAATATATATTAACCAAATAAAGGAGCATCAAAACACATAAAACAATTGTTAGCAGAACTAAAGGGAATTCTTTATTAGAGCTATTGGATAATAGAGGATATTAAAGAAGAAACAAAAATACTAAGAGGCAAAAGAGAATGCAGAAATGAGCAATCAGAACATATGGTATGCAGTAAAAGCAATAAGATGAGGAAAGTTTATGACATTCTATGTATAACTCAAGAACCAAGAAAGTCACAAATAAACAATCCTACTTCAATAGAAAGTATAAAAAGAATAATTGAAGTCAACAGTCAATATATGAAAGAAAACAAAATAAATTCAAGCATAAATAAATGAAATATAAATAAAAAGACAATTTAGAGGATCAATGAAACAGAACATTTTTTTCTTTAAAGAATAAACAAAATTGAGAAAACTTTGGCTAGGTACACTAATAAAAAAGAAAAAAAACTCTACTCACTAGAATCAGAAATGTAAGGGAGAAGTTACAATGGATACCTCATAAATGTAAAGCGTCATAGGAGACTACTATGAACAGCTCTTTGCTAATAAATTGAACAAAGTAGAGGACATGGAAAGGTTTATAAGACAGACTGCCAAGAAGGATTCAGGAAGAAATGGAAAACCTGAACAGAGCTATCAAAAGAAAGGACATGGAAAAAGCAATCAACTTAATCAAATGTCTCCACAAAAATAAAAGCCCAGGACCTAATGACTTTACTAGTGATTTTTACCAAACTTTCAGAGAAATAAAACCTATTTTTCTCAAACTTCTGAAAAATATTGAAGAGTATGGAACATTTCCAGACACTTTCTACAAACCCAACATTACACTAATACCAAAAGCAGCCAAAAAGGTAAAAAAGAAAGAAAAGACCAATATATCTGATGCACATAAATTCAAAAATTCTTCACAAAATATTAGCAAATTGACTATAACAACACATTGTTTATCATCCGTTATGACCAAGTGTAATAAATCACTGGAAGTAATTTTGTTTAAAAATATTCAAATCGATTAATTAAATATACCACATTAACAAAGGAAAGAGAAAGTCATATGGTCATATCAATAAAAGCAGAGTAATATTTGGGCATTTCAACACTCATTTATAATAAAAATCTGCATAGAATGGGATAGAAAGAATATATATTAATATAATAGGGGGCATATATGATAAACTGTAAGTAAGCAACATATTTAGTGAGAAAAACTGGACTTGTTTCCCCTAGAATAAGAAAAGGCTGTCCATTTTCGCCAATGTTATTTTACTTCGTACAGGATGTCCTAGTCAAAACAGTTAGGCAATGCAAGGATAAAAAAAATTAAGAAAATCCAATTGGAAAAGAAGAAATAAAACTATTTCTATTTGCAGATAATATTATAAGATGCAATCTCCATCAAATTTCCACTGACAATTTTTAAGGGAACAGAATTAAAACTTTAAAAATTGTTTGAAATCACAAAAGACCTTGAATATTCAAAGCAATCATGAGATAAAAGGAAAAAAGTGGAGGTGTCACACTCCCAGAAAAAAGTGATAATAATCAAATATGTCTGGTACTAGGATGAAAATCTTACATGGGTCCTTGGAATAAGCTTGAAACATTAGAAATAGTTTCAAACATACATGTTCAGTTCAATTATGACAAAAGAGTATATGATGGAAAAAGAAAAAAACTTCTCAATAAATGGTGTTGGAAAAACTATGCAGCAACATGAAAATCAATGAGTCTATGCCACTCTCAAACACCATATACAAAAATAGCTCAAAATTGGTTATGATATTGGATGTAAGGTGAGAAAATATAAAATACTTAGAATATGACATAGGCAACAGATTTCATGACATTTGGCTTTAAAGAGGTCTTTGAGAACTCAAACTCCAGCAGCAAGAGAAAGAAATACAGAAAAATGGAAGCTACAACAACAAAAAAGTCTGCACAGCAAAATAAATTACCACAAAAATTTATCTTTAGGAGAAGATATTTGCACATCATACATCTGATAAGAGCTTAATATCCATTAATATTAATATTAATATCCATTTCTCCAAATATATGGCCAACAAGCACTTGAAAAGATGTTTCTCATTGCTTATTAGGAAAATGCTGATCAAAATGACAATAAGATATGATTCCATACCTATGAAGATAGCTGTTACTCATATAAGACTGGCAGCTTCAATATTGACAAAAATGCACAGAAAAGGGAACACTTACACTGTTGGTGGCACTGTAAATTGGTGCAACATTTATGGAAAGCAAAAATAGATAATAGAATTTCCGTATTACTTTATCATACCACTTCTTGATATATCCCCAAACACTTATTTGTAGAGATATATACATGTTCATGTTTATCACAGCACTATTTACAACAATTAAGAATTGGAAACTACCCTAGTACCCATTGGATTAATGGATATAGATGTGGTATATATACACAATGGATTACTACAGAACCCTATAAAATTGCTATTCTACGTTTGAGAAATCTACGTGGAATTCACGGATATTATGCTATGTGAAATAAGTTAGAAGGAAAGAGTGTTAGATGACCTCACACATGTGGAATATAATTAAAAAAAGCAAATGAACAGAAAAAAAGCATAAACAAATGCTTGGACTTTGCCAATAGAGTTGCAAGTACAAAAGGGGATAGGATACAGAAGCCAATGATTGTGGGAGTACTTGAATTTGATAGAAGACTTTTGGTAATTTGCTGATGGTTGTATTGTGTTGTCATATATATTTGACAAATGCTAAACCTTCACATATGGATTTATATTTAAAATAAAAGCTAACTTAAACTATATTAAAATACATTGCTCAAATTGAATCACTTAGCATATTAACTTTTGGTACTGTTTTATGCATTCAACATAGTTCCCTGAAGATATATTCAAATTATTGCATATATAAATAGTTTGTAACTTTATAATGTTGATTGTTACACCATAGCATAAATGAACCATAAAATACCCATTTACTTATTGAGGGCCAAATATGTTAATTGGTTGTGATTAAGAATAAACTTCTCTAAATACTCATGCACAGGATTTTGTACGAACATAATTTTTCCTTTCTCTAGGATGAATGTTCAGGAGAGAACATTGCTTGGCAATTGAATGGTAAGATTAATAAAATATATCAGTTTCCAGATTGATTGTACAGTTCTATACCCCAAGCAGAAATGTATGAGTATAAAAGTTCTGTGTGCTCACTAGCTTTTGTATTATTACTATTTTTTTCATTTTGATAATTGGGCAGTAATATCTCATTAAATGGGGTTTAATTGGAATTTCAAAGATAGGTTAGTTAGGATTGAGAATTTGTAATGTGCTTATTTGGCATCCATATACTGCATCTTTTCTGCAAAATTTTATTCATGTCTTTTTCTCATTTTTTTAACTAACTTGTTTATGTACTATTGGTTTTAGAGAATAGCTTTTATGAATTGGTGCCTTTTAAGATATGTCATTTAAAAATATGTTCCTGATAGCAGTGAAAAAGTTAATGTTTGTAGCCTTTCTATGTTTTGCAATATTCTTATCTCAATGTAACTCAGCCCTATAAAATAAATCAAGGAGTCAGGCATCACTGCCTCTCAAACAGAGAGTGATGATCCATACTTTCCTAGATGTATATTGACTGCCTTTCTTTAGGCTCCTGTAACCTCCCCTTTGGGACCCTTTGGATCAGCCCTGCGGGTCGCAGCAGGTGTTGCCCGAACAGGGACCTGAGTTTGGAGGAACTATAAGAAGACAAGAAGCCTGCTCCTGAAAGTGTGTACACACTGGACAAGGTCCAAGGTCAGGTAGGAGTGTATTGAAATTTCAGCTGGTGTAAAAATGGGGAATGCAGTTCCTTTGGAGAGAACCCATTGTGTGCAGATGTTGAAGTCTATGTTATCAGCTAGTGTCAACAAGGTTCACACTGCACAAATAGAGCAATTATTGAATTTTATAAAGCAAACTTATCCCTGGTTTCCTGAGGAAGGGACCGTAAATGAGGCTACTTGGATGAAAGTAAGACAGCAGTTGCAAGATCATTATACTGCTGAGGGTCCACAAGGTGTTCCCACTACTACTTGTACTTTTGGACTTTAATAAAGGTTTCAATTGACCTTTGGAGACAGAATGCAAAAACTGCAGGCAAAAGTGACTCTTTACTGGCAGCTGCAGAGGGCTATACCAAAGCTTCAGCCCACTGTGCCACCTGAAAAATACCAGGAAATGGGTGGAGATGAAACACTGCCACTTTACAGGGTTAGGGAGCCAGAAGATAAGGCTCTGAAATTTGATAAAAGAAAGATTCTGAAGGTTCTGATGGGTAAATTAATTTTTAGAGGAAGAGGAGCACTCCCCAGAGCAGAGTTGATGCAGCAACTTTCCTCTTTGTCTTTACAGGATCAGAGGTGGCTTACAACTGCTGTTCAAACCCCTCTTGTAAGGATGGGCATTCAGCCAAAGGTGCCAGCAAAGGAGTTCTATCTGAACTCCCAAGGGGAGCAATGTTGCCTTTACAGAGGTCACTGAGACAAGCTGCAGAAAGAGGAGAGGACATTACAGGGTTTTCCATGTACCCTGTAGTTGAGAGGCCAGATCCTAACAATTCAGGGTAGTCTTTGCGTTATCTTTACCTTATCTATTTTAACAAACTAGAAGAGTTTAAAACAGCCTGTAGTATGTATGGTCCCACTTCCCTTTTACTCTGTCTCTAGTAGAAACCTTTGGGTATGATCCTTTTTGTCCTAAGGGCTGGACCTTTTAAGGCAGAGCCTGTTTGAGAGCTTATTTGATGTGGAAATCAGATTGGTTTGAAGAAAGCAGTCAGCAAGCCAATCCTAACTGGAGACAAACTGCAGGTAACAGAGCTCCTAGTAAAAGAGCAGTTAACGGCAGGACATATTCAAGAAACTTTAAGTCTTTGGAATACTACTATCTTTGCCATCCCTAAGAAATCAGGAAAAAGGAGGTTGTTGCAGGACGTAAGAAAGGACCCTTGCAGCCAGTCCTTCCAGTGCCTACCACCATCTCTCTGAATTATCATTTAATAGTAATAGATTTGAAGGATGTTTTTTTCACTATCCATGTTCATTCAGAGGACTAGGAGCACTTCACTTTTTCTATCCCAGTATTAAATCAAACTCTAGCACAAAGATATTGGAAAGTCTTACCACAGGGAATGGTCAACAGTCATATTCTATGTCAAGGTTTGTGAATCATGCTATTCAGCCTGTGAGAGACAACTACTCTGAAGGTTACATCATGCACCACATGGATGACATTCTTGTTGCTCATTTTGACTCTTCACAGTTATTAACTGTTTTTGGAGATTTAGAGTATCGTCTCCCACATCATGGGTTAATTATTGCACTTGAAAATTCCAAAAGAAATCTCCATTTCAGTATTTGGGGCAAATAATTGAAGGATGTGCTGTCCTTCCACAAAAGCTTGAGGTGTGAGTAAATCATATGAAATCTTAAATAATGCCTCTCCTGGTTCTCAAAAACTGTTATGGCTAAGGCCCTAAAAGCACGTTCTCGGGTACAAGACACTATTCAAAAGGCTCAGCTTACCAGAGTGGATCAAGATCAGCCTGTATGGGTGATTATTTGTGATTATTTGTGCTACTGCCTAACGGAGTGTTGTGGCAACCACAAGCCATCCTTAAATGTATACATTTCCCTCATTCTCCAGCTCAAGTTTTAACCCCTTATCATGAGGCTGTTGTGGGAATAACTGCTAAGGCTCATCATCACCTGCTCCAACTTATAGGCACGGACCTGAAAAAAATGATTGTCCCTCTTACCTGTCAGCAAAAATGATGGCTATGGGAAAGTTCTGTCCCATGGTCAGTTGACTTGGCCAATTTTCTATGCATTGTAGATAACCATTATCCTGTAGATAAAATTCTACGATTCTTCAGAATTTCTTCTTTTACTATCCCAAAGGTTATATGAGCCCATTCCTCAAGTCCTTATTGTTTTCACCAATGGATCAAGTAATGGGCACGTTGGTTTCTACAGTGCTGAGCAAACTTTAGTACAACAGACCTCCTTTTCATCAGGTCAACAAGCAGAAATTTGGGTTTCATGTATGGTCCTTTCGGACTTTCCTCCTACTAGAGCGCTCAGTATTTATAGTGACAGTCAACACATAGTGGTAGCTGCCAAACAGATTAGAACAGCATTTGTGGGACATGTTTCAACAGAGGAACTTTATTGTTTTGCTCTCTTGTGCCACCCGGTTATGCAAATAACCATTCTTCATCAGGCATATTCCATCTCACTCTCAACTCCCAGGACCTTTAGCTCAAGATAATAGTTTAGTTGACCAGTTACTTTTCTGCCCTGTTCACCGCCCTTCCGTAGACCAAGCTCATATTGCTCATTTTCAATATCATCAAAATGCCCAGGCACTTAAGGGGCAAATTCATATCACCAGGGAACAGGCTCGCCAAATTGTTATACAGTGTTCTTCCTGTTCCTTGCATGTGCCTAGCCCTTCATGTTGAGTGAATCCTCATGGGCTGAAGCCCAATAAACTCTGGAAAATGCATGTTACCCAATTCTGGAGTTCAGTAGGATGTAATGGGTTCATGTCCCTATAGACACTTGCTCTCACTATATTTTTGCTACTTCTCAAACAGGAGAAAGTGCTAAACTCATTATTACTCATTGTTTAACAGCCTTTACCAGTAAAAGGAAGTCTAATCAAATAAAAACTGACAATTGTTTGGCTTATAGCAGTGCTAGTTTTCAAAGCTTTTGCAAGCACTTTGGTATTTCACATAAGACAGGAATTCCTCATAATTCCCAGGGACAAGTTATTGTGGAAAGAGCCAATTGAACTCTCAAAATACTAGAAAAAGAAAAAAAGGGAGACTTAGAGATTTTTACATTCTCACCCTCACATAAATTGAATTTAGCTCTTATTACATTAAATTTTTAAAATTGTGATGACCAAGGCACAGCTGCTACCAAGTGGCATTTTGGAGCACTGACTCAGAAAGCCACAGCACTGGTTAGGTGGGAAGATTTCATCATGGGGCAATGGCATGGGCTTGATGCAGTTATTATGTGGGGATGAGGACATGCTTGTACTTTCCCTGAAGGTGCCTAAAAGCCTATCTGGGTACTGGAGCAAGCCATATGCCATTTTATCCCAGTAAAAGACACTTAGAAGAAGGAAAAACAAATTCTCAACTCTGTTCATCTTGTGGAAGAAGCATGATGCTACTTTTGCTATGGCTAAGCATACAGGAACTTTTTTGGGTGTGTTTCCCAGACCCTCTTATGGTTTTTCCAACATCAATTTATTAGCAAAGAGCTGTTCATAGTAGTCTCCTATGATGCTTTACATTTATGAGGTATCTATTCTGGTGTATACCAATGACACACAAATGATGGAATATCAATCTGTTATTCATATAATCCCAGAGTCTAGAGGACGCTTTACTTCTCTGGTTTAAACCATTCTGTTCCTATTTGCTTTCTTCTCAGTCTAGAACCAGTTGTCTCCAATTGGCTCAAGAAAGTCAGACATCTTATGGAGGAGGCAAGGATGCTAATTTAACTGGTCTTTGGGACCTCTTTAAATATATGCAGACTATCTCTAATGGGGTTTCTCTAATACCTTGTGGGCAGTTCTACAGCATCATCCTCCCATTCCTACTGTCCGAAAAGTACCAACGTAGAATTGGGAGTATTTTCTCCATGGCATGAATGTGCATGTCCTTTACCTGTTGAACGTAATATCATGGGAACTGACTACTCGGTGTCTGACTGGTCCCATAGAGTGGATTCAGATCATTCTCATCATTTTCTTATGTTTGCTGGGAGATTTGTGAATAATAATTTTACTCATGGTGATCACATGCAGAAGGAAATTTGAAACCTTGGAGCCACTTTGTGCTTGGTAAACTTCACCACTCCAAGTACTTGAGATGTCACCAAGCTTTCTTATGGCCTCCAGGCTTGTGTTTCACCCCCCTATGCTATTGTGATGGGTGACATCAGCATAACTTTCTCTGACTCCAGCTTATATACCATTTCTTGCATAAGCTGTAATTTGACTAATTGTATCTCTCAATTTAATGAACAAGATGCTTACTGGTTGTCTATCAGCCTCTTTTTGTTGTGCTTCCAGTTAATCTTTCACATCCTTGGTATGAGGATGCCAGTCTTCTAGCAATAGAAGAACTTCTAGAGCTCGTGCCCTGCCCAAGAGAGCCATAGGGCTCCTCATAGCTGGAATTGCTTCATTAGTTACTACTATTGCTTCCGCTGTCACTGATGCTATGGCCTTGGTGCAGAGCATTCAGGATGTTCATTTTGTCAATGCCCTGGGACATAATACCTCAATTGCCCTTAGTGCCCAAGAACTTATAGATGCTAAATTAAATGCTTTAGAATCTGATGAGCCTTGGGGACAAGTTAAAGGCGATAAAATTTACCAGCAACTCTGATGCCACATAAAATTTGTTTACATCTGTATCACTCAATCTCATTATAACAGTATCCGATGCAACTGGACCTGAATAAAATCTCACCTTTTAGGAGTATGGCATCATGCGAATATTAGCTTTGACTTGAATCAGCTGCAAGCTGAAATCCATGATATTCAGGAAGCCAAAGCCCCCATAGTTGATTTTGTGCCATTGGCTCAGCAATTGCTTAATGATTTAAAAGGTTTTAATCCTTTTAACTTGTTAAAACGCTTTGGTATCTAACAGGAATTACTGACATGTTCTTTTTACTCCTGTGTGTTTTCCCCTTAGTCAGCCATCAAGTTCGACGAGAGCTGAATCAGACTAGGATGCATATACATCGCCTGCAATTAGAAATTAAATCAGAGGAAGACAATAGGACATAGAGATCCCTTCTTCTCATTTTTAAAGAATTGATCATTTGCTACTAGCTGTGTAAACTAAATAGAATCAAGATCGCATAAAGCTCCTTCTGTTTGGTCAGCAGAATGTAAACCCAGTTCTCCTGGAAGTTCAGTCATAACACAGATATATAACCCTTTTTGACCCCTAGAAGACTGCAGAGTTAATGATGGCTAAGAACCCAAGAGTGGGCCAACCTAAGAAAGGCACAGTCGCAAGGGGTCCAAAACGGAGCACTATAGCTCTGTATCAAGCACTTTGCTCCTTCAGGAGATAAATAAGAAATTGTCAGTAGCAAGGCCACAGGCAGAGCTCAAGTCCTGTTTCACACATCCAGTTATGCTTATGCTTAATACTACTCTTTATTAAAAGAATAAAAAGGGAGAGGCGTAGGAAGCAAACTGTTATGTGTCTGCTTCAGCAATACATCCCGAGGCAGAAGTTCTCACATGATAGCAGAGCTTGAAGCAGATAACAGAAGACTGCAGCTGAGCTTCAGAATGCCTGACCTTCAAATACTCAAATGTTCCTGATAGCAGTTAAACAAGCTAATGTTTGCAGCCTTTCTTTGTTCTGCAGCATTTTTATTATCTTGTAACCCAGCCTTATAAAATAAATCAAGGAGTTAGGATTGGCATCACTGCCTCTAAAACAGAGGGTGGTGTCCCATCTGGTTGCTGCTCTTCTAGATGTATGTTATCTGTCTGTCTTTCTTTAGGCTACTCAAGCCTCCCCTCGGAGACACTTTTGATCAGTCGCGCAAGTTGCAGCAGGTTGCAGCCATCAAAAACAGTTTTATTCTTCATAAAACAGGGTAGTCAATTATATTTAACTGTTTGCTAATTTCATCATTTAAGTGTTTTTATTTTCTTTCTGAATTTTCAAATTGTCTGCACTTCTCTATTAAAGAGTATAGCAAATGAAGACTTGTGGTTACTCACCCCACTTTGGTCCATATCGTTAAGGTTAATTGATGCCTATTAAAATGGAAATTTAGGCATTCTATCCCAATGATATTATCTTGGCAGGTGAATTAGAATCTGCCTGGTTTGGGAAGATGATCAAGATTTCAACCTGGTAGAATGTGCTGTATCTCTTCACCACAGAACAACTAAAAATCACTTATTATTCAAGGCACACATGGAGGGTAAAGACTGGCCTAGAGGTAGCACACACAGCAGCATAGATCACCACCACAAAGGTAGGAAAAGGCATCATGGTTCAGAGATGTATTGGGGATACGGGATTCCCAGCCTTGGGGTAAAAAGCAGAAATCCTGACTAATTAAAGGAAAAATAGAGTCCCAGAAGGAAGGAACATTTGACTTTACTCACAGCATCACCCTGTAGATAAAGATTGAACTGCAGCCAGATAACAGATTGTGAGCCTGCTAAAGGTGGTCATTATTGTTTATAGCTGGGACACTGGGAAAAAGCTCTGAATATCCTATGTAACTCCAATCCCATAGACTAAGGACTCAGGTCACACAATAGGGTCCAGCTAAGAATGCCAGCAAATCCCAAAAGTGGTAATGCCACAAAACTCAAGAAGTCAGTGTTGAAGCCAAGACACAGGCTTCTTCGGTAAAAGTCAATACCCTAAACAATGCCATGACTTTCGGTAAATATAACCCACAGAAACAAACAGAATGTCAAACAGAAAAAAAGACACAGAAATATATGTGAAATGATGGATTCAACGAAAACCTCAGGGGGAAATCTGAATACAAAAGACATGTGCAAGCTACATGAGGATGAATTTATGGCAACAGTGAAAATCATACTCACTAAAATCAAGGAAACAATAGAGGAAGGGAAAAAGCCAACAAAAATATGGAGAAAAAATGAAGCAAAACGTCAAAGAAATAAAGAGCAGGATAGATGAACTGAAGAGCTCCATAGATGGACTAAAGAGTAGGATGGTGGAAGCCTCCAACAGAATCGGTGAACTAGAAGATATGGCAGAGGAATACACTCAAGCAAAATGGTAGAGAGAAAAAGAATGAAGAGAAATGAGAAAAACATTTGCCACCTAAGGGATAAAATAAAAAGAATGACATCCGTATCACAGGGTCACAGAAGAAGGGGATAGAGAAATGAGGGCAAAAACTGTATTTCAAGAAATACTAGCTGAGAACTTACCTAACCTGAAAAATGAAACAAGACTCCAGATTTAGGGTACTCAAATAGTTCAAAACAAAAGAAACTCAAGCAGCCCTACATGTAGACACATTGTCATCAAAATGTCAAAAATACAACATAAAGAAAGAATCTTAAAATCAGCTATAGAAAAATAAGTGACATACAAAGGAGCCCCCATAAAATGGTTGACAGATTTCTCAATTGAAATTCTAAAGGTCAAAAGGGAATGATATATTCAAAGTGCTGAAAAAAAGCATTTCAACCTAGGATTCTGTATTCTACATGATTATAATTCAGAAATGAAGAACTGATCAAAATATTTCCAGATAAGCAAAATTTAAAGAAATTCATCACAACACCAGCTCTACAAAAAATAACAAAGATTACTCTATAACATATAAAGAAATCTCCCTTAAAACAATAATACAGCAAATATAAAGTGGGTGTGATTAGAGGAGAAAAAAATGTGGGTGGTTAGAATGAATATAAGACTAATTTTTCAAATAAAAATAGAAAACTAACATAGAATAAGCATGCTAATCCCAGGGTAAACTCAAAATACATACCCGGGGAAAAAGCAAAAAAAAAGAAACTAATAAAAACATGACTACACCCAACCCACTAAGAATATAAAGAGAAGAACAAAAGCACTATATGGAATAACAATCAGAGAAAAAATACAGATTGACAATAAATAGCTAAATATCAGTAATCACCCTAAGCATTAATGGATTGAACTCATCAATCAAAGGATGTAGAGTCATCAAATGGATTAAAAAGCATAATCCAACCTTCTTCTGAACTCAGAAAACTCACCTTCTTTTAAAAGATAAACATAAACTCAAAATCAGTGGTTAAAAGACAATCCTATAGTTGAATAGCAACCACAAAAAAGAAGGAATAGCTATATTTATAATACATAAAACACTTTCAATTAATAAGCATAAAACATAGCAAAAAACAGAGATGGACAATTATATAATGATTAAGGGGGTCACTTCAGCAAGAAGACATAATGCTTATTAACACATATGCACCAAATGAAGAAGCATAAAAATATATTATGCAAGTATAATTAGATCTGATGAGAGACATCTATAGCAACATAAAAATAGCAGGGACCTCAACACTCCACTTATAACAATGGAGAGATCAACCTGGAAGAAAATTACCAGGGAAATAGCAGCTTTAAATGACTATTTGGAACAATTAGTTCCAGTAGTCATACACTGAACTTGTCTTCCAGTGACTACAGAGTTCACTTTCTTCTCAGGTACACATGGAACATTTTCAAGGATAGGTCATGTGTTGGGACACAAGCCACGTATCAACAAATTTATAAGGATTGATATCATTCTAAGCATAGTCTCCTAACATAATGACTTGAAACTAGAAATCAACCACAAAAAAGAAAGCTGGAAGACCCCAAATTAATTTAAGTTGAACAATATGCTTTTGAATGACTCTTGGGTACAAAGAGGAAATCAAAGAGGAAATTAAAAAAATATTTAGAGACTGTTGGTAATGAAGGCACACACTACGAGAATCTATGGGATGCAGTAAAAGCATTATTAAGAGGAAATTTCATTGCAATCCAGGCTCATCTCAAGAAAAAAGAAAAATCACAAATAAGCAGTCTAACTCTAAATTTAAAATAACTAGAGAAAGAACTACTAAAGCCAAGAATAGGTATAAGAAAGGAAATTACAAACATAATAATAGAAACCTTAAAAGAGACCCTACAATAGGGAAGAAAAAACAAAAGCAATGAAGCCTTGAGAAAAGAATACTAAAGGGAAAAAGAAAAACAGATAACCTATACAAATAGATAAATATGATATGGCATCAGCTCTGAAAAATCTTTCATAGACAGAGCAGTACAGTTAGAGACAACCCACAGGACAGGCACAAAACTAAATTCTAGTGAGATACAGAAAATAGAATAATATTGACAAGAAAGACTATAAACCATCCAAAGGAAAAACAAACAGAAAATGAAGCATAAGGCAGAGAGGAAAGGCTCAAATGACAATAATAAAACCCTACATTTCAATCATCACCCTAAATGTGAATGGAATGAATTTATGAATGAAAAGACATTGAGTGGCTGGATTGATTAAAAACAGGAACCATCAATATTATGCCTACAAGAAACACATATCAGATCCAAAGGCAAACATTGGTTTAAAGTCAAGGGCTATGGGAAACTAAATCAAAGAATAATGATGAAAGGAAATCAGGAACTGCAATAGTAATGTAAGACAAAACAAATTTCCAACTAAAATGTGTATCACAAAGAAAAGACGGACACTACATTATGGTAAAGGGAGCAATCCATCAAGAAAAAATAACTATCATCAACTTATATGCACCTAATTTAGGACCATCTAAATACATAAAACAAATACTAACAGAACTAAAGACAGACATTGTCAGTAACACAATAATAGTAAGGAACTTCAACACTTCACTTACACATTAAGTAGATCATCCAGGCAGAAAATCAACAAAAAAATAAGAACCCTAATTAAAACAATAGGTCACATGGACCTAGAAGAGATATACGGGGTGTTCTATTCCAATAAAAAAGAAAATACATTTTTTCACGTGTGCATGGACCAATCACAAGGGAAGATCATATTCAAGGACTCAAAACAAGTCTCAGCAAATTTATCAAGATTGAAATAATAGAGAGATGTCGTTTCCAATCACAAGGAGGTGAAATGAACCAAAAGAACAAAACTGGGAGAACTACACAAAGATGGAGATTGAACAATATGGTCTGATCAACCCTTGGATCATTGATGAAATTAATTAAGACTTATCTGGAAATAAACAAAAATTCAGAGATGAACTTCCAGAACATATGAATGTGGCAAAAGCAGTTTTAAGACGAAAATTTATAGCCACACAAGTGCACATCAAAAACGAAAAGAGAGCCCAAATTAAATGCCTAAACTCACTACTTAGGGAAGCAGAATAAAAAGAAAAATCAAAACCAAAAATTAGCAGAAGGAAGGAAATTAAAAAAATGGATCAGAAATAAATGAAACTGAAGACAAAAGGATCATCCAAATAATCAATGAATACAAGAGCTGGTTCTCTGTAAACAAAATTTGCACATTCCATCTAAACTCACTAAGAAAAAGAAAAAACTCTAATAACAAAAATCAGAGACGAAAGCAGTGAGATTACAATTGGCATTGCAGAAGTACAAAAGATCGAAAGAGACTACTGGGTGCTCTCTGGTGGCCCAGCAGTCTAATACACCTTAGAGCATTCCCACATGCATCCCAAAGTCCAGGGTTCAAGATCTGGGGCCAGTGTGAACAACAAATGTGAACAACTAAATGAAAACAATAAATGAAGCTCTTCCTCCTCTTCTCTCTTCTTTCCTTCCTGTTTGTTTACTCATCTTCATTCCTACCTGTGATTTTCCTTTAAAAAAAGAGACTATTATAAACATTCATACGCTAACACATTTGTCAATTATGAAAAAAATGGACAGGTTTCTAGAATTCTACAATTTCCCAAAAGTGAATCAAGATGACAGATACATCACAAGCACAGAAATTGAAGTTGTGATTAAAAATATCCTCCTAAAAACAAAAGCCCAGGTACAAATGACTTCACCAATGAATTCTAACAAACCTTGAGAGAATAAGAAATAAGGATAACCTACCTCTGAAGAGACACTTCTAAGCTACCTAGGGCTACTGCTAACAGCTTTGCATATGTACTAGATATCTGTAAAACTCTAATATCTCAAGCACTGAGACTGGGGTTTATAATCAGTTCTTGCTGGAGCTATACTGAGTTAAAAACAAAACAAAAAAACAAAAACAGAGAATTTCACAGGAAAGGAGTGGCTCCCCGAGGACCCTGAGAAATTTCCAACACCCTCACAAGAGTGGCGTCTGCTGGACTGTGGCCTGCATGTGACTTGAGTTTCACTCTTTTTACCGTGTGTTCATGTTTGTGACTCAAGAAAACCTATGTGTTTATACCCCAACACCTAACCTTTATTTTACTTAAATTTCAGGTTTCCCAGTGATACCTCTAGAGTTATATTAATAATGACTGGTGCATAGATCACACAACAAAAGAAAGACCTATATTCTGACTCAACATCCCAGGTCTATGCTATGTAATCAGAAACCCTAACACAAAGCCATTACATCAAGGAAGAAAGGGAAGTCATTTAAACAAATCCATACAAATAACAAAATGCCAAACAGAATGAAGAGAAAGATAAATACATGTGAAATGATGGACAAAAAATACAAAAAAACAAAAAACAAAAACGGAAAATTTGATGCAATAGAATAAAGTAAACAGCCTGAAGATTTTAAAGCAACAATTTTAATGACAATAACAGAAATCAGGCAAACAATGAACAAAAAAGAGCTATAAAAGGATAAATTCTGAGTCAGCTCAAATAATTTATTAAGTTAAACAACACAAGAGTAGGCAAAGAAAACAAACAGAGGAACTCAGTAGTAGACTGGAAGAAGCTGCTAATCAAATCAGTGAGCTAGTATATGGGATAGTGGAATGCACCCAAATAGGCTAGCAAAGACAAAAAAGAATTAAAAGCAATGAAGATAACGTGAAAGACTTATGAATAACATCAAAAAACAACATTTGAATCATAGATATTGCAAGAGGTGAAGAAAAATGAAAAGGAGAAGAAAGATTTGTTTTGGAAGAGATAATAACTGAATAATTCTCTTACCTGAGAAAAGAAACGAACCACCAGATTGAGGTAGTTTAAGGCAATCCGAACAGAAAATAAAGACACATACCAATATACATTGCTTTTAAAATGACAAAAAAAGGAGAAAAAGGAATCTGGAAAGCAGCTAGAGAAAAATCAGTTAAATAAAATGAAGCCCTCATAAGACTGTGAATTTCTCAGCAGAAAGTTTACAGTCCAAAAAGGAATGGCATGGGATATTCAAAATGCTGAAACAAAAGGATTTCCTCCAAGGATAATCTACCCTGCTAGATTGTTATTTAGAATTGAAGGAAAAATAAAGATCTTTATTGAGGAACAAAAAATAATGGGATTTATCACAACTAAACTGAATTAACATGAGCTACTGAAGGAATTTTATAAAATTAAAGAAAATATCATGCAAAAGCAACAAGACATTAAAAATCTGAAATTTTGGGAAAAGGAGAGTAAAAATGTGGAGAGTTAGAATGAGCTCAAGACTTACTTGCTATCGAGTTAATGCCTATAAACAAAAAAAAAATGCAAATCCCAAAATAATCTCAAGAAAAAATGCATAGCAAATTAAAGTAGAAAATAAAAAGGGAAACACATCATGAATGTTTTCAAAACACATGAGAAGATAAAAACAAGGTAGCATCTGTCACAACACCCAGAAAGCAAATAGCAAAAGGTTAATGAATAGTTGTATATCAATACTCACCCTAAATGTTAATGGGTTGAATTTACCAATGAATAGACATAGAGTAGCCAAGTAGGTTGAAAAACTTAAGCCAACATTCTATTCATACAGGAAACTCACATAAGTTATAAAGACAAATACATGTTCAAAGTCAAAGGGGAAGACAATCCTCAAATAAAATGGAAAACCAAAAATAGTGGAGACAGTGAAACCTATCAGATAAAATATATATCCAAATAATGAATGTAACGAAAGATAGGGGTGAGCATACATAATGGTTAAAGGGTCAGTTTCAGAAAGAATACAAAACTCTTATCAATATGCATGCATGAAAAAAGAGATCATAAAAATAAATAAAGCAAATAAAAACAGAATTAAAGAGAGATGTGGGCAGAAATGTGATAATATTAGTAGACTTCAACGCCTCACTTTCAACAATGGACAGATCAACCAGGAAGAAAATTAGCAGGGAAATACCAGCTCTAGATGACAAATTAGAATGGATGGGTTTAATAGACATTTACCAAACCCATCAATTAACAAATACAGAATTTGCGTTTCTCATAGGTGCTCACAAGCATTCTAAATGATAGACCATATTTTGGGAAATAAAACAAGTGCCAACAAATTTACAATGATTGAAATCATACCAAGTATTTTTTCTGATCAAATGACTTATAAGTAAATATCAACAACAGAGTTCTAGAAAACTGCAAAATTTGTTTAGTCTAAACAACAAACTTCTGACAGACTACTGGGTAAAAGTTTGTATCAAAGGTGAAAGAAAAATGCAATTGAAGATGAAGGAAGATAATAACTACCAGGACTTATGGGATTCAGCAAAACAATTACCAAGAGGGAAGTTGTGGCAACTCCGGGTAGCTCAAAAAGAAGACAAATAATGAATAATCTAACACTACACCAAAAGCAACTAAGAAAAGAAGAAAAAGTAAAGCCAGAAGTCAGCAGAATGAAGGAAATAATAAGAATTTGAGCAGAAATGAGCTAAGTAGAAATCATAAAGACATTTCAGGAGATCATTAAATCCAAAAGCTGGTTCACTGAAAGGCAAAAGAAAATTGACAAAACTTTGGACAAGCTTGCTAAGAAAAAAGAAAAAAGATACTATAAACTACAATCAGAAGTGAATGTGGGAAATATTATACTATATAACTCAGAAATACATCATGGTAACACTATGAACAGCTATATTCCAATAAATTGTAACTTTAACAAGCAGTCAAAAGTTTCCTCAAAAATAAAAGCATGGAACATGATTTCTTTATTAATGAATTTTATCAAAACTTCAGAGAAAAATTGATGCCTACTCCTCTCAAAATCATCCCAAAAGTGGATAACAGGGTGCACTTCCAAATACCTTTTAAAAGACTATTATAGTAATATCAAAAGCAGACAAGGACCTCACAAAACACAATGTTACAAACAAATGTCTCTTTTGAACACAGATGCAAAAATTCTCAACAGAATAGTAAACAAACCATTCATTGGTGCCAAGTGGGATTTATCCCAGGGTTGAAAGGAAGATTCAACATACATAAATCAATGTAATATACCGCAATTAGCAAAAAGAAGGAAACAATTATGAATATGTCAATATTTGCAGAGAAAATATTTGAAAAGATTAAGCATCTGTATACTAAAACGCCATATAAAAGATATAAGAAAAAAAAAGCACCGAACATAATAAAACCCATATAGGATAAACACACAGCCAACATTATACTCAAAATTGAAAAACCTAAGCATTTTCCTCTAAGATCAAGAATGAATTAGAGATGTCCACTCTCACCACTGCTTGTCAACATTGCATTGGAGGTTCTAGCCAGAGTAATTAGGCAAGAAGAAGAAAAGAAATGAAACCAAATCGTAATCAAAAATGAAACTTACTATTTGTATAATGGATGTAGAATACCCTAAAGACTCTACTAAGCTTATTAGATTTAATAAGCATAGAAAAGTGTTCAGCTACAAAATTAATATAAAAATTCAATTGCATTTTCATATGTAAACAATGGACTGGAAATAATGAAATTTAAAAAATTTTCCCATTTATAATAGAAACCAAAATAATTAAGTATCTTTGATATGCTTAACAAAGGAGATGAAAGGACTGTACAAGGAAAGCTACAAGACATTAATAAAAGAAGTAAAGATGCAAAGAGATGGAAATATATTCCATTCTCTTTGTTGGGAAGAGTCAACATTGTTAAAATGAGCATTTACCTAAAGCAATAAGGAGTTTTAACGCAATACCATAAACATTCCACTACAAGTTTTCAAAGAAATAGACAAAATTTTAAGAAAATGAATAGAGTCACAGATGACTGGAAATAAACAAAGCAATCATGAGCAAAATGAATAAAAGTGTGGTATCATACTCCCAGATTCTGACTATGTTACAAGGCAAGAGTGATCAAAACTTACTGGTATTGGAATAAAAGAAACTACATGGACCTGTAGAACATAATTAGATTACCAGAAACATATTTAATTCAGGATGGTTTATTAATTTGCAACAAAGGATTTAAGAGTATGCAATCAAGAAAGGAGACTTCTCAACAAATAGCATATGGAAAACTGGACAGTCACACTCAAAAGAATGTACCTGTATCACTAATATCATACAAAAATAATTCAAAATGTATTAGAGAATTGGATATGAGACCATAAAATATAGAATACTTAGAATACATAAGCAATAGTTCCATGACATCAGCATTAGGGAGGTCTTTGGGGCATTTAAGTGGCAAGAAAATAAAAACAAAAATAAACAAATGTGCTTATCCAAACTATGATCAAAATTAAAACAAAAAAATTCTTCTGAATGGGAGATTTTTGCCCATCATACACCTGAGAAAGGCTTAATATCCAAAATATATAAATTCCTCAACTGAAAAATAATCTGATCAAAAATGGGCAGAAAAATTGAAAAGACGTTTCTCCAAAGAAGACATGCAGATGGCTAACATGCATAGGAAAAGATATACTTCTCTTGCCATTAGGAAAATGTAAATCAAAATAACAATGCTATATCACCTCACACCTGTGAGAATGGCTATCATCCAGAAAATAGAAACAATGTTAGTGAGGATACTGAGAAAAGGGAACTCTTTTATACTCTTGGTAGGAGTATAAAGTGCTGTAACCATTGTGGAAAGCAGTATGGAGATTCCTCAAAAAAAGTGACAATAGGAATACTGTATGATCCCACTTTCTCACTTCTGGGTATTTTTCAGAAAATCACTAAAGCACTAATTTGCAGAGATATATTCACCCTTATGTTTATTGCAGCATTATTTTGTATAGCCAAGAATTGAAAACTACCAATTAATAGTGCCAATTAACAGATGAATAGATAAGGAAGTAGTATATATTACACAATGGAATTATACAAAGTCCTAAAAATATGAAATCCTGAGATATGAATGAAATTTGAGAAAATTGAGAATATGAAATTTGAGAAAATCTGAATAGAACTTAAGGGGATTATGCTAGGTTAACTATCAGAAGGAGGAAGACAAATTACCAGATGATCTCACTCATTTGTGGAATATAATTAATCTAAGTTAACAAGACAAAACAAAAACCAACTCTTCAACATTGTTAGTAGAATTGATGTTACTTTTTGGAAAGGAGGTGGGAGGGAGGAGCAGGGGCTCCAGTGGTCACTGGTGGAGGACTGCTGGAAAATTGGTAGTGGGCATTGTGTGTTAGTATTTATTTGATGAAGAGTGAATATGCACATCTAAATGTAAATTATTTTGTAAGTCACATTACCTCAATAAAAAAGATAACTGACAATATGAGATAAAACTGTATAAGGAAGCCATTGTAATCAAAGTAGTACAATATTGACATAAAAATAAGCAGAGAGAATAATAGACTAGATAACAGATAAATATGCCCTTAGATTTATAATTCATTAGCTTACAAAATGGAGTCAGGAATATATAATAAGTAAAAGATAGCCTTATCCATAAATGATGGTAAGAAAATTGGACAGCCACTTGCAAAATAATGAACCATATTTATACCAGATACATAAATCTACTCAAAATGTTTAAAATATTTGAATGTAAGGCTGGAAAAACATAAAAATCCTAGCAGAAAACTTTGGGTAATAAACTCTTTTATGTCAATCTCAGAAATGATTTTTTTTGGACTTCACATCAAAAATGAGGCCAAACCCCCCACAAAAACAAAAGCAAAACCACCAAGCAAACAAAAATATAAAATAATTGAGTCTATGGGGATTATACCCAACTAAATATCTTCCACATTACAAAGGAAACTATCAATGAAATGTGAAGAAAATCTATGGAATGAACAAACATATTCACAAATCAAATATCTGATAAGAATTTAATATCTAAAATATATAAAGAACTTGCAAAACTAAGAGAAAAAAGTTCAATTAAAAATGGGCAGATAAACTGAATACATATTTTTCCAAAGACATACAATTTTCCAAAAAGTACATGAAATTTTGAAAAATGTAGTTAATCCTCAGGAAAATGCAAAGCAAATCCATAATGAGATTTTATTGCTTCACAGCTGTTAAAATAGTAATTTTTAAAAGGTTGGTAGTATTGTCAAGGATGTGGAGAAATTGGTGCAACTGCTAAATAAAATGTATGGGGATACCTCATAAAATTAAAGGACAACTACCCATTAAATAGGGAATAATATTTCAAGATTAAATACATATTTACATAAATTAATAATGTGAAATTGATTAGATACCTACGTTCCCATGTTCAGTGCAGCATTATTTACAGTAGACAAGATATGGAAACACACTAAGAGTTATTAAGCAAATGAACGGAGACAGAAGAAATTCTTCCCATCCTAGGTGTTGTCTATGAAATACACTGGGTATTATTTTATTTAAAATTAGTTTTATCTTTTTGTATTTCCTTGGTTAGTTCCTATTTTGTAAAGATAGGAATTATTTTTTAGATGACTAATAGTGATGCAAGTTGCGCCGGGGTGGCCTAGCAGAGTAGTACAACTCAAAGCAGTCCCATGTACAACCCAAGGACCAAGGTTCAGGACCTATGGCCAGGGTAAATGACAAATGTGAGCAACTAAATGAAAAAAATAAATAAAGCTCTTCCTCCTCTTCTCTCTTCCTTCCTTGCTGTTTGCCTATTCACCTTCATTCATACCTCTACCTTTCCTTTAAAAAAGTAGTAATACAGACAATCTATGTTCTAATTAGGTAAACTGATTTTTTTCAGTAAAAATATATTAAATAAATATATATTAGGTAGCTTGGGAAGAAAGAATAATAATTCTGTACACTACATCTTATTACTCTGTAAGATATATAAAGTCCATTTTCTTTATTTTAGCAAGTTTATTTCACTATTCCTACTGAATTTATGTGGCTTTTCTTTAAGTTTTTCATCATAATTTCAATAGTTTTCACCCTTCAACTCTTATATTAAATATAATTTCACATACGTTCACTTTATATGAGCTATTACTTCCAATTTCTGAATCTGATAGAAGATATATAGAATATAATATAAACTGTATTAAAAAGTGCTCATTTAGACAATAATCTGTATAGGTTGCTGCTTAACTGACCTGAATTTTCTATAATAGGAATCATCAGTGTAATTTTCAGAGGTGTCCTTTCAGTTGTTATAGGTATTTTTCAGTGACTAAAGTGATTATTATACTTCCTGTTATATAATATAAAATCCCAAAAGATATTTTTAAAAAATATTGGAACATATGGTACAGGAACAAAATACATATTTTATAAAAGTGGTAAAAAGTTATTAGCTATTTGGTAGTGATTGTGGAGTGATGTTATATGTGATGAAGTGTAAACCTGACACCTAAAACTTACATAGTGATGTAAAACATTATTACTTCAATAAAAATGTATTATAAAATAAAGAATTTAAAATATAATATTTACTTAATGCTATTGAACAAGAGGTACAGTGATCCAAATGAAGCACATATGTTTTCTTTTTCACTGAAATAGTACCAGAATATGTCATTTTGGCTCAGTCACATTTAGTCATATGACCTAAGTTAAATCAATTTAACTTAATCCTGAGATTTTAAAATCTGTAAAACTGACTTTCCCTGCCTCACAACTTTATTTTGAAATAAAATACGTGAGAACAAATTTGTAACCAATTTTGTTCTATATAAATATACATACAGCAAAATACATAGACCAATTTAAGAAATTACTTTAAAATAGCTACAGAACCTGAAGATATATTTCTCTATTATAATTACTAGATTCATTATGACTATCATAAAATTTAAATTTTATATGTGTCTCCTGTCTGTTAGACACTGGGTGAATTCTGTCCTCTATTTTGGCGCTATTATCTCTTTCCCAAACTATGGAGCTTTTCTTGCACATCTTTTGCGTTTACGAAGGTGTTTTTTAAAAAATAAAATAAAAAATTCTTCAACGGCTTGAAACATTTTCAGAATTTTAACATTCTCTTTAATGAAGTTAATTTCAAGTTTCGATAGACTAGAGCGGAGCTTTCCAGCCCTTTCTGACTCTTCTGTGTTTTCACTTGTGTTAAAATGAAGTTGCAGGGAGGCGAAAGGGGTTAAAAGGAAGGATAATTATGATGGTAGATAAATACACTGTAAGATAGTGAAGTCCCTTTTACTGATTTTTGAATGGAAAATAGGTATATATAATATATACAACATATATAATACATTCAATTTGAAGTTTTAGGATATTATAAAATTATATATATTTCAAATATTAAATACATTGTATATAATATTGTCAAAGCATGTAATAAAACTTCTCGCTGGTTGTTGCATATGTCAATCAAATATTATTGACCAATGTGAATATCAGTAGGCACGAAACTTGCTAAAGCAGCTGTTCTGAAAAGGAGAATTGCGGCATTAGGTAAGAGGAAAAGGAAAGAAAGTAAAATTAATTCAATCTACTGTTTTAACTAAATATAATTCTTTCAGTTAGAGCTTAATCACAGATGAACAATAATAATATTTTAGCCTAAGTATATCATAAATATTTCATGAGACATACTCATGTCTAAAATGCTATTCATTGTTTATCTAAAATATAAATTTAATACTCTGTCCTACAACTGTGAAGACTTTTCCGTAAGGAGGTAGAATACAATCAACTCTCACTGGGTCCCACATATGTCAATCAAATTTGATTGACCAATGTGAATACAAGTAGGCAGGAAAGTTGCTAAAATCAGGGCGTTCCTAGAAGCATGGTAGCTGTTCAAAGAGATTTTGGCATTAGGTAAGAGAAACGGGAAAGAAAGTCTAATATTTTAACTGAGATCTAATCCTTTCTAGCATGATGATAACTGATAGCAGGTAAATTAACTGGCATTTAGTAAAGATGTAAGCCTGTTACTTCCCACCTATTTATTACAAATCTTAATGGAAAAGAAGCGCCAAATCGAGAATTCCTAAAGAGAATGATGGACACAAAGCTTTTAGAGAGGGTTAAAGTAATGCAAAGTCATTTTTTGTTATTTGTCCTCCAAGCAGGTGACTTAAAACCAAATTAAGAAGCACAATTTACCTAGGGTCCAGAGACACGAAATGACGATAATATCTAAGGAGAAATTTATGGAAACTAAATCCAGAAAAGGAATAACTAGTTTAATGATAAGATATAGC
The DNA here is from genome assembly GCA_004363575.1 of Solenodon paradoxus. Lineage (NCBI taxonomy): Eukaryota > Metazoa > Chordata > Mammalia > Eulipotyphla > Solenodontidae > Solenodon > Solenodon paradoxus. The sequence continues at coordinate 240,438 of RJWH01001057.1, forward strand.
TCCATGATGCCTAAAAACTGACTGTTACTATGAATGAAGAAAAATTTAAGTTTAGCTTATGTTGCTCTAAAAGATGAAAGATGTGATAACTGTGTTAATAGATTTTTACTTTAATTTGTTCTCCTATTTGTGAAAGTTTTCCTAAGAAAAATAGAGATATTAGGAATTTCACAAAGTTAAGGTTAGCTTTTAAAATGCCTGTAACAATTCCAGTGAAAACAATTGAAAATAGAATAAAATTACTATGCCCTACTCTCAGTCTGTTCTATATACTATACTATTGTTATAACTTAGAAAAATCCTAGGTCAGGTTATAGTGTTATAAATATTTGTAAATGGCGATTGACCTTAATGAAAGAATGAATGCTTTACTGATTTTTATTATTCCTTTAAATGTAGAAAGTCAAATGTATCTAAAAAACTCTGTCTAAAATGAAGCATATTGATAAGTAAACTTAAAGAGTTTATAATTATTGGAATGCCATCACGGAGTTGGGGTTTGGTCAACTGCCTCCTAAGTAACACAGTTCACATACATCCCAACAACCTGGGTTCTGGTCCAGCTAGGGGGGAACAACTGATGTGAGCTGCTAAGTAAAAGTAAAAATAAAAATGCTTCTTCCTCTTCTCTCTTCCTGACTGTCTATTCTTCATTTCTTCCTGCACCTTTCCTTAAAAATTCACAATTATTTGTCTAAATATTTCCTCAAAGTCGGGTTTAATATAGTCAATATATAAACTGTTTCTAATGGTTCTCATTATATCTTAAGAAACAGAAGTGCCAACAATTGCTATTTTTTGTGATTGATAAAGAGAAGTGTTAGAGAGCAGAATTTAAAACAAATATAGCTGACTTGCAGACAAATTGTGTGATGAAAATTTTCATCACTGTTTTTGACTACACAGTGTGAGAATTTTATCTTCAAAGGTGAAATATTTCCTCTTCTATTTTTAATGCCTGTAACCAAGTCATTCTATTTTGTATTTTCCAGTTACTATAACAGATATATTTATAAGTGTTAGGAGATTCATGAAGTTGAGATAGATGCCTTACGGTTTTTATGTTTTTAAGGCAGATATTTTATATTCTTCTATTGGATTGAAGTATGAATTTCAAAATGAACTCACTTAATCCAAAGGCTGGCTGTTCAAAAAGAAGGTGAAGAGAAAGCACATCCTTCATTACAAAAAGAGGTACTGTAATGCCTGGATCAAAGATATTCTTTTTATCTCCTATTGGCCATGGCACTTGAAAGTCCAAGTGTTATATAGTGTTATCATTCATTTATATTAAAATGTAATATTCAGTCAGACCCATTGTGGGAGAAGGTGGGCAATACATTATTATAATTCCACAGAATCAGTAAAAAAGAGAGAGGAAGTTTACATAGTCATTAAAAGAAGTTGTAAATGGGAAATGATTAAAATAATACATGGTAATTATTAGTATCTATTGATAGAAAATAGAAGTAAAAGCTAATTTCAAATCATCTAGTCAATAACTGAAGTTGAATTAAAATCATTTTAAATAGTATATAAAATATCATAAGAAAAATCCATAAATACTTTAAGATAGAGGAGCCCTTATTAAACAAGATAGGGATCCCAAAACCTATACATGAAAAATAAAATAAATATTTCTGTAATGCAAAAAGCAACATTGCTCAAATGAAAAGACAAATTTAACAGTCTGAGAGAAATTGCAACACAAAGTGTTTTTATTATCTTTTCTATTTGTGGCAATACTTAAAAGTCACTTACAGAGTACTGTGAAAAATGATGTAAAATAAGGAAAATATAAATAAATACTTTTATAAATAGACCATAATAGAATGAAAATAGTAAACATAAAAGTGCTTATCAATTTCAGTATTAAGATATGGAAAATTAAACATGTTTTCTTTTATGAGATTGGTAAGATTTTAAATGTTTGGTGTAAGAGAATGGACCTGAGCAAAACTGGATGAATTCGAATAAAAGTTGCATTAACTTGCTAACTTGTTACCTTAAACTAGTTAACAAACTTACCTCTTGTTCATTTTTCTCATGTGTAAAAATTGAGATTATAATTGTTTCTATATTGCTTAACTATTTTGTTATTGGTTGTTCCCTTAAAATAGTTTCTTGCATATTATATGTCCTGTATAAATACTTGTGAATATTGTTATTGTATTGTTATTGTAATTGTTATTTAATAGGACATATATCATCGAACAATTTGATATAGTAATACAATATTGTTTTTAAAATTATTAATCACATCCTCTTTGAGTCCTTTATTGGAAAATTTACCTGAAGAAATAAAAACTCTCTCTCCATAAGAGACTTGACCAAAATATTTATTTACATGTTTGTCATTGCAATAATAAAACTCTAAATGACTTTATAATCTATCAGTCAGACAAAGATGCAATAATATATCATATAGAAGCAATGGAATATGATCAGGCTATTAAAAAAGATTAGTTAAATTTATATATAAATATTTGAAAGAATGGCCAGGATGTTTTATTAAGGGAATAAAACCAGTGTATAATAACATGCATAATATGTTTTCACAGATGTACAAAACAAAACGAGCATCCACATACACATATATGTTTGTGTAAGGAAAAGAAAGGATATGAAAGGAGAGACATTAAGTTTTTTACTACAGTTATTTAGGGGAATGGGACAATAGAATGAAAGGGAACCTAATTTTTTTACTTAAGACACTTCTGATCTTTTAGACCCTGAATGCTATCTCCATGAGGGCAAAGTCTTATACTTTTTATTCACCGCTGAATATCTAGTGTTCAAAAATAAATATTGTTTAATAAAAAATCGTTTTCAATTATTTTAAGAATACACAAAACTTTTAAATACAAATTACATCTTAGTAGTTTTCAAGTCCTTAACTATCATATTAATATATGCTATTATTGTAGTCACAGCTTATGCAATAATTTTTACTTTTGAGCCTGTTTCTATAATTCTCAAAGATTCCATCTTACTTTCCTCAGAGGTACAAAACACTACCTGGTAGGCACAGTACTGTGTATCACTCATCTGTTACATGAGTACAATTACAGAATGTATGATTCTAATTTTGTCTATTCTTAATTAAAATTGGTAAAAGACAAGCAGTTTACTGACCCCTGTTACAATTTTTAATTTTAGAACCTGCATATATCTTCTTTATTCTGTAGCAGTAATTCGTAGTGTTACCTGTTGATGGTATTAGGTCATTCTACCTGGGGTCTTGCAGTTACCCAATATTTTCACACGTGTTTTGCAATTAGGGCCTTGCACCAGTTCCTTCATTTAACCCACTTTATAGAAGGAAAATCTGAAATTTGAAACAGTCATTTGTTCAGTCTCAAAGGTAATTGCTATGCCTAAAAATACTCTCAAAAGTATAACTTAATAGGTTGTAAACGAACTTTTTGCCCACATTCCCTACTCAAATTGTCTAGAATTGGTTTGAGTCTTGATATCATTTGTCTTAATGATGTCTTTTGGTCTTCTCCTTTCTTATACTAATATGCATCAATAGAGCAATTTAAATAATTGAAAGGAGTGGGCATGACATGGAATAGTGTTTAGTGCTTAGTCTTCATGTATAGATAAAATGAATAAATCAAAGTTTATTCACAGAGGAAATAGAAATATCAAGTTGTGCTATTTGACGTTTTATACAGTGCAATTATATTTAGTGGAATTCATTATTTATTTCCCTGTGGGAAATGTTTTCCATATAAGCATAAAGAATTCTCTAGAACAAATACTCTGCATTAAAGATTTAGACTTAAGCTGTGGGCACTTGTTTAGGAGAATGGCACATCTGGCAGCTCCATTTACACACATTCTTGAAGAAAATAGAGAAGAAGCATGGTATCTATACACTGGAATTCTCATGTTGTCAATGTTTTTTTTGTGTGTAGGTCATTCTTTGATTTTGTTTTTGTTTTGTTTTATTTTCACCACAGTTTGCCTTTCTTATTTCAATCAAACGGAACTCTGAAAGGACCTTTTATTTATTTCTTGACAATCTAAGAAATCCTGGTTCTATAGATAGCAATGAGACTAATTCCAAATCTTTCAGAAATTCCATTCACATTCAAAGCTATGTATTTGTTTTCTGAGCAATTGCTCTTCAAAATGTGAGAAAACAATATAATTAAATAAATATTTTTGAATACCTAAAATTTACATTTAAAGTGGAAGCAATAGGAATTTCTGACACACATGCATAGATGGAGACACATGAATACACACAGGCTGGAGAAAAAGAAATATTGAGAGAATTACATCTTTTAGAGTTAGGATGTAGTGTTTTTCAAATAGAAATATCAATATAATTCATTTTAGATTGAAAAGGAAGAAAAATAATGTAAATCACAAAAGCCATTAGTAGTGCTATCGGCATGGTTGATACTTGTAGTCAAGGTATGCAGATAACAGTTAAAATTATTTTTAGATATTGAAATGTTTTCTCTTCATACAAACTAGTCAGCAGTTACATGGAGAATTTAAAGATTCCAGAATTCCTTACTGACCTATCAGTATGAAACGTAAATTTTATTTTTTTTCTTTACTCGTTTCAGTGTATCACTTAGGCATGCATGACATTTGTTATTAAATTGAGTTTATCAGAAGCTTACATTTTAGCATGATGAATGAAACAAGGTAAGAAATGCTCTGATTAACTAAGAAAAGTTTTAAAGGGTATAAAACTATTCAAATCAAATGTATGAAAAATAACCATTGAGACTCTTAGAAAGTTCTGTTTAAGTGGTTGTGATTTTTTCCAGTGCAAATTTTCAGGAAGAATAAACATGCTTGTGTGTGTAAAGGTTGCTGATATAAAATGAATATTCAGTTATCTTTATCTCTCTAAAAGTTTGGTGTTTTTGATCTTTAGTTATTTCACAAGAGCAATTAAGTTGTTTTAAGTTGTTCAATTAGAAAAGTCTAAGTATTTTTCATTTTATTCTAGGGGTTGGACTACTTAATGTAGCCTATTTATTTAATTCATAAAATTAAAACAGTGTACTTTGTATAATGTTTTTACATCCATGAGAAGAAGATTACTATGATAAATTAGATCAGCTATCATGTATTCTCTGAGCGTAAGATCAAGTCATGATTTTGTCTTCTGAGATGTCATGTGATTTTGGGCAAGAGCTGTATACTTCAGGGCCTCTCAGATATAATCATAATAGTCAGTTGGAGGTAGTAGAGCATAGCTGTCAGTATCATGGACTCTAATGTCAAACTGCTTTCATTGAAATACTGACTCAGACACTAGCATGAAATGCAACTTTGGAAAATAATTTCTTTTTCATTTAGTTTCCTAATCTATATAATGGAGATGTCAGTACCTTAGAGGGAAGCAGGTCAGCAATTGCCAAGCCCTTGCCCTTTGTATTACACCACGCTGATATAGCTTAGTGAAAGCTCATTGAGATACACAAAGTAATGAGTAAAGAACATCTACAGAATGAGTCAAAACACAGTGATTTAAACAATGAATTAATGAAAATAAAGCAGCATTTAAAAATCTTGCCATTTTGTTGAGATAAGTCAGCTATTTCAAAAGAGATCTTATTTTAAATTTTTTTAAAACAAAAACAAAAGTGAATTATCTGTCAAACCAAGGCAAGCAGGAAATACCAAAGATGTTGATCTTCCTCTGGAAACACATGACTTCTATTGTTAGCAGTGTAAATCTGGAAACTTTTAAAGGAAGGACATGACTATATCTTATTATGAGGCTCTGTAAATATACAGGCTTAAATTATGTGAGGCTTCAGATTTACAGAGCTAGGAAAAAAATGAGAGTAAATCTCTTAAAAAGTAGATTTAATTTATATTCAATTCTTAACAGCAGACTAGGTTAAATATAAAACTTTCTTTTTCAGTTTTTATTAATGTTTCATTATTTCATAATGCTGCAGAAGTTTCAGGATAATATATTCACAACTCAGTTAATGTGTATATTAAAAGGAACCCACCACCAGATTAATACTGACATTTACTACTATCTTATTTTTTTAAGGAAAGGTGCAGGCAGGAATGAAAGCATAGTAGCCAATCAGGCAGAGAGTGAAGGAAGAAGCACTTTATTTTTCATTTAGTTGTTCTCATTGATTGTTTCCCAGTGACCCAGGACTAGAACCCAGGTGTATGTAGCCTGCATCCTTTACAGACAATTGACTTTACTGCTATTCCACTAAGGCATGCAAACCATTATCATTTTTATCGCTTCTACCCCAGATTCCTTCCCTCTTTCTATACCTTCCCCCTGATAAGCACAATCTTGATTATAGTCTAAGGTAATTTTGTTGTGTTTTGTTAGTTCATTTTGTTTCTTTATATCCCACATGGATACTGAAGTGAAACCTTCTGGTATTTTTAGTTTTCTCTCTGATATATCGCTTGCATAATCACCTCCAGCTCCTTCCAAAATGTTGCAAAAGGCAAAATTTAATCTTTTAAATAATTGATTATTAATCCATTGGATATATATATATTCTTTATCCAGTCGTTTTCAACAGGCATTTAGTTTGATTCCGTGTCTTGGTTGTGGTAAATTGTTCTTCTTTGAATATAGAAGTTCATATATTTCTTGAGATTAGTGTTTGGGAAGTTAAGAAAACTTCATGTATTTATAGTCTTCCTATCTATATGGAATAGCCATTCATTTATTTAGATATTATTTGATATATTTCATCAAAATTATATCATTTTTCTCATATTGATTGCATATGCTTTATAGATGTATACCTATGTAGTCAAGGTTTTTTGCTACTAATATAAATAATATTGCATTTTAAATTCAAATTATTCTTTGTTTATATATAAGAAAGTAATTGTTTTTTGTATATTTACTTTGTATTCCTGCTGCCTTATAGAATAGTGATTTTTTTCTTCAATATTTAAAATGGTTCTCCTCCAGTTTTTCCTTGCTTGCATGGGGCCTAAAAATAAATCTACTGTAATTCTAACCTTTGTTCCTCTTTAAGCAATGGTCTTTCAGTTGTATTCTCGTTATTACACAGTAGTTTTATTGAGGTGATGGTAGGATATCAAGAAAAGTTGGAGAGGAATCATTTTATTGTTTCTGACTAGATAGTGGTCTTTTAGTGAACTTGTGCCCTCTCAGCTGTTTAAGTCATCTATCTACCAACATCTGACTTTTATTGTCTTTCAAGTAATACCATTTGCTTTATCATTTTAATGAAATCAGTGTATACGAGCAATATCTGAGTATTTTATGTGGTTTCTCCACTGCTTATAGAAGTACATAGGTTTCTTTCTGTTGCTTCCAACTCCCTTCTACTGTCTGTAGGTCACCACTGTTAACATTTTGCTATATAGCCTTCTAGATATTTTTACAGTTTTGCCTTTGAACCTATGTCTTCATTACCATATCCATATATCTATTTTGTTTTAAACAAATTGTCAGAAAGATATGCATGTTTTTTAATAAATTCACATTATTCTTAATATTATCACTTTCTTGTTCCAAATGTTGCTAATCTGTGTTTCTTTTTCTTGTTTGTTCTTGATCAGATTTCGCAATAGCTAATTTAATTATGCAATAAATTTTTAATTTTATTGATAAAATTTGCTTTTAGCAAGTAGATTTCATGACTTTTTCTTTTTATTATTATTTTTTGCTTTAAACATTTTATTTTGTGATGACTTTTATAGGTTATTGATTTGATGGTTTATTCATTTGTTTTCATTCTTTCTTGTCTTCTGATATATTATTCTAAAATTCTAAAATACTTCTTAATGTCATTTTGCTGTATTCAACAAATTGATGCTCTAGATATAATTCATTTTGAACAGACTACATTAATTTTTAATACTTTTAGAATACAGTTATCAGAATGTGGTTTGTTTGTGTTAATGATTGCTTTTAATTTTCTACCAGTTTATTTGCTTTCTTTTTGTTTAATTTCTAGTTTTCAGTGTGGCTTTGAACACAATTTATATTTATGAATTTTCTTTGGGTTTTTGAAAACAACACATGCCTTCTGAGGTGTTCTAACTAATACATATTTATAAAATCAATATTATTATCTGTGTTATTCGATTCTATACTCTTATTTTTGTATTTTCCACCATTTTAAGAAAATATTCCCCACTTATGAATATAAATTTGTTAACTTTTATTAATATAACATTATTTTGCAATTCTATAAGGTTAAAATTAGCATATTCAGATCTTATCTGTGTATATATCATACCATGCCCACCACCAAAGTTGGAGTGCCGTTCACCACTATCAATTTGACCTCTTTTACCCTAGACTTTAAAATTTTTAGTATCATTTTTATACTTTAGTTTCCTACTAAAACCTTTAAATAGACGATAGTTCTATAGCTTTTACTAAGCTGCTGTAGTCTGATGTTACAATACATAGTCTTACACAGTTTCTTATTCTACTTTTAAAAAGCTCTCTACATGTTTTTGTTTTACAAAAAATAAAATCCATGAAATCGAGAAGAAATGAATTTAAAGGCCACTATTAACATACAGAGAAAAGATTTCCAGAGCTTTCAAATGGATGATGATGATTAATAGAACACATATATAAATCAAGGATTTGTGATGGTCCATACATTTCTGTATGCCTGTAGGTATTTTCCAGGGGGTAAAGCAATGCTTGCTAAGAAATTGTCACAGCTTTGTTTCTATGGATCAGTCAAAGCAGAGTTGTAGAGATTACATAGGCTTAAAGGCAAAGTAAAACTAATTATTTGATGGTAATAAAAATTATGATCCTGTTGAAACTTTTTAACCACCTAGATTTGTTCCACTTCTTTGTGTACAGACATCTCAGAGAAAGTGTTGGTGTTGACAGCTATATGTAGGTTACAAACTACAGTTCATAATTCTCTTCTTGAACCCGACATAAGTCACAGTTTGGATATAAAAGCAGGAGCACGAGAAGGGGGAGTGGAGTATTTCTGCTTCACCAAGCACATTGTGTGTGATTTTAATATCAGGAAATTTTCCTCAGTGTTTTATTTATAGAAATGAGGTTATGTTTTTTGAACATTAAGCTTATTGTTCAAACCCCTTAACATATTATCTTTCATTTATTTGGGGGGTTAAAAGTAATATTTTAATGATCTGAAATTATGTTAGAATTTCATAAAAATATAATTCATCTCAGAAATACAATGAATGTGTAAGATAAGCGAAATTACTATTGCTTGACATATAAATCGAATTCATTATGTTTCTTTAGATAAAGCCCAAATATCTGCAAAGGGAAAATGAATTGCAAACAAATATCTAATATGAAACAGACAGATTTATGCACTATCAGCATATGTAGAAAAATTTCAAAAGTACACAGCTGATAGACAATTTAAAGATTTCTCAATATATTGTTTAAAAGTAGCTAAATTTATTGAAATTATTACACTAAGTTCTATTAGTGTGAAATATAATCTGGTTTCCCATTACGTGTGGAGTGCAAACTGATGTTGCTGTGCAAAAAGAATGTACATTTAAAGGTCTGGGGCTATCACACATTGAAATAGTGTTTTCATAGGATTTACAGTGATTTATAGTTATTAATCCTATTTATGGCACTAGTTTTATAGACTTCTTTGTCTAGTATCTACTCAAATTGTAGATTTCCATTGCTCATGTATATTATTTGACTCACATATTACTTACTATAAAGCCATCATCCGTCCTTAGTATTTAGTCAATAGTTAATGAAAATTTAAGCACATGAAAACTACTCCACCATTCTCCCCTGGAGATATGAAAAATTGTATGCACTATGCAGGAAACACTTGAGACAAATCATGTGTGTGAACCCTTATGGGCAGCAAAATTTCTAATTTTCCTTAAACGATGCCTTCCAAATGGTCTGATTCCGTAAACCATTAAAATGTCCTGTAGTTCGAAAATTGCCTTTCGCAGCATCACAGAAATGTCTTTATTCCAATAAACCTGGTTTTATAGTCACAAAATAAAATATTAGATCATTGGAACTAAAATTCAACTTGATATTTTTTAAAGTATAGTTCACTTTGTGTTTAAATTATAGAGCATGATATACTAAGTGTACATGACGCACTTCAAGACTGACAACCATTTAAACGTAGAATTACTTTCCTTGATTATTATCATTATCCAGTGCGAATGAGGTCTAAAACGCCGTTGGATTTCTGTGGGATTTACCAAACTGAAACAAACTTAATGCAACTTTCTTGGTTTGGATTCAGCAGCAATCTGCATAAATCCTTAAATTGTATGTAAAAAATCCTCATTTTACTCTTCTGTGCTCTAGAGAAATGATTTCTACATAGTAAATATTTAATGATTATATATTAATGTTTAATAAATGCATTGAATAAGTGAGCAAATAAATTTGTGTTATATTATTTGATGCCTGAGAAAAGAAATTCAGGGAACTTAATGCTTTGCTGTGCCACTACTTGAACAGATCTTAAGTCTTTCATTCTCCGCTTCTCACCTCTGTGCTTTAGCCTTACAGATCCATCTAAGCTCTCCATGCCTCAAGGTGCCTCACAAACCAATGGTCAATCCCATTGCCCCCAGCACCACCAGCTGTTTTAGTTTTATACCTAATTGTTTCTAAAGTTCCCAGAGTCCAGGCCTTATGATATGTTCAACAAAGGGAGATAGGAGAGAGATGAATTCTACCTAGTATTTGTACCAGTATTACTTCCCCCATTATGTTTCTTCATATTGTGTGTTTATCATTTGCTATTTTTCATTTTTATTCAACATTTCTATATACCTTCTTTCCTTTCCTGTAATTGGAACTTGATACTTTCTAGGACTATATTTTTGGAAGGTTGCGCAAATAAAAGAGGAAAAAGTTTGGGTATACTTGATGATATTAATAATGTTCTTCAAGATCAGTCTTAGGCATTGTTTGGTACTGCCATCACCATTCTGGGTACCAAAACCTAAGCATCCTTGAGAGTAATATGTAAATTTAAATATTTAATTCCAATGGACAGAGGTGAATAAATAGCATTCAGAAAGTGCTTGTAAGCCTATATATTGAAATTAGATAAGAATTAGCAAGGTTGAATTGTTTTTGAAAAAAAATACTTTAAATCAAGTCAATGGATAGTGCATATCACAAATAAAAACCAAAATATCCCTTAGACGTGGATATAAATCCTGGATTAAATATTTTTTACCTCTCTGTAGTAATGGTGAATTTATTTAATCTCTGTAAGACTAGGCTTATTTTTCTGTAAATTTGAGACTGTCACCTACTTTACAGTGATTTGATGAGAACTAAACAAGAGTGTATGAAAATAGCATTTTATTCATTTTTAACTAGTAAGCACTCTGTGCTATAATAGATGTTATTATGCTTTTGCTCACTAAATAATCATTAGAATGACCTTAGTGTGCACCAATGCTTATTCTGATTTTTATGACTCTTGAATTTGGAAACTTTAGAAGTTTTTGAGAAAATTATTCAAATAGTGTAAAGGTTGGAAAATAGAACTAGTGTGAAAGCGAAAGAAACTAGAATGTTTTAGCATGGAATCTACTTTTGTTCTTTTGTACTATTTTACTTTTCTGATAATGCTAGTTCAACTACATATCTTTTCAATTTCTGAGCTTCAAAAATCTGGATTTGATTTAAGTCTTTGTTACATCTCCTATTATTATTCCCCCACAGAATTCTGTCAGTCATCTCTTCAAAGATATTGTTATCTTATTCTTCCCATGCTAAATTTGAAAAAATGCATGCAAATATTTGTGAAGTATTGGATATTGTTGAAAACATATTTTTTCAATTTCATTAAGAGCAAAGGTATAATTTTATAATGTAGTTAACTGGTTTTTAACTGTCTCCCCTGTTAAATTGTAGACATCTTGAAGGCAAGATTCATTTTTTATAATAATCCGTATTTTCAAAAACTGCACCCCCTAAACACATACACAAATTAGAAGTTACTCAAAAACATTGAGAAGCAATAAATGCTATAGTAATAGAATAAGATACAGTATATGATAATGATTCATAAAATGTATTTTAATGTAAGACAAACTTGAATTGAGTACTGGAGCATTCACTTATCTGTCTTATGTAATGTTGGAAAAGGTTTCTTAATACTTCCATTTCTGAGTTTATCTGTACAGTAGAGATGAAAATGGAATTTATTTCAGAATTTCTAAGGTAAGATTAGATAATGCATATGAGATACTTTTCAGGATACCTCACGAATTATATGTACTGAATAAATATTACAATAATCCAGAGATGTCATCATGGCATATATTAATTCATTTACTAATTCAACATTGCTCAGTGTCAGTCTACTAGGAATAGTGCCAAATTCTACAAAGTCCCAGTCCCTGCCCTAAAAGAATTCACAGTTTAGTAGAAGAAAAAGATAAACAATAGATATAATACATTTGTGTATAAGAAGTACAGAAGCAGGGCACTGTAATAAAGTTGGGAAACAAGCACCTATATCAGGTTATGTTACTAAGTATTGGAAATAATTAAAATGCAGGTGGATGTTACTAGTCTCTGGAAAAGAAGAAGTCTGGGAAATGAGCATTTTATATCTGATTTTGCAATGACCTTCCAGTCATTTTCTTGATTTACATCCCACTATACTTTGCAAGCATATTTTTTTTTAAATCACACAAGTTTAAATCTCAAAGTCACAATGGATCCATACTGTATATATACTCCTGCTATCATTAGTTTCTCTGTCCCTTTTTTGGAGGGGATTCTTACTGTATTGCTCGTTTCTAATGTCTCAAGATGAGTATTTAGCACATTAACTTTAGCTTGTTTACATTTTTATAATATAATTAACAAAACGCCAATCTTACTGTGTATTACAACTTTCGTAAGTGATATTTTTTGGCATTTGTTAACAAATCATTTTTAAATCAATGTACCATTTATTAACCATTCTATATAAGTTTCAAGAGAACAGATACATGCCTCAGTTAATGTATATATTACACAGTTCATACCACAACAGTTCTAGTGCCGTTTACCATTACCACTTCTGGCAACCACCGTTTTAACTTCAGATACTAAAATTATTTTTGTTGTATTTCATTAGTGTATTTACTTTGATTCTTTGTATTCCACATATCAGTGAAAATATGCAGCTTTTTTCTTTCTGATTGTTATCAGTTAGCATATCATGTTCCATGTCACAAAAGGCAAGATATCACATTTTTTTAAATAGTTGAACACATGCACTTATGATATTTGAACATCATAACCCATCAATGGCTTAATATCTAAAATATTAAGGAACTGATACACTTCAATAACAATAAAAACATTCCATTTGACAAGTGGGCCTTCTAGGTATCTAAAGAATGTGAGTAGCTAATTTAAAAATATATATGTGCCATTATGTTCAATGAAGCACAATATAAACTAGTCAAGAAATGGAAGCAATCTTAGTGTCCATATTCTTTATATAGGCCTCTGTCAAAAGACACAGGTTGATTACATGTCTTGGCTATTGTGAATTGTGCTTTATGAATATAGGGGTGCATGGGTATCCTCAAGTTAATGTACTCAAATTGTTCAGATAAATGCCTAGAAATGGTATTGCTGAATGATATTATAGATCTAATTTTGATTTTTGAAGAATCTACATACTCCTTTCCATAAAGTTTACACCAATCTATATCCCCATTAGCAGTGCACCAGTGATTCTTTTCATCACACCTTATTCAACAAACAATTGCTATTTCCAGTCCTTTTGATATAGGCCATACTCACAAATGTGAGGTGATTTTTCATTCTTTTTTATTTATTTGCATTTCCCTACTATTAAGTGATGCTGATGAATGTTTTTTTCATGTCAGTCAGCTTTCTGTATATCTTATTTGGGAAACTGTCTATTCAGATCATCTGACTAAAAATTGTTATACATTTTTATAATAACATAACACTGTTTTTTCAACATACTAGGTTTTAGGTATGCAGTTTCACAATTCGTCAAATATATCACATTATATTATACCCATCACCAGATCCCCTGTAATGCTTTATTACTGTCCACTGAATTAACATCACCGTTTGCTTCCACTTCCAATTCTTATAACCTCAGTTCTGCTGTCAGAGTCCACAGATTAATATATATTTTAATTTAGAAATCAAATATGCATTTACTTTATATTTCACTTACAAATGAAATCATCTGGTATTTGTCTTTTTTCCTTCTGACTTATTGCATCTAGCATAATCACTTTTAGTTCTTTTCCTGTTTCAACAAAACACAAAATTTCACCTTTTTGCATAGCTGAGTAATAATCCATTATATTTGTAAAGAACACTTTACTTACCTGATTTTATATTTGGACATTTAGGTTTTTTCTAATTATTGGCTATTTTATGTAGTGTTTCATTGAACATATGGGTACATATATATTTTCAAGTTAGTTTTTTCATATTCTTCAGATAGATACCTAGAAGTGCCCATTTCTCAACTGGATTGTTGTTTTGAGGTTGAGATGTATGAGTTGAGGTGCATTTCAAGTTTTCATAATGATTTCTTTTTACTTCAGGAATTATTTGCAACATATATATTTTTTCATTATCGAATTGTGGTTGTATTGTAAATCATACATTTTTGTCACTAAATTCTAACAATTGTGTCGTGGTCAAGAGTTAGTATGCCTTATATCTAGACTTTGACATTCATTGAGAGTTTTTTACAACCTAGTAGATGATCAAAGTATTCTATGGGTACTTTAAAATATCTACCCAAAAATTGATGGTCACATAGCTGTGTTTCTCCTTAAATTAATTAATTTCATTTCCTAAATCATAATATTTTTCTACTTATCCTATCAATAATTAATGAAAATATAGCAAAATCTTCACCTATGATGATGGCTATATCATTTTAAGTGTATTTTTCATACACATTGCTAATTAATCTTTTCTCACTAATGATATTTGCATCCAAAATAATGGATGTTTTCTTTATCTTTAACTTATTATTTTAATTTAATTTAGATATAATAGCTTTATTTTAGTGATTTTTAATAAAAAAAACCTTGTTACTTTAATTTTATCATGAATGTTAACAGCAAGCAACATATATTTAGATTTTTTTCCTTTATTCCTAAAATATACTCTCTTGCATATCAGTACCATACAAACCCCCAAATTTTATCCCAGGTGTATTCTAACTGTACCCAAAGCTCCAAATATACTCATCTCATTTCCAGCAACTTAATATATTTTGCTCATTTTTCTCTGAACATACTTTTTATGTCTTTTCATACATGTTTACCTCTGCCTTATCCAGTGTGTCCTTTGTTTCCCAAATTTCAGTTGAAGTGATCACCAAATTTGCCTTTATAATTCCATACCTAATTGTTCCATTTTGCTCTGATTACACCCTTTATATGTTACTTTTCCATATTAATTTAAATTGCTCCCAATTGTATTTTACATAAATTTATTATGTTTGGTAAGCAATTTTATGATTTAAAAGCATGAACCAGGCAATTATTCTTAGATATGTAGAACATATGAAATTTCTTAAGAAAGTGTTAGGTGGAAATATTTTTGATGATACCAATTATAGAAAACAGTCAGGAACACCAGTTGTCTGATAACAACAACCTTGAGTAATAAAAATAGAGCTCTTTAAAGAATTATACTATTAACTGGAATAATTATTTCATTAATGAAGTATATCAGATGGGTTGAAAGAGCATGTTTCTAAGTCCAAAATTTGCATGATTATTTAAAAATGTGTTTATTAAGTTAACTTTGATTTACATAATAATATAGGCACAGATGTGTAGATTCACCATCATTCAGTAAAGACAGCACATCACACACACCACCAAGCACCAGAGTCCTCCACTTCTGTCCATTGGACCCCTAGCACCACTGGCTCCCACTCCCACCCCTTCTCCACTGGTAACCTCATTCTATTATCAGTATCCAAGGATTGGTTTTAATTTTGACTCTGCTTTGGTTCTTTATATTTCACATGAGTGAGATCATTCCGTATTTGATTTCTCCTCATGACTTATGTCACTTATCATAATCCCTTCTAAGTCCATCCATGTTATTGTAAATTAAAAGATTTAATCTATTTTACAGATGTATATATGCATATATATACATTTCTTCAAATTTGTGTTTTTGTGTCTTTTGGATAAATTGCCAGTAGTAGAAGAGGATTATAAGATTTCCATTCTTAATTTTTTGATGAATCTCCATATTGTTTTCCATAAAAATTGTATCAATTTACACTACCAACAGTGTAAAAGGGTCCCCTGCCCCTCGCATCCTCACCACTTTTATTGCTTTCAGTCTTTCAGATAATAACCATATTCACAGGTGTGAGGTGATAACTCATTTTTGTTTTGATTTGCATTCTCTGAAAATAAACAAAGAAAAACTTTTTTTTCATGTGCCTGTTGAACATCTGCATGTATTTGGAGAAATGTCAGTTCCACTTGTCTGCCCATTGTTTGATTGTGTTGCTTCTTACTCAGTTGTTGAGTTTTGTAAGTTCTTTGTAAGTTTTAGGTATTAAGCTCTTGTCAGATGTATGATGGATGTGTAAGTATCTTCTTCCACTAAGTAGGACATCTTTTTGTTTTAGTGATAGTTCCTTTTGCTCTGCTTAAACTTTTTAGTTTGACATAGTATCATTTGATTATTTTGTTTTTGTTTCTTTTGCAGTTGGAGTTGAATCCCCAAAGTCCTCTCTACAGCCGATATCATGGAATGTATTGCTTATATTTTCTTCTAAATATTTTAATGTGTTCATTCTTGCATCTGTGTTCCCAATTAATTTTCAGTTATTTTTCTGTATGATATTACAGAGTGGCTATCCAGTTTTCTAAGCACAACATGTTGCAAGGACCTTCTGTTCTCCGTTGTTGAAAATTAACTGGCCATATACGTATGAGTCTATTTCTGGTGATTCAATTCTAGTCCACCTATCTGTTTAACTTTTTATTTCTGTGCCATATAACTTTGATCACCATTGCTTTGTAGTACAGCTCAAGATCTGAGAGTGTGATAGCTCCATTTTTGCTTTTTTCTTCATGATTGTTTTGTCTGTTTTGCTTCTTTTGTGTTTCCATATAAATGTTTTAAATGTTAAGGTATGTTCTATGAATAATGGAATAATGTCAGTGATATTTTGAGGATTTTATTGGCTATATATACATGTATATATACATATATATTGCTTTAAGCAGTATGTCTATTTTAATGATATTAATTCTTCCTTACAATGAGCATGAAATATCCTTTCATTTCTTTTAATCTTCCTCTCTTCCTTTAACAAGGTCAGATAGTTTTCATTGTACCGGTCTTTCACCTCCTTTGTTAAGTATATTTTGAGATATTCAATTGTTTTTGCTTAATATTGTAAATACAATTTTATTGATTTCTTTGTCTTTAATTTTACTATTAAAATGAAAATGCAGCAAATTTTTGTATATTAACTTTGTTGCATGCCACATTTAATGTACTCATTGATTAATTCTAGCCATTTTTTGATGGAGACTTTTGAGTTCTCTCCATATATTATCATTTCATATGCATATAGTGATAGTTTTATTTCTTTTCCAATTTGGATTCCTTTTATTTCTCCTCACCTAATTGCTCTGTCTAAAACTTTCAGTACAATGTTAAATAGCAGTGTAAGAGCAGACAGTCTCCTTATTCCTGATCTTAGAGAAAACCTTTTCAGATTTTTATCAATGAGTAGGCTGTTGGCTGTAGGTTCATCATATAAGGCCTTAATTATTTAAGGTATGTTACTTCTAAGGTATGTTTCTTCTATTCTGATTTTATAAAGATTTCAATTTTTTTTTCAAAAAGGAAAGGTATAGGCATGAATGAAGGTGAGCAGGCAGATAGACGGGAAGAGAGAGGAGAAAAGCATTCCATTTTATTTTATTAAGTTGCTTATCTTAGAGCCCAGGATATTGAATCAGAGACCTTGGAATGTATGTGGACTGCGCCATGGTGAACTAAACCATTGGACCACCAAGGCACACCTGAAAATTATTTTTTTGTCTTAAATAGTGCTAAATCTTGTTAAATACTTTCTCTGAGAGTAATGTTGGTCTCATAGAAATTGCTTTGAAATATTCCCTGCTCTTCAGTTAAAACATGAATAGAATAGGTATTAATTCTTTTAAGATTTGGTAAAACTCACTAGTTAAAGACATCTGCTATGAGAACTTCACTTTCGGGGAGCCTTTTGATTACTTTTTCAGTTTCCTTGCTTATGATAATTCTTTTCAGTTATTCACTTTTTCCTTATTCAATCTTGGTAGACTGTATGTTTCAAAAATCTATACTTGTCCTTCAGTGTGTCCAATTTATTGGCCTTTACGTGCTTATAGTGGTCTCTTAGGATTTAATAAAAGTGAGTTATCCATTACAACTTCTCCCTATTTAAATTCTGATTCTAGTTATGAAATATTTCTCTTTTTTATAGTGAGACTTACCAAGTTTGTCATTTTTGTCTTTTAGCAAAGAACCAGGTTTCAGTTTCACTGATCTTCTGAATTGTCTTTTTGATTTCTATTTTGTTTATTTCTGTAAGAATTGTTACATTTTTCTTCCTTATACCAACTTTTAACTTTATTTGTACTTTTTCCAGTTCTTTTAGATGTAGTATTAGAGTGTTAATTTAAAATTTTTCTTCTTTCTTGAGTTTGGCCGGCTAGGCAATAAACTTCACTCTTAGTATTGCTTTTGCTGCATCCCATAACTTCTGGATATTCGTTTCTTCCATTTTCACTTTTCTCAAAGTACTTTTTAATTTCTCCTTTGATTTCCTTTTTTACCCGAAAGTCATTTAGAAGCATGTTGTTTAGCCTCCATTTATTTCGGTATTTATGAGTGGGCTTTTTAAAAAATTTTTGTTGTTGTAGTTTATTTCTGGTTTTATACCATTGTAATAAAATAAGATGCTAGGAATTATTTCCACTTTGTAAAGTTGTTGAGATTTGTTTCCCAACATATGGTCTATCCTTGAGAAAGTGCCATGAGCACTTGAGAAAAATGTGAATTTTGCAGTATTTGGATTAAGTGTCTGGTAAATGACAATTAAAGCTATCTTTTTTATTTTGTTAGTTAGGCCTATGTCTTCCATATTAATTTTCTGCCATGTTGACCTGTCCACTGTTGTAAGTGGGGTGACGTGTCCTCTTATGATATTGCATTATATTATCAATGTCTCTTTTTATTTTTGTTAGTGATTGTTTTATATATTTTGATGCTCCTTCATTTGGTGTATCTGTATTAATAAGTGTTATTTATTACACTTATTGCTGAATTAACCCCTTAAATGTTATTAAATGACCATATGTTTATTTTGTTACCTTCTTTAATTGGAAGTCTGTTTTATCTGATGGAAGCTTGACTTTCACTGATTTGTTTAGGTTACCATTAGACTGCAGGATTGTCTTCCAACCATTTACTTTTAGCTTATGTTTATCTTCCAAATTCAGATAAGTTTCCTGTATGCAGCATAATATTATGTTGTTTTTTTAAAAATCCAGTCCCTTTTGACTGGTGAATTCAATCCACTAGCATTTAGGTGATTATAGGTATCTAGCTTTCTATCAGTTTTTTAATTGTCTTATGGATGTTACTGTAGACAGTACCTTTGTTCTTCTCTTTCTCCTCAGTGCTTTGAAATAATTTATGCTGTTTTCCATTTTCATTTTCTTCTTTGTTCTATGCATTTGTGTTTTGAGGTGATCCTGGAATTTGCATTTTTTATTTTAACTTGAAAGCAAGTTAGACTTGTGCTCATTTAAAAAGTCTACATTTTTACTCTTCTCTTGTTATTTTTTTATTAATATTTATTGAGGTAGCTTGAATTTACAAAATAACATAAATCTATATAGGTTCCCTATTCTTCAAATATTTGCCAAATTCATCCACCGCACCACCAAATTACCAAGTGTTTTTTACCTTTGTGTATTGGAACCCACCACCACTTTCTCCCACACCCCACCCTGTTTCTTGCTGGTAGCCTCAGTTCTATTGTAAATTTTGAAGGGTTGAGTTTGTGTATTATTCTGTTACATCGATTTGTTTCTTTATAATCCACAAATGAGTGAGAGCCAGCTGATATTATTCTTTTTCTTTTTAAAGGTTTTCACTTAGCATAATGCCCTCTAGTTCCATCAATGTTGTAACAAATGACAGGATTTCATCTTGTAAAGACTGTGTAGTATTCCTTTATGTATTTATATATATTTCTTTATCCATTCATCTGTTGATGGAATCTTAGGTGGTTTCCAGATCTTGATTATTATATATAATGATGCAGTGAAAATGGTGGTACATATATCTATGCAAAATTGTCTTTTTCTGTCTTTTAGTGAATACACAGAATTGGGATAATTGAGTAAATGAGTTTTCCATTCTCATTTATTTGAAGATTCTCTCTATACTGCATTTAATAAGGGCTTTACCATTTTGTACTCCCACCAACAATAGGAAAATTTTCCTTTTCTCTGCATTCTCATTAATATTGCTATTTCCAGACTTTTGAATATTAGCCAGTCCCCTATGTGTATCTCATTATAGTTTTATATATATAATTATTTAGTTATAGTTTTTTTTTATATATATATATATATATAGTCATATAGTGCATTTCCCTGATAACCATTAAGGAGGAACATCTTTTATTATGCCCATTGTCCAGGCATATGAATATTCTTTATGCCTTCACGGGAGAAATGCTTATCTAGTTCTGCCCATTTTTGATTAGATTATTTTATATTGTTGTTGAGTTCTTTATATGTTTTGAATATTAAGCCCTTGTCAGATATATGGAATGCAAATAGATTCTCCCAGTCAGTATTTTTAGTGATGATTTCTTTTTGCACAGCAAAAGCTTTTTAGTGTGAGGTAGTCCTGATTCTTTGTTGTTGTTGTTACTTTTTTGCCTTCCCACTGGAATTGAGTCCCCAAAGACTGCTCTAATGATGATGTAATGTAATGATTTGCCTCTGTTATCTTCTAAGTATTTTATTGCTTCTGGTCTTACATGCAAGTCTCTGATCCATTTTGAATTAATTTTTGCATAGAGTGTTAGTGTTCTAGATTCATTATTTTGAATGTGGCTGTCCAGTTTTCCCAAATAATTTACTGAAAAGATTTCCTTTCTCCATGGTAAGCTCTTACCTCCTTTGTTATAAATTGATTTCCCACATATGCAGGAGGAATCTATTGCTGGTGATTCAAGCCTATTCTAATGGTGTGTGTCTCTGTAATTACTGTAGTACTTTACAGTTTTGATCATTATCACTTTGTAGTATAGCTCACAATATGGGAGTGTGGTACCTCTACTTTTGTTTTTTTTTTCTCATTATTTGACCTTTTTTGTTACTCTATACAATTTTTAAATTTGTTCTGTTTCCTTGAAAAATGCCCATGGTATTTTGATGGGGGTTGCCTCAAGCCTTTATATTGCTTTAGGTAAGATGGCCATTTTAGCAATGTTAAATCTTCCTAGCCATTAGCATGGTATATATTTCCATCTCTTTGTATCTTTCTCAGTTTCCTTTAAGAAAGTATTAAACTTTTCATCATACTTGTATTTTATCTCTTTTATTAAGTATATTCCAGGGTATTTTTAACTTTTTATTATAATATAAAATGTATATTCTCATTGATTTCATTCTCTTCTATACTGTATTTCATTCTCTTCTATACTGTGTACATGTAAAAATGGAACCAAATTTTGGGTATGGATTTTTTAGCCTTCCACTTTAATTCTATTAGTTTTTTAATGAAGTTTTTTAGGGTTTTCTATTATATTATTATGGCATCTGCAATAATGATAGTTTTACTTCCTCCTTTCCAATGTTAATTCCGTTTATTTCTCCTTCTTGTCTAATGCTTTTTCTAAGAAGGTCAATATGATGTTAAATAAGAGACTTTTCTTGTTCTGAACTTAGAGGAAACAATTTCAGTGTTTCACTATTGGATATGTTGTTTGCAGTGGGTTTGCATATGTGAACTGTATCATTATAAGGGAAGAAACCTCAACATGAGGTTTCTGTATTGCTGTATTTGATTTGTTAATATTTTGTTGAGGATTTCTGTATCTATTTACATTTAAGATTCTGGTCTATAATTTTCTTTCTTTGTGATGTTTTTATTAGATATTTCTATCAGTGTAATTTTGGCCTCAAAGAAAATGCTTGGAAGCATTTCCTCTTCTTAATTTTTTGGAAAAGTATGAGAAGAATAGATATTAATTTTATGCTGAAAGTTTGGTAAATCTCTCTAGTGAAGACTTCTGGTCCTGGCCTTTTATTTTGGGCTAAGTTTTTCATTCCATTCAGCTTCTCTGTGTCTTTCGAATGATGAGTTTAATCCATTGTCATTTAATGTGATTATTGATATACAACTTTATAGCCATTTTGATTATTGTTTCTAGGTGTGGTTGCAGATGACAACTTTTTCTTTTCTTTTTTGTCCTTGGTAATTTGAAAGCAGTTATGTTGTGATTGATTTCCCCTTTTATTATTTTTATGGCTTTTTCCCTAGAGGTATGTTTTAAGGTTACTCCAGGGTTTGCTTAACAGTTTCTATGCTTATATCTTGTTGTTATTAGAAAGCAAGTTAGTTTTGAGCTCGTTATAACCATTTACATTTTCACACTCCTCTTTCCCACTTTTTATATTTTGATGTCTTGCTCCTTTTAAGTGGACTTCCTTTTCATTTTATAGAACTTCTTTAGTTTTTTTTTTTGTAAAACTGTCTTTATGATGACGAATTTCTTTAACTTTTGTATATTGCAAAAGTTCTTTATCATTCCTTCAGTTCTAAGTGGTAATCTAGCAGGGTAGACTATCCTTGGTTGGAAGACCTTTCTTTCAACACTTGAAATATATTTTGCCATTCCTTACTAGCTATATTGTTTCAGCTGAGAAATATGCTGAGAGTCTTATAGGGGTTCCTTTGAAGTAGCTTGTTTATTCTTGCTGCTTTTAAGATTATCTTTTTATCTTTAAATTTTTTAATCATTTTAACAACAATGTGTCTTTGTGTATATATGTCTGGTTTTATTTTGTTTGGAACTCTTTGAACTTCTTCCACCTGGGAATATTTTTCTTTGCTCAGTTTAGGGAAATTCTCAGCTCTTATTTTGATAGTTATTCTATCTGGCTCCTTCTCTTTCTTTTTAACTTCTGGGGCCCCAATAATGTAAATGGTGATCCTCTTGATATTGTCCCTTAGGTCTAGTATGCTAACTTTGCTTATTTTAATTGTTTTTTTCCCTTTATTTCTTTAATCTGTTTATGTTCATTGCCCTGTTTTGTGCCCTATCCTCTATATCATTGATTTATTATAGACTTCCTGACTGCTTTTGAGTTCCTCTGTTTTGTTCTTTAACTCAATTATTGTGTACTTTAGCTCTAAGAATTCTGTTTGGAATGGACTCATATTTTCTCTATTTTTGTTGTAGTTTTGTTTTTGTTCCTCTATTGTTTTCTTGATTTCTGTTAGTATTGTATTTGTTGCTTTAAAATCTTTATCTGGTAGTTTATTTAATTCTGTTGCATTCAGATTTTCTCTTGGGGTTTTGTTTTGTTGTATCATTTCACATATATTTCTGTGTCTTTTATCTAATTTGTATTCTGTGTTTATTTTATGGGTTAGGCCTCCCTGATAAAAGAGTCTTGTTTAAGGTACCAAGTAGCACCGTATAGGGTAAGATATTGGTCTAGAATGCTAGATTTCCTTTTTTTGTGTGTATAATATCAGCACTTGTAAATATTTTAGTAGCTCTAGCAACCATTCCATATGAAGCTTAAGATTCTAGCCTACAGACTTTTAGTTAGAGTAAGGGACACATAGGTATTCCCCAGTAAGAGGAATGCATAATTAGGGACAAGGATAGAGACCCAAGAGTTGTTGGTCCAGTCTACAATCAAGCTACCATCTCAGCAGAGTCCACATGAAATAGAGAACTAGGGTCTACTTTTAGCAAAGCACATTAATCTGTGAAAATCCCTCGTTTTTCCAAAATAGTGGCAGTTCCAGAGGGGGGCATTATACTAGCCTTGTAGCTTGTTGATGGAAACTTGAGCGATTATCTGGTAATGTCAAAGCTATATAACAGTAGGAGACTGGAAGTTGTTGATCTAGTTATCTTCTGTAAGACAGCCTCAGAATGGAATTCTTCTTGATGACAGCCATTCAACTTTCTGCACTATTCTGATGTTGCATACCTGGATTTCTGTTCTCTAGCAGCCTATGTAAAAGTAGCCTGGGCACCAACAGGTTGGTACAAGTGTGCTAATGGCGAAGGTTACAGGTTTCCCTCTGGGAGTCTTCCTGCAATGGAAGTCTCCAGTACCTGCCCAGCACAGAAGAAGTATATCAAGTCACAGGGAGCCTAGACCTCTTTTCACTTAACTCTGAGGTTTTTGGTTCACTGGCTGAATATTAATTCCCAGGTCTGATGGTACCTGCTAAGTGGAAAAATCCTTCAATTGTGGGAGAAAATTCTTATCACTGGTCTCTACCTTGAACCTAATGTTCTCCAAACAGGTTGGTATGACACAGAGATACATCGACTTCTCCCACTGTATCTGATGGTATATGTCATTTCTCTTTGTGATGATGCTACTCCATTTCTTTTCAAAGGTCATAGTTGTTAATATGTTTTTTCTAGTTGTGCCTGTAAGGAGGAGTTGAGCTTGAGATATTAACAGACCTCTATCTTGAACCTGACTTCTGCACAAATTTTTTTGTTTCCTCGCTACTGTAAAACATGTACTTCCAGGGATCATATTTATTTGCAATGGGATACACTGTACAAGTGGATACTTAAGATGAAATATGCATAGATGTGTTCAGTCATGTCATCATTTAATACAAACTTGCTCAAATATGAATGAACTGTTATACACTAACTAGCTTCTCTGTGTGAGGAAATTTATTTTGCATTGTTAGGGAAACAAAAATGTATAGCTAAACCTCTTAGGACATCATTGAAATGGTGAGAAGGATACACTTGAAGAGGAAAATATCAATGAAGATACAAGTGTGCTAATGAAAATCTCAAGTACAGTATTCTTTGCCATTTTGTTTTTAAAAATCTCATAAAAACTGGATATTCTAATAAGAATTAAAACAACACTTTAAATTTAGCAAGAGCCACTTTAAACTTAGTCATTAAATGTACACAGAATAAGAAAATTTGATATAAGAAGTACGGTTCACTGAATATAGAGTAGTTAAGAACTGAGATGAGTGTTGACAAGAAAATATATTTGAATGATCAAAGAGGAAAAAGTGTTCATTATCAAATAGAGAAAGATATAAACAAAGGCAAAGTGTAGCAATGGATAAACTTTTGCTTCAACAACTTGACTAGAAGTAGAGGATCTTAGTTGAGAAGTTGTAAAACAATATAGATAGATAACTAAAGTTACAGTATACATGGTTGTGCAGACCAGAGAATAAGATAACCAAAATAATCTTTGCCTCTTTTGAAACATATAATCTTCTCAAATATTCCTCCACCTGTTTTCACCAGCACTCTCTCCCCCTTAATTGGTCTAAAAGTGCAGCTAGTTTCTAGATAAACTTCCAGATCGTGACTTGATAGGATGCATTTTAGGGTCGCTTCCCACAGACATGAAAAATATCAACTATTTTTCTAGGAAACACCAAGAAATGACTGACACTTCATCTGGAGACAGAACAGCTGAAGACCAGCAGTGAGTGAGCACACCAGGCGCCATTCTGAGCTAAGCCGCAGATTTAGATTTAGTATGGAGCTTGGGCCGACCAAGTGTGGAGGGTGCAAGAGGCGGGCCCAGTTGGGTTGAGATGCAGAGCCACAGAGTGCTGACTTGGGAGGGAGTGAAAGAGCCAGTGCACCAGGAGCTGAGTTTGAGGTCCTGAGGTGAAATTGCACTGGGCACAGCCATAAGCGGAAATCAGCCAAAGAGCTCAAATACCTCCCACAACTGTTTCACGCCACAGCCTGGGGGGGGGCCACTGAGCAAAAATCCCACCCACCACATATCTGCCCACCGGAAGTCCTGCCCATCAGATGCCCCGCCCCCTGGATTACAGAGAACAGTCAGTCCCAAACCTCAGCGCTACCCGCTAGCCCAACCTTGTGGGTAGAGACAAAACTGCAGCTTGATTGCTAATCCTGAGCAAGTCAAACCTTTGCAAAGCCAGGGAAACTGAACCCTCAGAAATATAAACAGAATGCGGAATAGAGCAAAAGCACAGATAATATACTACATGAATTGATGCATCCAATCAAAATCCCAGGGAAAAATCTGATTACAGCAGCTGTATGTAAATTACCTGAAGAGGAATTTAGGATAATGGTGAATAATATACTCATGGGAATCCAGAATTCAGCAGAGGCAGTAAACAAGAATGTCAGGAAGCAAAGAGAAGAATTGAAACAAGATATCAAACAAGTAAGAGACAACGACGGCTGAATTAAAGAACTCAGTAGAAGAACTAAACAATAGGTGGGATGAAGCTTCCAATAGAATCAGCAATCCGGAAGACAGGACAGAGGAACTCAATCAAGCAAACCAGCAAAGAGAAAAAATTCAAAGAAATTAAGACAGCATTTGATACCCCTGGGATAACATCAAAAGGAACAACATTTACATCACAAGGGTCCCAGAGGAAGAGAGAGAAAAGGGGTAGAAGCCATATTTGAAGAAACAATAGATGATAACTTCCCCAATTTCAAGAATGAAGCAAGCCTCCAGATCCAGGAAGTTCAAAGAGTTCCTAATAAAAGAAACCCAAACAGAAATACACTTAAATATATCATCGAAAATGTCAAAAATACAAGATAAAAGAAGACTACTAAAAGCAGCCAGAGAAAAGTATGTCACATACAGAGGAAGCCCCCATAATATTGTCATCAGACTTCTTAAATGAAACTCTACAGGCCGAAAGGGAATGGCATAATATATTCAGAGTGCTGAAAGACAAGAATTTTCAACCTAGGATACTATATCTGGCAAGATTATCATTCAGAACTGAAGAGATGATTAAAACCTTTTCTGACAAGTGACAGTTAAAGGAGTTTATCACCAGAGAACCAGCTTTGCAAAAATATTAAATAATGCTCTATAAAGCATAAAGATACCACATAGAAAAACAGTAAGACAACAAAAACACCATAGTGGGTGCTGTCTGCCAAGCTTGATGAAATTAAAACCTCCAGCATAGTTTCTTGCTTGCAGTCCTTGTTCATCAGTACATCTCATCAAGAACCCAGTGAAAGTGTCCTTTTCCTACATGCCAGCTTCTGTGTACTTTCCATGACCTAGTCCTGACCCAAGACAACACAGTGACTTTCTTAACCACCAATGCACAACAACTATAACTTCTCCAGATGATAAGAATCCCAAACTTACATAAAGATCCCATCTTTTCAACATGTTTCTTCCTTTGATACTCAGCTCTCATTCCTAGGGTGCATTTTAGAGTACTCAACCCATTTATAGTTAGTACCTCAATGTAATTCACAATTATATGTAAACTTTTCATGTTTTCAATAAATAAAAAATGGAATAAAACAAAAGAATAAGAAAAAAAGTCCAGCTAGTTTCATAAATTTTAGGAACTGGTGAAAAGCAATCTCTTGGTGCTACTTCTACTTTCTTTCAAAGGAAGTTTCTTGACCTCATTTACAACTTAATTTAGGTATAGTCTTTAAAGAGAAGGTCCTGAGACATTAGAAAGGGAGATCTCATAGCAGAGTAAGGGATGGGATGAAATACCGAAGACCGGTTGTGAGGTTAGCTTAAAGGCTAATAGAGTTGTTTAGGCTTGGAATAAAAATAGAAACATAAAATGGTATAGATTTTGTAGATGGTACAGAATGGTTTAGATTTTCTGACTTTGGAAAAAATGTGATATGTAATAAATGAAATTATTCAAGTTAGATTAAATTTGTTTAGGTGTATTAGTATTATGAAACCATACGGCATTTTCTTTAGTTGATTAGAGTAATATTTAGTAAGGATTGCTAGATATGAAAAATACACACTCATGCTATATTTTTAATAAGAAATTAAGATAAGTAATTGAGTGAAGTTTTATACATATGTTTCATATGGTTTATAGAATTTTTAAATTCTTTATGTTCTTGTTAATCTTCTGTATAGGTGTTATATCCATTATGGATGTATATTGAAGTATATTGAATTCTCTAACTAATGCCATTGAATTGTCTATTTCTCCCCTTATTTCAATCAGTTTTCACTTCTGAGATTTTAATTCTCTGTTACAAAGTGCACATATATTTGTAACTGTTATATCTTTCTGATGGATTGACTCTTTATAATTCAGAAATTTGTCTCCTTATTTGTAATAACACGCTTTTTGAAAAGTATCTTTCATCAGATTTTGGTATAGCCATAGCAATTTCTGGTAGTTTTTGTCTGCATTATATATTTTTCCATCATTTTTTTCCATTTATTTTTATCTTCGAATCTAGGATATTATATTCAGATATCGTGTAGATGGACCTTGCTTTCTTATATTCTCTGTATCTTCTATACTTCTTGAGTGTATTATTTAATTCATTCACATTTTATGTTATTGCAATAATTTGATTTATTTTCTGCTATTATACATTTTTATACCTGTGCATTTTGTTCTTTTCATCCTCTATTCCATTTTTACACTAGTTGAATAGTTTCTATTTTAACATTTACATTTATTTAATGGTATTTTTCACTATATATTTCCTTAGTTTTACTTTAGAGCTTTCCATACAAATGCAAACTATCAGAATCAGTCTCAGATTATATTAACTTAGCTCCAGTGAACTGGACTGTTGCTCCTGTATAGCTCTGTTTTTTTCATTTTTTTGGTATTATTGTCATGCACGAAGTGTCTAAAATATTCAAAGCCCAAAATTACGTATTTCCAATTTGTAGATATTATAATTTATTCTTTAAATAATCTGAAATATAGAGAACAAGTATATACTGATAGTTTTGTTAAAAAAATATACTTTGCAAAATTATTCAGCTACTAGACATTAAGAGCCATAAACTGCAACTTTTTACAATATAGTAATAAGGAACTAAAATAAAGTTTATATCTATTCCATTACTTATGAAATATTTTGTAGTCATATTTGAGAAGCAAAAAATACAGCTGACATAAAACATATGAATAACAAACTATGTCTGAATATGCTCCTGCTTGATTTGGACAAGAGTTGTTTTGGACAACATCGTTCTCTGAAATGTTAGAATTTTAGAGAAATGAGTCTGTGCTCAAATAATAATAAGAAATGCATCTTATTAAAACAGTTCTTAAAATTGTCAGTGTTTGCATATTTAAATTCCAACGAATGCTTCAGTAATGAAATATTTTTACATTGTGTTTTACTAAAGGTTTCATAAAGTATTCAGCCATTGAAAACACCCAACCAAATACTTTTATTGGCTATTTATGAGATAGTTTAAGAAATGCTAATGTAGAAAAATAGTACTTTCTAGCAATTACTTTTCCTCAAGTCTATTTGACAAATGGTTTTAAGAAAACTAGGCAGTCATACACAAAAAAATGAAACTAGATCAGATCACCCTCTCCCACCATAACACAAAACTAAAGGAAACTGAGTTTGAGACTTGGATGTAAGACCGGAAACCAGAAATTTGGTATATAAAATGCACAGAAGAAAACTTAGACAGTATGTTTGATGACATCATCCTTAGAGATGTCTATGGGGACTCCATTTTAGTGTAATGGAAAAGAAAAGCAAAAATGAATGGAACTTCATCAAATTAAAATATTTTCTGAACAATAAAATAAACTGTCATTAAAGAGAAAAGACAACCAACTGAATGTGCAAATATATTTACACATTATATATATATGCCAAGGGGTTAATATACAAGATATATAAAACCACACAATTCAACAACAAAAATAACCGAATCAAAAAATGTACAGATGATCTGAAAAGATACTTTTACAAAGAAAACATATAAATGGCTAACAGGTACACCATAATTTTTTATAATCACCTATTATTATGGAAATGAAAATCAATACCGCAATGAGATCTCAACTGATACTTGTGAAAATGGCCTATATGAAAATATTATAAATAAAAAGTGCTGTTAAGAGTGTGGAGTAAGATAAATCTTGTACACCATTAGTGGGAACGGAAATTAGTGTGACCTCTTTGGAAACCAGTATATTAAGGTTCCTCAAATGTTAAAAATAGACTGCCACATGCCCCTGAAATTCCACTTCTAGGATATATTCAAATAATAGGCCAGTACAAATTTTAAAATACATATACACTCTTATGCTCACGCAGCACTGCTTGCATTAGCCAAGAAATGGAAACAACCTAAGTGCCCATTGACTGATGACTGGATTAAGAAGATGTATGCATGTGTGTGTGTGTGTGTATATAGCTATATAAATATCTCCATTTATATACACATTTTATATACATATTTATATACACATGCATATAGGCACAAGCATATATAAATTGAATATTACTCAGGTAAAAGTATTAAATCTTTTAATTTATAACCTCATGGATGAACTAGAGGGGATTATACCAAGTAAAATAGTCATTAGGAGAAATACAAACACTAGATGAATTCACTTATGTGTAATATAATGAAACAAAGCAAATGGGCAGACAAAACAAAACAAAAACAAATTCTCAAACTTTTACAACAGGTATGATGTTACCAGAAGAGAAGGTTTTGGAAGATGGGAGCGAAGGATAATGGGTCAAATGGTGCAGGATTATTGGATATTTGGTCATGGGAAAGGTGTGATATGATAGATTTGATGAATAGTTAAGTAACTGGGCCATTTAAAACCTATATAGTTGTGTAAAACTATGTTACTTCAACAAAATGTGTTATAAAAATGTTTTCCTTCCCAAATTATATTTTTATTATAGCACATATTTCTCTGTAGACCAACATTACAATGGTAGTTTACATGCAAAATTTTTATTTCCTGTTACATTAAAATGGATTGAAGGGCTATAAGATACACAGATTTAGCAAGATGCACGGATGTGATGTAGAGAATTTGTTTCATAAAATAGGTTGGGTTAGAAAATAGAATTTGATCTATTTTGGAGCCTTTATTACATCAATTTCATCATCAAACCAGAAATTAGATAAGGTATTAAGAGCAAGAGATAATTATTGGAGAAGTAATAGGGAGACTTGTACGTAAGCAAAGAAAGACAAAAAAATATTGATAAACTTGTTAAAGAGGTGTTGGATCAGAATGTGGGAGACTAACCTGATTATGGCTAACTTAGCAAAGAGAATTATTTTGTTTTGAGCCTGAGGTTTTTATACTCTGATACCTCAAAGAGACGACAGAGAATAATGAGTTTCCTGATCTAGATACAGCATGTAAAGAGGTTTGACTTGACCAGTTTTCTATAGATTTCCAACTTGCTTGCTTAACAATGCATATACTAATGTCCTATGTTCAAAAAAAATGATAGAAAAGCTAATGAATCAAAGCATCTAAATAAATTTGAAGGGGTACTCATGAGCTCTATGGAAGAGGAAAATGATAGCCATATAACTTCCCATTTTTAACTTTGGAAACTGATATTTTTGATTAGTATAGGTTTTTTAATAACTTGAAATAATATTATATGGTGTGCATTTCCTTTTTGTTCTGCTTCTTTTGGTCAGATTATTCTTTATCTTGATAAGTCTCCACTTAATGCATCTTTCAGTAGTGATAATAACCACCTCATAGGGTTGTCATGAAGGACTGCGCATGGAAAATGATACACATGTATAAAATGAGATTACATACACAACACACTTGATACATATTTGGAGTTAAGTAAATGTTAGTTCCCATTTACTCCTATTCTCATATGCCTTATTTTTTAAAAAATTCAGACTGATTGACTGATACTGTTCTCCAGTAAAGAGTTGTTTAAATCTAAAAAATATTAAAAGTCATGTAAAACTCATTAACAGAAGAACAAACACCCCAGTTAAAAATGTGAGGGAATCCGAACAGAAATTTCTTCAAAGAAGACATGCACACAGCCAACAGACACGTGAAAAGATTCTCAATATCTCTTATTAGGAAAACCTGAATCAGTACAAAGAAGAGATGCACACACATTAACATCTTATAAAATAGGCAAAGGACATAAGTTTTAAAATTTTATTTTGCAAAAGGAATATTTGAGGCACAAGGTGATTTTTATTGCTCTGCTCACACAACAAGTAAGGGAATAGAATAGGATAATCCAAAGATTTCTTTCTATGTGACTGTGCTGCCTCCATTTTAATAGTTCATCATTTCTGCATGGCCAAGTGGACAATAATCAGATTGGGAATAAAACTATTTAATTGAGCTCTTAAACTATTATGTACTCTAATATGTACATGTTTTCTCAGCCTTGAGGTTTCATAATACCTGTGGAAAACCTCAGGTAAGCTTTTAAATTATGTACGTACTTTTTATCTGTCTCAAAATTCATTATCTCCAAGATAGCTTGAAATATGATTTACATAATGAGTTTAATATATGGTTTACACAAAGTGTAACTTGTGAATTCCTTCAACTTACACTTAAGTACTTTTCTAGGTAGTTAGTATAAAAAATGACCTTGTAATCATGGTCTTAGTGTTCTGTTCTATAGAACAACATCAATTTAAACTGTATTGAAATTACTTTGAGTCTTTACTATGCCTGATTCATCCGGATTTAATATAGCAATTATAATCTGCTTTCCCCCACTAATTTTGTACTCCCCTAAAATGTTGAGAGTTCCTGACTTATTAGAAATATTTTCTAAATTATTTCCTCTCTCCTTCCATTTTCTTCTCCCCTTCTACTCACAATCTCTTTGTGAACTGATCCATTTATAAACTTTTTTTAAAGGAAAGGTACAAACAGGAATGAAGGTGAGTAGGTAGGCAGGCAGGAAGAAAGAGGAAGAGTATCTTTATTTTATGTTTATTTAGTTGTTTAGTTTATTTAGTTGTTCATACTGGTTGTTCCCCCTGGACCTGGGACTCAAACCCAGGGGTATGTGGCTTACTCCTTTGGAGGCAACTGACCTAACCACTACTCTACCAGAGTGCATCTATCTAATCATAAGCTTTTAATTATTGAATCTATGTTGAAAATTACCAAATCTTTATCTTCACCTCTGAAACTTGTACTGAGATCAAGCTCAACATGTTCCAAACAAAATGTATCATTTTGTAACCACTACTCTCACATTCCATCTCACAAGCCAATTAGGGCTTACTTAGATTTTTTTCTATTATTTCTTTTGTTTGCGTTTCTATATGCTTTTTAGGATACTAAATTTGCACCTCAGACTTACTTTTGCATTTCCAATTTTATCATTAAACATTCAGTTACCAATAACAAAATAAAATGATTATTTATGATTCCTGTATCATTATCCTTATGTAAACAGCTATTAGTTGCTGTTGACATACTTTGTGATTTCTTTCTTGATTTTCCCCAACTTTCCATCTTCATCAGTTTTAAGCTCATATCATTTTTATATATGCTATGCTGCAGCCTCCTGGTTGGTTATTTCTTTATCTTTTCTCTGTAATCCATGTTTCACACTATTGCTATATTTAACTTACTAAAACTCAGATTTTCATATTGAGCTATATATATCTCCTATTACCCAGCAATGCTTTGTTTATAGTCAGTAGTTGATAAATATTTCCAAAATTAGATGATCTGTTTGACCCTACGTTTATGTACTTACTTAAAACAATCCACTGAAAACAAATATATATAGTGTATATATATATATAATTAAAATTTATACTAAAGAATTTCCTGAAGACATTTATAGTTAACTTTTATAATTGGTTCAACTGTCAAATCTTCATCAGGTCATTATAATCAACATACATATACATTAATTACTTGTAAAAAATAGGTTACCATGATGATATGGCAAATTAATGTAAATTTCTTCTTATGCAATGACTATGGGGTTGTACATAATAAATGTTCATATGTTAGTATTATTTAACTAAATCTGAAAGCTAAAGTATGTTGCTGAACATATATCTGATTTTGTAGATCTGACTTGTATATTCATATAGTTGAGATTTACTTTAAAGATTAAACTCCACAGCTTTAAAATTTTTTTAACTACCTGAAATCAGTGTGTCTGTGTATATAGATGTTTGTGCTTATCACCGCACACACACGCACACACACACATACACACACACACACACACACATATATATTATATAATCAGTTTGTTTTTACCATGGTCTGTGTCATTTTCTGTGTTCCAAAATAGTGGTGGAAAAAGAAAAAAAAATGTATCTACTGACTATTTGACATATTCTTTATTGCTTGATTTTATTTTAATCTTTGAGGTATTCAAATTTCTGAGCAAATGAATCACAATTCTACAGTTTTAATACCAGTACATATAAAGTCTTAGATTACTAAAGTTGGATAAGATTTGCATTATTGTAAATAATTTCAATATAAATTTAGGAATAACAGTTAACTTTCGAGAGAATGAATGGGGGTAATGAAGGGGATTTGTTGAAAGCTATTAATTAACCTATTAATATATATGTATGTGTGTGTACATATATGTATATACATACATAAAATGGTTATTGATTGCCAAGTAGATAATAATGTAATGAGAAGGAAATGAATAAGACATAGTTCCTATTCTCATAGACATCCTCATTTCTGTTTGGATATTAAATCTCTTTAAATCCTTTTTAATAATCAGAAAAAGAAGGAGCACTCACACTTCATGTAGTATTATTTTTCTCCAATTCTTTTCTGAGTATCTGTATACTTTCTTAGTCATACTCTAATTCTGTTTTTGAGATCTAATAATATAGCCATAATATGAATTGTTTTTAAAAAGCACATTCTCAGCAGATTCATACAGAGTATTATGCTATCAATGACTAGATTTTGAC
The DNA here is from genome assembly GCA_004363575.1 of Solenodon paradoxus. Lineage (NCBI taxonomy): Eukaryota > Metazoa > Chordata > Mammalia > Eulipotyphla > Solenodontidae > Solenodon > Solenodon paradoxus. Next base: position 275,433 of record RJWH01001057.1, read on the forward strand.
AAATTCAGAGTAGTTGCTATTCATAATATTGTAAAATGTACACAGGACAATACATTATTATATTTGAATCATAATACACTCAGTGAATGTATTAGAAAAATAAGGTTGTGGATTCCTATATCCAAGAAGATATTATTTAAGATATTATTTAATGATGTTAGATGGCCAATTTAGTATTTCTTCTTTATACCATATATTATTTGCACTTCTACAAAATTTTATTCATGTTGCCTGGTATTTACAATTTGCTTATTCTATTTCCAATATTGTGTTTTAGATACAATATTGAATAAATGTATCTAAAGCCCAGACCTTGACTCTAAGAAGTTGATTTAGAAATTTCCCCACTCAGATAACAGGAAAACAAATCATGTTTAGTTTCCAGCACTCACTGATATACCTGGGGCTCATCAGAAGAACTGTTTGCGATTCTCTTCAATTATTTATGCGCTAAATACTGGCAACAGGCAAAAGAGAGGAGAGATGCTGATAGAGACTTACACTGAAGCCTAAGAAACCTGTTGTATAATAGGAATGGGAGTGATCTGTAACTGTTATAAAGGCAACTATTTATCTACTGGTGTGTATTCATTAACTTTTTAGTAGTGGTAAAAAACGTACTTTATCAGTCAGAGTTCTCCAAAGAAACAGAACAATAGGAAGTATGTATATGGAGTGTGTGAATGTGGAGACTAATTTTTAAAAACTAACTCCCATTATTATGGAGGCTAATAAGTCACAAGTTATACACTCAGTAAATTGAAGACCCAGGAGAATTTATGGTGTAATCCCAGTACAATCCCATCAGATTTCAGATTCAGTAAAAACAAATATTTCAGTTTGAATCTGAAGTCAGGGAAAAAAATGCTGTCCCATCTGGAAGGTGGTAAGACAGAAGGAGGAATTTCCTCTTATTCAGAGAAGAGTCAGCCTTCTGTTTCTTCATGAACAAGGCACATCTGCATTGCAGAGACCACTTTACTCAGTTTATAGATTTAAATGTTAAACTCATCCAGAAACACCCTCACAGAAACATCCAAAATAATAATCAAATACCAGGGTATCCCAAATTGATACACAAATTTGTCATCGTTCTTATAAAAACAAGAGAATAAAGGAGAGGTATAACTGGATTTATAGAAACTGTAGGCAAGATAACTACCAAAACTTAGGAAAATATTCATTTAATTCTTTATTCCTAAATTTTCATTTCTTTTAGTTTATTGTATGTTGGTGCTAGTTGAAACTTAGAAATCTGTTCAAACTCTCCATATTTTGTATGAAGAAAATGTGTTACACAAAGTAATATGATTTGTCCAAGTTCATATAGTTTATTAACCATAAAGCCAGAACTAAAATCTAAAGCCTTACAATTCTAAGTATATATCAGTATAACTTTCTTTCTGTCACCTGCATTTATGACATGGGAGTTGGATAAAATTCAAACTAAGTTTCAGAATGGCATTGTTTAACGCATTCTTAATACATGACTGTCATAGAAAAATTTACCTCTGTACAAATAACGATTTTGATTTAGATCTCAAAGTACAATATGCACGTTTATTACTAAGTTATTTGACAACTTGGAGTTAATTCAAAACATGTATTTTTACATCTTCTATAAGTATTTTCTTTTGAACAAAGAAAACAGACACTTAAAACTGCCTGTAAAAGTAAAGAGGATGATAAGGAAGTATTTATACAGGACTGGAGCCAGAATAGACTAATTGGTTTCAAACTTTTGTTCCTAACAGAAGACATCTCTTCTAACCTAAACAGCTTGTAAAAACACTGCTCTAGCCCTCAAAGTACTGTTTTTGCATCCACTAGCAAAATGTGTTTGCGTTTAGTCATGGATAGCCAACACTTTCTTATGTTTCTGAAAGTTCTCAGGTTTAAAAGTAAATGGTTGTGTAAAGATTTACATTTTGAGTTTTGTAAAAATAACAACAAACCTGCTTGAAGGAATGAATGGCAAAATTCTTCCCTTAATGAACCACCTTCAAAATTCGCAGGAACTCCCAAATAGATCATAATAAATCCCCTCTTACGAATTACCTAGGGCAAATTGGCACAATTTTAGAAGTGGGCTAGCAGGAAACAAATGTGACAGGGTAGGGTCAATGGAAGAAATGTAGGATGTTAGTTTAAACACTTTTTATCATTTTCTTGGTTTTAAGCCACAGCTACTGTACTTTGTAAGGAAGAAGCTGGGTTTAGCAAGTCTGGGCAGGAGGGCTTTGAGCTGCAAATATAGCAGCTAGAGTGTGTTGTGGTAGCTGCTTTCCTGTGTTAAGCTGATTTACTTGTTTGAGGTCTGACCTCATCATCCTGTCAGTATGGGTTCCCACCTACACTGTTAGCTTTATGCTTCAGCTGGAAAGCTGGAAGTATTCACAGTGTACCACACAGTGGAGGAGGGGTGAAAACAAGAAAGACTGCTTTCTGCTCTTGTGCTTTTGTTAATCCTGCAGAAAAAGCAGAGAAACAAGAGATAACAAAGGCTCCGTTTCCTTTCTCTGAGAGAAAGCTTTTGTCTTTCCTCTTGCAAAGATGTCAGTATCTAGCAAGAAAGAGTTTGATGTGAAGCAGATCCTAAGGCTACGCTGGAGGTGGTTTAGTCATCCTTCTCAAGGTCCTTCCAATACTGGAAACTGCCTTCAGCAGGAAGGATATGAGCATAGAAGGACCCCGGTTCAGGGAAGGTTGAAGAACCACTCTCAGGACAGATACGGACTGAAGAAAAGCAACAGTCCTGTCCACAACATACTGACACCAGTGCCAGGATCTGCCCCGTCCATCAAAGAACCCTTCAGAATTGGCACCAACAAAACCTGATAGAACATCATCGAGCAAATGAAGATACTCATAAATCAGTTCCAGAGAAAAATTTGTTCAAAGAAGCTTGTGAGAAACACTCACATGATTTGGAGATGATGACTGATGACAATACAGAAAATTCTACAGTGAGGTAGGAGTTTTTGATTGCATAACTGAAAACCATGGCTTAGGTTAACTAGCTCTGTAAAACTCTAATTTGGTGTTTAAATAGAAGTGCTACAATAATCTTTGAATTTTTATGTAGCTAGTCAGGGTTGCCAAGAAAACCCCTACTTTAAATCTATAAAGGATAGCAATAATAATGTATGTATTTTGATAATTCATAGATTATTTATTTTGGTAGCATTTTAGAGTTGTGAATTTACTTCTCCTATGTCATTCCTATTCCATTAAGAATTCTCTTTTACTTCTAATGATTGCTTATCAAAATTACTAATTTTCTGTAAATATCTTCTGTGGCTTGAATATTCAAATAATTGTGATTATTTGGGTATGTATTGAATCACATAGAACTCTTTGACTTTGTGAGTTAGGCCAACTCAGACAAAATAAAAGCTCTATCAGTTTAGCACACTCTTATCTCTTCCTTAGTACATAGTTGCTATACTGAGGCTTCATAAATATGTTATCTTTATGTTGGAATGTGGAGCATCTTCCTTTGTCATTTGGAATTTATTTCAAGCTGCTTCATTAGTTTTATAGCTAGTGTGCAATTGTGAAAATATTTCACATAAAGCAGATAATAAAATGCTGCTTAAGAGAGAAAGAACTTAAAGTAGGAAATGAAACATGTCAGTTATTTCAGGACATTAAAATGGAATAAGAAGTCATAATAAAATATAGTTTTAGTAAATTTCTTAAAATATTTTACCTTTACATTTCTGTCCGCCAGCATTGTTGCAATGGAAAAAATGTGTTACTTTCTCTGATACTGTCATATGTAACTTTGATCTTTGATTTTTTTCTCTTTCATTTCCATATTTTATTTCCCCAACATATTGTAGACAAAATCGGTAATCTCAGAAACAGAATTAAAGCGTAAAAAGTTTACACATAATGCTGATATGCTTTAAATTATGCAAATATTCAACATAAAGATATGTTAATTTTTTTAGAAACCTGGGTATTCTGTATGCTATGTCTCTACATAAATATAGAGGACAAAGACTGGTATATTTACTTCTTGATATGTTTCTCATTCTAACTGCTGTCTGATATTTCCTTACTCTCATAACTTTAAAGCATAACGTCAACAGAAATATCAATACAACAACATTATGGCAAAAGACAAATTAACTATGTAAACTAATGATTTTATAGAACCTCAGTCTTCTTGCTGGAATGTAAACTCGCAAAAGATTTTGTGTATTGATTATAATATTAGATTGGAATGCAGATATCTTAAAAGAAATGATGTGAATATTATGAATGTTTCTAAATATTTTGTTGGACAGGAAAAGACTATATAATTGTTAAGAATACAGGTTGTATTTGGTAGAGCTGATTGGACTTTTACAGAAAATACAGAATCCAAAACTTTTAAAATCAGCACATTTTTAAATTACCTCTCTTCACCATGAGCGACAATTTTAAAAACTGCAGAAACTGGAGGAATAAACATACTTGACTTTGATGTGGAGAAATTGAAGTTATGCACTGTGATCTCATGAGAATAGTTACAATAAATCAAATTGCATAGCACAATAAAGTTGAAAATGTATAAAATTTAAAATATAAAGTGCTGACAAGTGATTGTTTCAATAATTTTATTTCTTAATTTGTTTATATTGGTTTAATTTTATCAGTATCACACTTCACTCTGTGTGTTTATTTCATACCACATCCACGACCAGAGTTTAGTGCTTCTGTCACCACCTTGATGCCTGCTTCCATTCTTTCCCTGCTACACTCAGTACCTATAGTCATGCTTCCTGTGAGTTTTGTTGAGATTTATCTGCTCACTTTGTGTGTCTGTACATTCCACATATGAGTGAAAACATACTGGATTTCATTTTTTCTTGCTTATTTTGCTTAGCATGATTCCTTTCTGTTCCATCCAGATTGTTACAATGATCACAAATTAATATTTTTTACCAGATGCATAGAATTCTATTGAGTATAAATACCACAACTAATTTATCCCATCATCTGTTGATGAACATTTAGGTTGTTTGTGTATCTTGGTTCTTGTGAACTGTTCTACTATGAGCATAGTGTACAGATTATTTTTCTAGAGATTTTATGTCCTATGAGTAAATGCCCAAGAGTGAGATTGCTGGGTGAAATAGTAGATCCATCTTTAGTTTTCAAGGAATCTCCAGACTGTTTTCCAAAGAGGCTGCACTGATTTGTATTTCCATCAACAGTGTAGCAGGAGGTTCCTTTTTCTGAACTTCCCCTCTGACACCTGCTATTGCTAGTCTTTTTGATACAGGAAAATCTCACTGCTGTGATGTGGTATCTCACTGTGATTTCTACTTTTCTCTGATGATGAGTGGTGTAGAGAATTTTTAGGTGTCTGTAGGCCATTTGTGTATCTTCTTTAAATAGGTTTCTATTCCGTTTTTCTTCCCATTTTTTGAGTGGTAACTTGCTTTTTTATTGTTGAGATGTATGTGCTTCTTTTTGGTGTTGAGGTTTATGAGCTCTTTTTATATTTTGGAGATTAAGCTCTTATGTATGTTGTGTGAATATCTTCTCTATATCTGTAGAATGACTTTTCGTTTTAATTTATTTCCCTGTGCTGAATCTTTTCAGTTTAATGTATTCCCAGTTGTTTAGTTTTGTTTTGGTTTCCTTTTCTGTAGCTGTTTCCTCCCAAAAGACATCTTGGAGGTTGAGTTTGTGGACTGTTTTTCCCACATTTTCTTCTAAGTATCTTTTGGTTTTGGGTCTTCTGCCCTGGTCTTTGATCCATTTAGAACTAACTTTTGTTTCTGGTGGCGATGAATAATCTAGTTTCATTCTTTCTTTCTTTTCTTTCCTTCCTTCCTTCTTTCTTTCTTTCCTTTTTTTCCCGGATGACTTTCCTAGTTTTCCCAACACTAATTTTTGAATAAACTTTTCTTCTTCCATTGTATGTTTATGAAATATTTCTCAGTTTTTTAAAATTTCTGCACTCTCAATTTTACTCCACTGATATGTATGTCAGTTTTTATTCTAATGTCATATTATTTTATTGATGATCACTATATGCTATAGTTTGAAGTCAGGGAGTATGGTTCTCTGTGGTTTCTGTCTCTTAGGATAGTTTTGGCTATTCAAAACCTTTTGTGCTTTCATTCAAATTTGAGTATTTTTTGTTCCGTTTTTATGAAAAATGTCCCTGGGATTTCGATGGGAATTGCATTAAATCTATGTATTTCTTTTGGTAGAAAGGCCATTTTTTACTATGTTAATTCTTCCAATCCATGAACTTGGACTGGTTTTCCATCTCTTTGTGTTTTCTTCTATTTCTTTTGTTAAGGTCCTATAGTTCTTACCTCCTTTGTTAAGTTTATTACCAAGTATTGAATCTTTCTTGGTGTTATTGTCAATGGGATTTTTTTCTTAATTTCTTTTTCTTGTCCTTCATTGCTTGCATATAGGATTACTGCTGATTTTTGTGCATTAAATTTATATTTTTCCACTTTAATAGCATTAATTTATTGCTTCTAACGGTTTTTTGGTGAGTCTTTAGGATTTTCTAGGTATATCATGTCATCTGCAAATAACGAGTTTTATTTTTTTCTGTTTTAGTTTGGATTTCTTTAATGTACATATTGCCTTACTGCTCTAAGACTTCTAGAACTATGTTGAATAGTATTGGTGATAGTAGGCACATTTTTCTTGTTTCCGATATTAGGTGAAAGGCTCTCAGTTTTAGCCATTGATTACGATGTTGACTGTGAGCTTTTCATACATTGTTTTTATTATTTTGAGGTATCTGTTTTCTATTCCCATTTTGGCAAGGGTTTTTATCATGAGTGGGTGTTGTATCTTGTCAAAAGCTTTTTCTGCATCTATTGAGATTTTTTTTTAAATTTTCACTTTATTGATGTGATGCATGTAGTGTTTAATTTGCATTATTGAGTCATCCTTGCATGTCTGGAATTATTATTGATCATGATGTTTAAGTTTTGATGTGCTGTTTAATTCTATTTTCCAGTATTTTGGTGAGGATTTTTGCTTCTATATTCATCAGTGATATTGCTCTGTAGTTTTCTGTTTTGATGTTGTCATTGTCTAATTTTGGAATCAGGGTAATATCAGCCTCAATTAATTTCAAAGCTTTCTTCAATTTTTTATATGAGTTTAAGGAGAATGGGGAAATAGCTATTCTTTCAGTGATTGATAGGATTTGATATTGAAGCCATTTGAACATATGCTCTTTCTTTTGAGGGGATTTTTGATTACTGCTTCATTTTCTTTGCTTGTGATTACTTTGTTCACATTATCCATGTCTTTGTGACTCAGTATTCAGCATTGTAGGATTCTAGAAATCTGTCCATTTCTTCATGATTAATTAATTTTTTGGCATGTAAACCCTCATACTAATCTCTCATTTTCCTTTGTGTTTCTGTGATATCAGTTGTACTCTCACCTCTTCCGCTTCTGACATGTATTATCAGGGTTTTATCTCTTTATTCTTGAGGAGTCTAGCTAGGGGTGTACTATTTTTTCCCAAGAAACAGCTCTTGATCATTTGACTGCTTTTTTGTTTTGTTTGCAACTTCATTTATTTGTTTCAATTTTTATTATTTCCTTTTTTCTCTTGAATTTTTATTTCATTGTTCTTTCATTTCTAGTTCCTTCAGCTGTGTGGCTAGATATTTAATTTAGGCACTCTTTTGAGTTTTGATGTGTTTGTATGACTCTAACTTTCCTCTCAGAACTGCTTTTATCACAATTCATATGTTCTAGTAGCTTGTGTCTTTATTATCTTGTCTCTCTCTCTTCTGTGAAGGCTGCCTCTATTAGCTTGCCTTCAATTTCTAATATTTGTTCTTCTGTAAGGTTGTGTCTGTTTATAGAGCTTCCCTGTTTTCTTCAATTGCTTAGCTATATCTTTCATGTCTACCATTTCTGCAGTACTTTCTTCATGGCATCTTTCTCTTTGGTGAAGTGTTCTCTTTGATTTGTCACTTCTTTTCTGAGGTCTTCCAATTTGGGGGGAATAGTTGTGTATACCCTGCATTTCATTCATCTTTTATATAAACGTTATTTTAAGCTCTTTATATGTTAGGCTGTCCCAATCAATATCAATGGAACTCTTTTCCTATGAGTTCTTGGCATCTTCTTTTTGGGGGGCCTTCCATGTGTTTTTTTTGGGTGACTTAGAATTTGGCATGACTTTTTTCTCTGCCTTGAATTTACCACTATGACTTGCCTTTTCTTTTAGTTTAGATTTCTTCCTACCTGTTTGATAATGTGTCAGATGCCAAACCCTTTATTTCAGTGGAGATGGACTTGATTGAGTTTTCTAGGATTGCTTCTTATGGTGGTCCACTTATACTATTTCAGATGGTGCTTACAGGTCTCATAGCTCTCCAGTAAATGGAGGTTCACAGGTAGCTCAGGTGAAGTTCATTGCACACAGAGACCAGAACTTCCAATTGATGGTGGGGGTAGTGGTCTCCCTCCCTTTAGCTCTTCAGCCAAGACCAAGTTTGCAAGTCAACATTTTTTAATCTGCTGTTCTCTAAAGACACATGCTATATCTTGTAGCTGGAGTTGAGGTGATGAGACTCACTAACCACAGTAGGAATTGAGGTGATGGAACTCATTAACCACGGTTCTCTGATGCTTTAATTATGTGAACTCTGGTTCTGGGTTGAAACTGTATGAGGTTCCTTCAGACAAGCAGACATTTCTTCTTGGCAGTGTCTGGGCCAGGTGTCCATTGATGGTCTGTGCAACCTGAGACATAACATGCATTGGTTCCAGTTCCTGGTCTTGGGGGTTTTGGTACCTGAGACTAGTATGAGCTGATTCTGGGTCATGGCAGGACTGGAGAAAGGTTTTCAGGGTATATGAAGCATGGTGGGTACTGTTTCCAGGTTATGGCAAGGCAGGCCAGGAAGGTCAATGATCCACAGTTCCATGGGACTTGAATGCTAGCATGCATTGGTTCCAGGCTTCAGCGAGTCCAAGGGCAGGGATCTGGGGGTACTTAGAATCTAATGTGAGGTGGTTTTGGGCTGTGCCAGGAAGGGGTTGGAGGTTCAATGTGCAAGGGTTCATGGGACCTGAGGCCTAGCATGCATTTTTTCCTGGCCATGATGTGACCAGGGTCAGGTATCTGGGGTACCCAAGGCTTGGTGGTTGCTGTTTATGGGACAAATAATTAAAATCGTACATGCTGTAACTCAGTCGAGCATTGAAATAGCATGTTCTCAAGCCTGGTTGAGATATTCCTTCTCCGTACAGTCCCCACACATTGCAACACTGCTTAGCATGGAAAATCCATCAACCCTTGGTTCTTTAAGTTTTATTCTTCTGATTCAATTCTTGTTTCATCTCCCTGTTGTCAGAGAAGATGCTTTCCCTAATTCAATCTTACTAAATTTCCTGTGACTTGTTTTCTCTTCCAGAATATGCTCTATTGAGAATGTTCCATGTAAACTTGAGAAGAATGTGTAATATTTTTGTTGTTGGAGTTGAATATGTATGTATGGCAGGTCTATATGATCTGTTGCTTTATTTAATATCTTTATTTCTTTATTTATTTTTCTGCTTGGATGATTTATCTAGTCATTTAATTGTTGTATTGAAGCACCCTACTTTGTTGCCATTGATTTCTCCTTTTAGTTCTATCAGTGTTTGTTCTATATGTTTAAATGGTTCGGCATTTATGCACATGTATTAATGATAGTTACTTCTTGATGGATTACCTCCTTTATCATCATGTAGTGTCTATCCTTGCCTCATCTTACCATTTTTAGGTGGAAGTTTATCTTTTCTGATATTAGTATTGCAGTTCCTGAATCACTTTCATTCCCATTGCATTGGTATATTTTTTCTTATAGCCCTTTATTTTCATCATATTTGTATTTTAATCTTGTATGAGTCATTTTGTAGGCATAATGTTGATAGGTACTGTTTTTGACCCATTCAGCTACTCTGTGTCTTTTAAATGGTAAGTTTAGTCCATTTACATCTAAGTGAAACTGGATATGTAGGATTTTGTTACTTTCATTTGAATCTTTTCTGTTTTTCTTTCCCTGTTTCTGTTTGTTTGTTTTGTTTTCGATTTTTTTTATGGATAATTTTTGGTGTCAGTTCTCTAAGTTCAATTTTCTTCCCAGTTATGGATCTTCTTAGAATTGTGTTTAGTGGTTGCCATGTGGATTGTCTTTGACTTTACCACTCAGTGATAATCTTTTATGAGAAGTTGCCATATCATACTTACATGTCTTTATAGACCTCATTATTTTCTTTTTCTTTTTAGAGATTTATTGTTCACTCTTGTTGGTTCTGTCATTTATGCTATTTATATTGAAGTTTATTACCATTCTAGGATTTAGGGTATCTTTGTTTCCATTTTATCTGTTGCAGAACTCCTTTCAAAATTTCTTTAAAAAAAAGACAGGCTTGATGGAAAAATCCATTACTTTTGTTTTTCATTAAAGACCTTTATTTGCCTGTCATATTAAAATGATAATTTTGCAGTGTATAGTATTCTTGTTTGGTAGTGTTTGTCTTTTACTATTTTAGATATGTCGTTCCACTCTCTTCTGGCCTAAAGGGATTCTGCTGTCTGATGACAGCCTACTAAGTGAACCTCTGTGGATTACATTTTTCTTTTCTCTAGCAGCTTTGATGCATTTTATTTATTGTTGGATTTTGCTAGTTTTACTATGATTTGTTTTGGAATAGTTTGTTTTCTTATTTTTACATTTAGAAATTTGGAAGTTTTGTCTTCTCCATGGATACTTTTTTTGACAGATATGTGAACTTTTCTGCTATTACTTTTTGAGTTAATTTTTTCTCTCTCCTCTCTTCTAAATTTCATGTATTTGTTCTTCTTAAAGACTTAGTCTGTTTATGCAGCTTTACATATTTGTCTTCAATTCATTGACTGCAATTTTTATATGTAGTCTCTTGTAGGTCTTTTCATTATAAACTCAGTCTCTTTGTTGAAGTAGTCTTATGGTCTGATACTTCTATGAGCTACTGTATTTGCCTTTGGGTAGTTAACAGTCTTATGCAGATCATCAGTCTTTTTTAAAACTATCATTCTGACTATTTTATCTGTTATTTTTACCCATTTACTGACATTAGATTGATTTTCTGAAGAGCTCCTGGTATCTTCTTCTCTTTGTGTCTTTCTTACTTTATTTTGTGGGTATTTGGGTTTTTATATCCTTTCTTCACTGTCCTGTATTTGGCACTCTTAAATTACGTTCTCTTTCTCTTCTGTTTAATTACCATGCCGTGGTTTTGGTGTGTTTTTATGGGCAATTGTGGGCTGTGCGGCAGCCTTGGACATTAGTTCTTCACCTGTATACTCTATGACTAGAGGGACAGAGACTGAAGGCAGATTTCTGTTTTTGCTGGTTTGAGCAGGATGGTGTCCCTCACTGGAACTCTCTAAGTGAAGTGAGAGAGATCAGCAGAAGCTTCATTGCTCTCCAGAGCACGAATTGCTCTCCACAGACATCTTGTTATTGGAAGGAGTCTCACTCACTGAAGCTTTCCAGGTCAGAGGAGAGAGACCACAGGCAATCCCAATGTACTCTGCAGATTACAGTTAAAGGTCGCAGAAGCTTCTGGTTGATTGTGGAGGCAGGGTGTCTTACCAGGTAATTTTTATCATATATTACTCTTAATTTAGTCTTGATAGTTGTCCTATTTTAAAAATATGCTGTGTTTCAGTGGAAAGTTAATATTTTCTTAAAATAAATACAGGAGGAACACCCTGGTGGAGCAGCAGTTAGGTCAGTCACCTCCAAAGGAGAAACCACATAATCCTGTGTTTGAGTCCTGGCCTCACGGAAAGGCAGCCAGTGTGAACAACTAAATAAAAATAAAATAAAGTTGCTTCTTCCTTCTGTCTCTTCCTGTCTGCCTGGCTACTCACATTCATTCTTGCCTACACCTTTCTTTAAAAAAAAAATATATATATACATACACAAATAAATGCATAAATAAATACATACAGGAAGTATATGTATAAAGGATATCTTAAGCAGAAAAAGAGTAAATTGGGGACCATATTAACTGAAATACGGTGGCTTATTTATCTATCATTACCTGTTTAAAATTGTCATGTTTGGTGAAAGAGAGTCTGAGAAGGTATTTTCTTATGTCCTACTTCTCTAATGCCTCTCTTCTACAGCAAGATTGGAAAATGGGACACACAGATTCTGAAAACAAGGGATAGTAGCCTGCCATCCCCTCAACAGAACTGTTATGACTAAATTAAAAACAAACACTGCTTGTTTAAGAAACTGACTTTTCTCCATTCTTGGCTATTCTTTGCTGTTTTTTAGCTCTCAATATTAGAGTGGACTTTTTTGAGTTCTCAGATCTGTTCCATTTATCTGTGTATCTGGTTTTCATTCAAATATCTTGACGATTTGATTACTGTTGTTTTGTAGTATAGTTTGAAGTCATTGAGCATAATACCTTTATTTATGTTCCTTGTTTATAAGGGTAATTTTCTATTCAGGTTCTTTCCCAGTTAAAAAAAATTCATAATTTTTCTTCTATTTCTGTTAAAAATGTCTTTGGGATTTTGATGAGGTTTGTGTTCAAGTTGTATATCACATTAGGTGATATGTTCACTTTAACAATGTTAATTCATCCTGTTCATGAACTTGGAATGTTTTTTCAGTTTTTTTGACTTCTTTATTTCAACAATGTCTTGTAGTTTTTAGAGTACAGATATTTCACTTATTTGGATAAATTCATTCAAGGATATTTAATTCATTCTGATGCAGTTGTAAATGGGGCTGATTTCCTGAGTTCTTTTTCTGCCAATTTATTTATTTATAAGTAGAAATTAACAGATTTTTTTCATTAATTTCATAGTCTATCACTCTATGTTATTTACTATTTATAAGGGCTTTTTACTGTGGTATGTATGTTTCTCTTAAACTATTATGTCAACTACCAGTAGTCATACTTTCACTCTTCCTCTCCAATTTCCATTTCCTCTATGACCCTACTTGTTTAATTCTAATTGCTAAGACATCCAACACTATTTTATATAATAGTGTTGAAGTGGACATCCTTGCCTTTTTCTTGATCTTAGAGGGAAAGCATTCCATTTTCCCCTTTGCTCATACTGGGTTTGTCATATATAGTCTTTATTTTGTTGAGGAAATTTCAATCTGTAGCCATTATATGGAGGATTTTTAATATAAAAGTTCTGAAACATTTCAAAAGATTTTCCCTGTATAGAGATAATATGATTTTTGCCCTTTTTCTTGATCTGGAGTATCACATTTATTGTGATGTATGTTGAATATTCTTGCATTACAGGAATAAATCTTATTTGATGATTGTGTATCATAATTTTAATGAATTACTAAATTCAGTTTCATAGTATTTTGGTGATATTTTGTACATTAGTGTTTATCAGAGTTATAAGTCTCTACTTATTTTGTTTGTGTAGTTCAGACCTGGATTTGTAATTGGGTTAATGTAGGTTTTATAAATGTATAGTTGTTAATTTGCCTTCCTTTTGAGATTTTTAAATAAAAGATAAAGAGCTATTTTTCTTTGAAAATTTAATATAATTTGCAAGTGAAGCTATTTATTCTTGACCTTTTATTTATGAGAGCATTTTGATTACTTTTCAATTCCCTTACATATTATTGTTCAGTTCAAATTTCTCATTTATTCTTGATTTATTCTTCGAATGTTATACATTTCTAGTAATTTGTTCACTTTTTCTAGATTTTTCTTATTTGTTCTCATATAGGTGTTTAAGAACTAACTCTCGGTTTTATTGATACTTTGAATGTTGTATTTTATGTATATTCATAGATTTCTGTTCTAATTTGTGTATTCCCTTCTTTTTTCTGTCTTTTAATTTTGCTTTTTTTTCTGGTTACTTCAAGTAAGCTTAAAGGTCTTATTTTTCTTTCAGAGCTTCTTCATGTTTCTTGAAGTAAGCCTGTATAGCTATAAATATTCCTTTTAGTCTTGCTTTTGCAGCATCTCATAGGTGCTGATCAGTCATGTATTGATTTTAATTTGAATACAGTATTTTGATAATTTCATTTTTGATTTCCACATTGATGCTGTAGTTGTTCAATATCTTTTTTTCCATACATTTGTGATTTCCCCTTTTCTCTTTTGGTTTATTTGTAGTCTTATGCCATTGTGACTTGAAAAAAATCTTTGCTGATATCAGTCTTTGTAAATTTATTGAAACTTGTTTTGTGTCCTAACATATCAGCTCTCCTTGAGAATGTGAAAAGAATGTGTAGTCTATTTTGGAGATGTGTGAAATTATCTGTAGATATTAAATTCTTCTTGTTTAATGCTTTATATAAGGTAATTTTTTATTTTTGATTTTCTGTCTGCATATTCTGTCCATTCTATAAGTGGGGTGTTAAATCACCTTACCATTATTCTATTTCCATCACTGTCATCCTTCAGGTCTGTTAGTATTTACCCAGTACATTTGGGTGCTTCTATGATGTGTGCATATTTATTGATAAGGGTTATGCCTGTGTGTTTATTGATCGTTTTATCATTATACAATGTCTGTCTTTGCTCTTATTACCATTTTTCTTTAGAAGTCTGTTTTATCAGATTTAAGTCAAAGGGTTACTGGCTTTTTTTACTGTCCATTGGCTTGGAAGATCAGTTTCCATCACTTCACTTTAAGGTTCTGTTTGTCTCTATGATTTCACTGGGTAAGAGACATGTAGTTGGGTTTTATTTTTAATCAACCCAGTTACTCTGTGACTTTTAGTTTGTGAATTCAATCAATTTACATTCAGGTTGTTTATTGATATATGAGATTTACTATTGCTGTTTTCATTTTTGTTTGCTGGGTTTATTTATTGTCTTATTTATATTTTATGAAAATTGTTTTATTTTTCAATTTAGATGGAAGGATGTCTCTCAACAATTGTATGAAATAAACTGTGATATTGAAGTCCTTCAGCTTTTATTTGTCAGGAGCAATGTATATTTTTCCATTATATATGGAAGAGAGTTTTGCAGGATATAATATACACAAATATTTATATACAGGTGTATATAAATACACGTGTATATGTATATAAATAATATTCTCAGGTCACATTGGTATAAAACTATAAATAAACCAAAAGAGAAAGGGAGACACTACAGATTTGTGGAAAATTATATATATATATATATATGCATCTATATATACATTTATATATATATATACACACACACACAAATACATGTAGGTCTTGGACTATTAATATTTTTGCTAGTATATGTTCTTTTAAAGTCCTCTTTGCATTTAGCTAAGTCTACACTGATTTTGTCTACACTGATTTTATATTCAGTTCCTCTTCTTGATTTAGGAAGTTTGCAACCATTATTTCTTTGAATAAATTCTCAGTTTCATTTTTTTCTCTTTACTTTATGGTTATTTGTATATTTCCTTTTCGAATAGTGTAAGGTTGTTCTCAAAGTGTTTATTCACTTTTCTAATATTTTATCTCTTCTCCCACTTAGATCATTTATACATTTCTATCCTCTGGCTCACTGATATGTTTCTTCATTTGTCAATTCTGCTTCCATAGTTTTCTATAGTACTCTTGATTACATTTATTATATTCTTCACTCCCTGAATATGTTTCTTCTCAGTTTCACTTTCATCTTTCTGCTTGTTGATTATATTTTTGATCTCTTTGACTTGCTTTGCTTACTTTGACTTTGGCTTGCTTTGCTGACTCATCCATTAACTTTGATTTTTGGAGAAAATTTTTCATATTTACTTGATTTTTTTTTATGATGGCAATTTTTTCATATTTTATCCAATGAAACAGTATAAACTTACCTGTCTTTGAATGTGCTTTCTGTAGTAACATTGTTGTATTCTTGTGTTGCTGTACTCTGATACTAAGTGAGACAACACTAAGTGAGACAACACAAGATCTCTGGGATCTTGAACATTATTCTGGGTAGACTCTCTTCTGTGCTGCTGTTTTACTTTACGAGTAAGGATCTTGATGGCTGTAGTAGGGGAGTGCACTTCAGACTGCTCTTCCTATTGATTTTTTTACTGGGGGTCCCAATCCATGTGGAGGACAGAGGTCTTGTCACAATCGCTACTCTTAAGGATTGATCCAAACCAAACATGTTTGTAACTACACAATCACTGTTCTCCCCTTCACAGTACCCCAGTCTGTGCTGACAGCCCTAATAACTTCACCCCACATTGTATACAGTCACAGAAGCCTCTGCACAGATTTTCCACCCACTTTTCATTACATCAATGTATGGATAGCTTCCAGAGCTTTTCTAGTGTTGTCTCACTTAGTATCAGAGGTGTGATGTTTCAGCTTCACCAACACACTGGAATCTTTTGCACAATGTCTATTTATTGAAAGACTTTTTTTTCTGAAAATAAAAGCACATAATGTACTCTATCACCATTTTGGTCACTGAAAGACAGTTTCTAATACACAAACAATAATGTATAAAAACATGGAATTAAGTAAAATCCAAGAACAAAAGTATCATGCTTAAAATAGTTTTTATTGAAATAACTATTATAGCATACACTTCAAGCATGCTTCATGATGCATACATTGCATAAGTTCACCACTAATATTGAATACTATACATCACCATATAATTTATATCTTTTACCGTATGCAGACACACTTCTGTTTCCCTACTTTCTGGCAAATATTTTCCAGGAGTTATATAGTATTCCATTTTATGTGCATATATATATATATATATATATATATATATTCTTTAGTCATTCATCTGACTTTGGGAATTTAGGTAATTTTCGATTCTTAGCTATTACAAGTAATTCTGCAATGCTTCAATAAACATGGGAGTGCATATGCCTCTGAAAATTATTTTTTATGTCTTTCAGTTAAATTCCCAGAAATGGGATGACACTTTTCACATGGCATTTCCATTTTCAATATTTTGAGGAGTCTTCATATTGCTTTCCATAAGGGTTGCACCAGTTTGCACTCATACCAACTATGTAAAACTGTTCCCTTTCCTCCACATTCTAACCAACATTTTTTGTTTCCAGACTTTTGAATTTTGGTTAATCTCATATTTAAAGTGGTATCTCTTTGTTGTTTTGATTTGCATTTCTCTAATAATAAATGAGGAAGAACATCTATTGGACATCTGTTTGTCTTCTTTAAAGAAATGTCATTCTAATACTACCCATTTTTTGATTTGTTTGTTTTTCTGTTGTTGAGTTTTATGAGTTACTTATATATTTTGGATACTAAGCCCTTGGTAGATATATAAAATGCAAATATCTTCTTGTCAGCAGGTGATCTTTTTATTTTGCTGATGGCTTCTTTCACTGTGCAGAAGAATTTTAGTTTGATGTAGTCCATTTCTTTCTACTTTTTATTTTTGTTACCCTTTATGCTGGAGTTGAGTTGCTATAAACCTCTTAAGGCTGATGTCATGTTATGTCTTTTGTTGTCTTCCATGTGTTTTATGGTTTCCTTTCTTAGATCTAAATCTCTAATCCATTTTGAATTAATCTTTGTGTATGTTATTACAGAATGGTCTAGCTAATGTTTTTTTTCCATGCAGCTTTCCAGTTTTGTCAATATAATTTATTGAAAATGCTTTCTTTTTCGTGTCATGCGCTTTTGGTTTCTTTGCCATAAATTAACTGACAGTAAATTAGTGGGTCATTTTCAGATGATTTCATTATATTAAAATGATCTGTGCCTCAGTTATTATTCTAGTACCATACAATTTTGATCTCTATCACTGTAGTATAACTCAAGATCTGAGATTTCAATACCACCAGTTTTGTTCTTTTTTCTCACAATTGCTTTGACTATCTGAGATGTTTTGATATTCCACACAAATTTTAGCATTTTTGTTCTATTTTCCAATGGAAGATGACTTATTTTTCTGTTTTGGATGCATTTATTTATTTTTCTTGCTAATTTCCTTGGCTAGGACTTCCAGTATCATAATCAATAGATGTGGTGAGAGTGATTATCCCTACCTTGTTTCTGATCTCAGAAAAAAATTCACATTTGTTTTGGTTGCTTGTTTGTTTTCACTGTTCAGCATGATGTATTCTGTGGGCTTTTCATATTTGGTCTCTTTTCTGTTGAGGTCAATTTCTTCCATACTTAATATTTTGAGATAATGGTGATATTTTACAAGTCATATTTTATTATCAATACCCACATTTTAGTATAGTAAGTAATACACATGTTTCCATCATCCATTAGCAACCTATTCACAGCTTATAAGATTCCATGAATGATATATTAATCACATAAAAAAAGACCAGGTAGCTTTTATATACTCACATTGAGTAATTGATGTTCTGTTGAATAATCAGTACCTTAAGTGAAAGAGTAAAGTACTTTTTTGACTGAAAAAAATAGTTAAAAGAACAGTGAGAGAAACCTGCTGTATTTCCTTAGGATAGTTTTACTAATCTTCAGTTTTTGTTATAAACTCTGCATACCTGAATACTATGATATTTAGACTACATGTGCTTGAGAAAGAAATGTTATTTTTCATAACAGTAACTATAGTCATCCTTCTTATGCAAAATTGCTAAGTATAGTAGATAATCTTATGCAACTCTGAGAAACATAACACCATACCTTTTTAGTCTTCTTGTTTTTTCAATAAAAGTAAAGTCAAAAGCATAAAATGGCAAAATATCTTGTCAAACCGATAAAGGTCTTAATATTCTTGGTGAAATCAAAATATAAAACTCTATCCAGGTATAAAATTCTAAATCAATGCAATTTAAATACCCTAATCCCAAAATGCTACCTATTTGTTATTAGTCATCCAGAAAACTACATTGTGTTTCAACATGAATAAAAGAAAGAGTTATTATAAGATCCAGACAGTGATAATATCAATTTCTCTAAAGATGTAACTTAGACCCTAAAATCTATTCAACTTCCCCATTGCTAGTGATGAACCCTTATTATTTATACCTTAAAAATTCATTAGTAAAAGCCTTTCATAAGAGAAGTTGACTCAAAATCTTCTTGTTTAGCCATGGGTAGATAAATAAAAATCAGTGTATATTAAAAAGCCTAAGAATGTTAAAGCCATATCATTAAATGAAAAACACTTCATTAAGGCGTTATAATCTATTCATTTGACTCAGGCAACAACATTGGAGATCTTAAAGTGTGACAAAGATCCTCTTTCTCTCCCCCAAGCCCTCTACACACACACACACTTATACATGCAGGCAATGTGAATCCAAGATTAGACACTCACCAGGATCGAGAAGAAGAGAGTGCTTTTAGTCTAAATATTGTAATAGAGTAAGGAAGGCAGATCATTTTCAGATGTGCTAGTAAATTGAACTAGCATAATTGGGGAAATTCTCTTTTATGATATTTCTAAATAGGATCTTGGATTTCACTGTGCCTGATAATCATCTAAGTAGCTTGTTTAAAATGCAGTTATTCCATATTCGCCATTAGATAATTTGATTTGCAGATTTCCTCATTCCTATTTGATATGATTGAGTAGGTTATTTGGGGGGTATGGAAACCCTATTGCCATTCATTTACATAGACAAAAAGTTATTACCAGACCTCAAAAATTGCCTACCTAATTATACCAAATAGTAATGTTCTACTTTCAGAGAGAAGGCAAAGTCATTATTACTTTTTTTGTAGGAATGGTGCAGATAGGAATGAAGATGAATAGACAGGTGGGCAGAGAGAGGAGGAAGAATAATTTTGCATTATTTTATTTGGTTGTTCACACTGGTTGTTTTCCCCCAGACCTGTGACTCAAACCCAGGAGCGTGTGACTTGGGATTCTTTGGAGACCATTGACCTAACTGCTGCTCCACCAGGGTATGCTCTATGATTTTGAAGTTGTATTTGGGTATCTTAACTTTAATCAAACTTCTTAGGTGATAATTGATTCAAGAACAGAACTTTACAAAACAATAAGCTCCGCAAGCTCAGTTTATCAAGATTCCTACAGGATCTTAATACTCGATATATTGATAAAGTTCAAATTGTAATAAATAAAACATCAAGTATTTACATAAAGTTTAACTGTACCTAGATGCAATTGAATGCAATTGAATTCATGATTTATATTGAATTCTCAGATATTGACCAGGAAAACGCCTTAAAAATAGTCAACAGCATTAAAGTTTATTAGTCTCGGTGAAAGGATGGCAAAGTAAAAGCAAACAAAAAAAAAGAAATTTATCATTTAGTAGTTCATAATCCATTTGGGATGAAAAATCACACCACCATAAATAAATGTTTCAATTGCAATTACAAGCTGGCAACTTACTTCAGGTGTTTAGTATAAAAGCTATCTAGGATAATTAAGATGGAAGTTTCAAAACATCTTGAAATTCAAACATAGAAAAGTTTATACAAGAATAAAACACATTTCAATTTTATCAAAATTTTTAATATTTTCAATTTTTCTAACCTAAAACAAAATAATCATTGTCAATTCACTATCACTTAGGTTCCTCATTTCTCAGGTGAGCTGTTTTGAAAGTTGGGCACTTATTAATATCATGTTGTATATGCCATAGAAATTTATTGAAAATGCTTATTATATCCTGAAACACTTCCTGCAGAGCTACTTCCCCCACTCAGTTCCCATAAAAATAATTGGTGGCCATATCTTATTTTACCCTTATATTTATTTTTTTGGTTGCTGTTGTTTTGGTACTTCAGAGTTGCTCTTTTCTATAGTTTTTTTTTTCTTTCCTCATGGACTAATACATTAAAAATACATAACACATTAAGTTGTACCCACAATGTAAAACAAATCAGAATGTTTTCCATTTTTAAAACGACTGAAAAATACATGAAAATTAAGTCTTTAAATCATTAATTTGATATAGATACTCATTATCTATTTAACGCTCACATTTCATTTGGCTGATCTTAGTAATTTGGCTGGCTAAAAAGAAAAGCAAATTGATAGCAAGTAGCATGCATCTTACAACAGATGAACCTTATTTTTATTTCTATATAAAGTATACGTGCACTGAACTTGAATTATCCTATATAGACTCTATACTAAACTTGGCATTTTCAAAGAAAGTGCATATATTGTAATTATTTTGATAATGACTGCAAATCTGAAAAATATTACTTCTCTGATTTTTTCATTCATTTTGCTTCAACTGACTTGTATCTATAGTAATTACATTTTTCAAGTATCTTAAAATTTTGGAGTTAGAAAGGACTTTCAAATAATCGTAAAGGTGTGGAAAGTAATGCCTAAGGCAGAATTATTACAGCTAATCATTGGTGAAAATGAGAATATAAGTCAAATTTTCCTAACTCCTCAACTTTAGTAATGCTGCTCTCTCAATAACATATTCCATTCCTTTTTTCTGATAAACTGATGAGTGTCCAAATATTTGTATATCATAGTTAGCTGATGTTAAAAGTGCCTTGGTTGATTAAATAGGATTTAGGAATTTGATATTTTAAATGATTGTGACATTTTAAATGAAGCAAATGCTGCAACCAAGATATAAATTAGGTTGTTTCACAAACCTTCCTATCACAGAAATAGTTAAATAACTTTTGTTCCACTATATGTGGAAGAATATCCAGAACATTCAGTTGACTCAAGAGTAGATGTTATGCTCTGTAAATTGTCTATCACCAAATAAATGGGAGTTTTGCTATACTCCCAGGAGTTATAAAATAAACAGGAAGGATTATAGTCAGTAAATCATTTACTCTTGGCTGCACGTATAATCAAGAAGTGAATGAGTTCATATTCATGAAGTTATTCTCAACTAGATCAATTTTGCAGCTTTATTCAAGAAATTAAGATATGATTCAAATATCACTGACAGTTTCTCTGAATACTAACCAAAACATGTGAAAACAATCTAGGCACAGTTATCTTATTTTCCTCTCAACGATATAAAAACAATAATAGATGTGTGTATGTGTGTGTAGAACCTCTAAGATAAACTTATCCTGCAGTTTTTATTCTTCAAACCAAATCCACAGAATTAACATGATAATCTTAATATCCACTTTGTCACCTTCTGGATAATTTTGTCCTCTATTGATAGCTGTACACTAATAAGGACCTGACTATAACAAATATATACTAGTAAGGGCCTGACTACCACAGATTCTTAACTTTGCATTTGCAAATGACTGGCAAAAATAAAGGAATAAAAGTGTATGGTTATAGTCATTATTCTATGCCATTAAAATCAGAAAAACATATTATTGGTAAAAACATTAAATGCCTGTCATTTTTTCCAGTTAAGCACAAATAATAGGTATTTCCCTTTGTATAAAATTATTTATATCCTTCTAACATTGAATAGATTTTTATAGTTCCTTGATAATTCTTTAGCTAAAATATCATTCTACCAAAGATGTGAATGTTCATGTGAGATATACACTGTTCAAAATAAATAAACAGTGAATTGTTATTTTTTTTTCATTTTGAATGAATTGGATATATTGATAGATCTCCTAAGGTTATATTAACACAGAGTAGTTTAGCCAATTAAATCATTTTTAAATAGCTTGACCAGCATATACTTTTGAAATTTAACTTGCAGGTGTTTGTAAAAGTCAGAATTTAAACATGTGCGTCTGTTTTATAAATTTTTACAGTAAGTCACTGCTACTAATTTATGGAAAACATATATAAAAAATAGAGTTCTTTTTTTGAATGGTAATTGCACAATTATGAAAGAGTATCTAAGAAACACTTGTCAGCCAGTTGATTAGTATTTTTAATGATTAAATGATTCACATCTCTAGTAATTTAGTGATTTCCTTCTTTTTTACTGATATATGCAATATCATTATTATATGCTACCAAAGGCTATAAAGCTCAGTATACATGTAATGATTCACTAATAGTAGTGAAAAATCCTAACTTAAGATAACAGAATTGTCCTTGAAAAATGTGGTAATTAATTTTCTGAGGACTATCACTCGAATTAAAAAATCTAACTAATAGAAAAAAATATTTAAATGTTTCATTTTTCAAATCAAATAGTTTTTAAAATTGAATTCATTTTGTTGAAAGGACATTGCATCATGCTATTATATAGGTTTATGTTATATGCCATTGTAAATCAACATCTGTGTGTCACCACCATTCCAGTTATTCCTTCACCATTGAGGCTTTCTGCACAATTAATTGGTTAGAAGTTTCTATTTAGTAAATTCTGCCCATACATATCACCTTGAGAAATGAAAATTTGAACTCACTTTTTTTGAGAAAGAAATGCGTTTATTTTGTGGTAACTTGGTGTTGAAATATGAGAAAGATCTAAATCTGCCACATTATATCTATCACTCATTTAGTTTTGAAAATTAGTTTCATCTAATTCTAAATTCTTCAACCCCATTTATTTTCTTTTTGTCCCCTAAATCACAGTAATTTATGTTAGAAAACTTGGAAAGAAGAGAGACAATACCAAAGATTTTAAAACTGCATCTAATCTTGTATTAAAATTTCTTCTCTTTTGGACACTATTGCCAAAAGCTTTCACATTCTCAGATTTTATTAAAGACAATAGACTCCTTAAATACTAACATAGTGTAAACCACATGAAACTCTTTATTTTCCTGTTTTACAAATGATTAATGCTAAAGTACACATTCATGTTTGAGAAGAGAGTATTTCACAGTACATGCAGGCATATGTAATTTTAATGGCATTAGTAAATTCAGAAAGAATCATGTATATGCACTATATGTTGTATATCATATATGCAGGATAATATACAGAACATATATACAGATATTTTTAGTGACATTAAGACTTTGAATCATTTTCTTGTCTAACACTATTTTCATGTTGGTTTCTCTGGAATTTTCTATGTCCGAGGGTTTTTCATTGTTTTTCAGTATTTGCTGCATTTGGTGGGTATAAGATAGTTTTTTATGAATTCAAACATTTTGTAATGATTTTTGTTCAAATATCAACTATGCTCCTATTGTCTTCCACATTTTCTAGTTTCTCTTATGTCTCCTGCTTATTTAGTGAGTAACTTTATCTATTCTGCTAAAACATCATATTCAGAGTAACATATTTATTTTGTTTTGCTTGATATTTCTGATTCTCTATACTCAGTTTTTTGGGGGGCTTCAGCAATAATAAACACTCTCTTGTATGATCTCTTTTATGATATTTTCTATGACTCATCTAATGTACTATGATATTGGTTATTTTCAGAGTGAACTGTGACTGGAAACAGCACTGGGATTTTATCGATAATAGTTTCTTTAATCAATATCTATAAATTTGGAACAGACATCACAGAAAGATCATATCTGAACTTGTTGTGTATAACAATATGCTGTGATAAATGAAAAGCAGTTTCCTCTTGTCTCCTGATCTCCCCTATGCTGTTCATTGCAAACATGAAGAATAATTGGTAATTATTATAAACCTCAGAAAGTGCAACTTTGTAGTTCTCTCTAGAAGAACCATTATTTTTGCAGTCAACCTCAGTTTGTATTTAACATGTCCAAAACAGTAGGCATCATCTGTGTTATAGACTAATGAGAATAGAAAAGCAAGGTTATGAAATCAAACTTACAAAATACAGAATTCAATATAATAGAAAAAAAAAACTTTTAAGTCATTTCTGTATATTCTAGAAGTATATTATAGGACAAGAATGCAATGAATGTTTTAGAACGGAAGTAATAAAACTTTTTCTGTCAATGGACAGAGTAAATTTTTTTGGCTTTTTAGGTCAGTCTGCTGTTGTAACTATTCAACTTTGACTTTGCCATGGAAATTGTGATAGTGTTCCAATATGACCACATTTATAGACATTTGATTTATTTAATAAAATGGTATGTATCCTTTTAATTTCAATAACCATTTAAAAGTAAAATATATTGCTAGGTCATGAATCACACAAAAGAGATTGCTAGCTGGATTTGGCCCATGAGCCGGAGTTTGCCAATCCCTATTCTAGAATTAGTTTGCAAATCATGAAGGAAAATTTTTCTACCAAAGATAACTGAAAATCCCGTCATGTTGTCATCTTTAAATGAGATACGTTGAGCCTTGGACCTTCCCACTAGCTAAGTCTTTTTCATTTATCAGAAGTACTTTGATTTGACACTATTTAGGTTCAGTTTTGTGTATCAAAGTACTCTCACTATAGTTAAAGACCTAAATAATTCTCACTTCAAGTTTTTACAATTGTACAAAACTATAAGTGAAAGTCAAGGAAGTGTGTAATTGTAATTCTTATGTATGGAAAACAAAAATCATATGAAGGTAAAATTTCTCCCTAACTACTAATTCATTCATACAGTCAATAAATATTAAAAATATAATAATTTCAAAGTACCTTGACAGAGAGAATAATGTATAGAACAGTTGTTTTACAGTTGCTTATATTCTAGTAGAAAAAGCTGTATGTATGTGTATATATAAGATGGAATTTAATAAATACTTTGATCAAATAATCCATAATGTTTTTATTTTATAAAATAAATTAGAAAAAATCTCACGATTATGAATTCTTAGTATTAAAAATAACTAGACCCTTATTCTCAATATTTTAAGTATGCATATTGTGTTTGCACATGTGTACACGTATGCGTGCTTGCATCTGTGTGTGTACATGTGTGTATGCTTATGTGTGACATTCTTATTCATCTGGACATTAATTAGGTACCTGATAGTTTCATAAAATGTTGTATGTTTCTCTATGCTACAGAAATATTTATGTTATGGTGAAGTCCAGATACCTCAGATTTGTTCATTCACATTTGCTTTTAGAGCCTCACTATCTCCTTGTGGTGGCTCCCTAAGTAAGCAGAATGCAGTCTGAGAAGTATTAAAATAACTTAGGGTCAAATAATCCATCCTTAGCATTGATTTCTGTGTTTACTTTGGGGGTTTATTTACTTTTTTCAAGGCTGTCGTTACCCTCTGTCCACCTTGAGTTCTCTGTTATTGATTTCAGTAAGAATCATGTTAACGTGCTGTCCTCTGATCTTCTTTTCTGTATGTTATTACTTAATCTTATCATAATCCAAGTAAGTTAGTGATGTATTAACATGGATTTTTAAATTTTCCATATTCCATTCACTGTTTATAGTACTAGAACATTAGTTCATAAACAGGATCATTCAGAAACCCACTTTAGCAAGTGAAAGAATATTTTAATTTAAACGTGAGACAGAGATTCATTTCCAAATAAAATCCAAAGAGCGGGAAATGAATCTTATCAAGAACAATTAATTCTAGAAATTGCTCTCACATTTTTTAAACTATAAAATTGTATTAATATCATTTAGTATTATGCTGGTATGGAAATGCAGATATTTTGCAAAGGTATCTCACCAATGTTGTCATTTAGTTGTAATGCATTTACAACCTAGTTACAGAGACTTGAATATGTATACTTTAGTGGGATTTTTCTAACAGAATTTTTGTAATCATGTCTCATCAAAATAAGATCAATGGGGCTCTGGATGAAAACTCATATCAATGTTATATAACACTACCTTAGCTACAGTGTTCATTTAAATAAAATAAAGCTTTTATTTATCTTTTAAAGATATGTGAAACAGAAAAAAATTAACAAAATGAGAAGACAACCTATAAGTTGAGAGAAAATTTGGCAAATAATCTATCTAATGAGGGACTAATATACAAAAACATAAAGAAGCCATACATCTGAAAAGCAAAGAAATCCAAATAATTTGATGAAAAATATACAAATGACATTTTCAAAAAGACACCAAATAGTCAAGAGGTTCATTAAAGATGCTCAGTATCACTAATCTTCAGGAGACTGTAAGTCAATACCACAAAGAGATCACCTTAGACATGTTAGAATGACTATAAAGAGGTTAAGAGTCAGCAAGTATTGTCAAGGAACAGGAGAATAGAGAAAGCTTTTGTTCTATTGGTGTGAATGTAAATTGATAATACTATTATTAAAATAGTATAGAATTTCCACAAAATTAAAAGTAAAGCTACAATATGATCTATAAATCTTACTTATGGATAATATTCTAAGGAAATAAAATCAATATTTCAAAGATATGTCTGCACTCTCATGTTCACTCCAGTATTATTCACCGTAATCAAAGCATGAAAACAACCTGAATATCCAGCAGTGGATGCAAGGATAATGATAATGTGATATGCATAGTATATTCATGTATGAAGCTTTATATACTATCTAAAAGTATATATGTGTATACATGCCCAAAAGATATTGCTAACTTTATTATAAAAAAATTGTCATTTGGGACCATTTGTATGGGCATTATGCTAAGAAAAATAAGTCAGACAGAGAAAGGTAATGATTTTCCTGAAAGATAGAATCTAAAAATCCCAAATTCATAGAAAAATAGATAATTTGTTACCAAGGATTATGGATGGGTGAAATAGGTTGTAAGATTCCTCATGATCTAAGAGTAAGAATTTCCATTTGTAAGATGAATAAGTTTTAGTAATCTAATATATGGTGTGGTGACTGTAATTAACAATGCTTGATTATATATTTGAAAGTTGCAAAGACAGTAGATCTAACATGTTTAAATAACAAGAATAAATAATTATTTGAAGTGATGAAGGTGTCAACTAACCCTATGTGGTAATCATTTCATAATACATACATGTATTGAATAATCACGGTGTACACATTAAACCTATACAATGTTATATGTCAATTATATCTCAATATATCATAGAAAAAGGGTTCAAGAAAGAAAAAACTATAAAGATAAAAGCCACAATGAGTAAAGTAATTTTAAAATTAAGGCATGACTCCATTATCTGAAAAAGAAGTTGATGAGTATGTACTATTTTTCAATTGTAACAGAAAGTTTGTGGAAAAGTGATTGACAGGAGCTTGGATGGGGAAAATAGTGAAGGCTAGTAAAAGGGTACACACTTATCTATAAGATGAAATAATATCTAAGAATGTAAGATGTGAAAGATTCACTATTGTTGCTTATACTATATTGTATAATTAAATTTTCTAAGATAGTAAAAGTTAAATATTCTCACAAAAACCAGCTATTTAATATATGAGGTAATGTATGTGCAAATTGAATGAGGTAGGAAATCTTTTCAGAATGTATCAGTATGTCAAAATTTCCCAGTGTGCATTTTAAACATCTTGCAATTTTATTTGCAAATTATACCTCAATATATTTGAAAAAGAAATTAAACAGGAAATTTTTTTAATGAGAGTGGTAGAAAGGAATGAAAGCTAGTCGACAGGTATTCAAGAAGAGAGAGGAGGAAGTATTTTTCATTTTGTTTTTATGTAGTTGTTATCTTGGTTGCTCCCTCCAGCTCTGGGACATTATGCTGAGAACTTGGGATGTATGTAGACTGTGTACAGCTGGATGTGATGTACTTGGCTGCTATTACACCAGGGAATGCAAAGCATATCTAATGTTTTAACAAACTATTCATTTTAGCATTTTAGCATGCATCTATCTGTATGTTATAATCTAATTCAATATTACTTATTTGCTTATTTAGTGATGCAAGTCCATAGTGTGCAGTTTTACAGCTCTATTTCAAGATATTAAGTGAAATAATTAAAATGATATTTTAAACACTTCTTTTCTTATGAGAAATCAGATCAATACCATACTTAAAGGTCAGTTATTTTTTTCTCATTAGCTGTATTTATGATAATATTTTAATGAAAGCACATTCTTAAATATGTAAGTTTCATTTCAGACTGCAGTGTTTAATAGTGTCTAAGAATGTTATATATGTATATGTATGCTAATATATGTACACTTATATATACATAGAGAGAATACAATACACATAGAAAATATTTAATTTGTAAAAGATCCCGAATGCTCTATGTAGTTGCTTAGTGTTATATATTAAGAAGTAAAGATTTATTAAAAACACGTATCTAATTATTTCATAATATATTATAGCCATGTCAAGAGACCTAAAGTTTTAGATTACTTTAAAAATGCATCTCCAGATGAACTGGCATCCCTCAAGCCCCTACCTAAACTGCATTGCCCCAGCTAAGTCAGGGAACAGCCTACCCACCCAAGGGAGTGCATGCATCAGAGAAGAACCAGCTTCTGGCCTCAACCAAAGCTGCTCAGGTACCAACCAAACTGGGACCAAACAACCTCATACATGAATGAGAGAGAGAACTCAGCCACAGTCCCACCGGTTATTTTGATATAGTCCTTCTGGGTAAGGGATGGGGGTAGCACAAAAACTATTGCCTATGAATAAATCAAAATAAAAAGAAAACAAAAACACAGTGCTAAATTCAAAGAAGAGAAGAAAAACATGGCAAATCTAAACCCTGCAGAACAAAATGTAAATGTCCTAAAGAAGAGATAGGAAACCCCCAGAGAAGAAATCCATTGACATTAATTGATAAAACCTAACATGCAAATAACTCAAGTAATAGCTATAAAAAAGCTGAGCAAGATGCAGATGGCAAAATCATCTTTACAAAGGTAATTGTAAAGTATCAGAAAATAAGTAACAGATTAGAAGGGTACATCACCAAGAAGATTGAGGCTAGGAAGAAAGTCCTTGCACAAATTGTAGAGATTAAAAACACATTCAATTAATTGAAGACAAACATGGGGAGCTCCACAGAGTAAATCTCACAGAGGAACAAATCTGAGAAATTGAACTATATCACAAAGGCTGGTCTCAAGGAAGAGAGGGAAAAACAAGATTGAGGAAAATTGAAGACACTGCAAGAATTTATAAGAATCCAGAGGAAAACAAAGGAAATATAATAGGTATCTCTGAAGGTTATGAGATAGAAAGGAGGAGGAAACCTATTTAAAGATCAATGGGATGTAACTTTCTACATCAGTCATAAAGAGTATCCAGGGGGATTCAGGAAACTGATACAATGTAGACATTTTTTAAATGCAAAAGACCTACACAAAGAAATCATAGTAAAACTAGCAAAAGCCAATGATAAACATTATTCCTGGTGCTCTTTGATGGAGTAGCGGTTAGGTTAATTGTCTCCAATGGAGCTCAGGCCACATACCTGAGTTGGAGTTCTGGGTCCATGGAGGAACAACCAGTATGAACAACTAAATAAAAATGAAGTGTTTCTCTTCTCTCTTCCTGCCTGCCACCTGTCTTCATTCCTGCCTGCACATGTCCTTAAAAAAAAGAAATAAAAATTACTCAAGGCTGCTAGAGAAAAAAGGTGCATAACCTAAAAAAGTACAAAAGTACAACCAACCATCAGACTATCATCATACTTCTCAGCAGAACTCCTACAGGTTAGGAGAGAGTGGACTGATGTATTCAAAATATAAAAAGACAAAGGCTACCAGACAAGAATACTCCACCCTGAAAAAAATCATTCAAATATGATGGTGAAATAAAGGTCTTCAATGTTAAAGAAATGTTAATGGATTTTTTCATCACCAAATGTGTCTTTTAAGAAATCATGAAAGAAATTCTACAATAGGGAAATTAAAAGAATGAATCACCTGGCCCCAAGAATGTTGATGAATAGAAAAACAAAATCAGAAACTAATAAAGGACAAATAGGAGAGAACAAAAATGCAATACAGGGGGAAAAACACCATGGATATAACAGAGATATAAATATGATGTGACATCAAGTCATAAAAGTGTCAGAGTTGAAAAGATGGAGACAATTTACATGGTAGCCACAAAACCCAGTCCTAAGATGCTTAACTGGAAGAAATACTAAACTAAAAGAATTAACACCAAAAACCACCCAGAGTAATAAACAAGCAAATGTAAATGGAAATAGAAGCAACAGTCAGAAAACACTCACAAGACAATGAAGCCATATATATCAACTAACATTAAATGTGAATTGATTTCCTTCACCAGTTAAAAGACATAGAGTATCTAGATGGAAAAAAATAAGAACCATTGATATTATGCCAACAAGATAAACATATCAGATCCAAAGTCAAATATAGATTCAAAATCAAGTACTGCAAAAAGATGTTATCAAAACAATGGACATGAAAGCAAATATACTGATCTTCTTTTTAATACTGATTGCAATACTAATCAGACAAGAATGGACACTTTATTATAGTCAGTGGAGTAATCCATAAAGAAGTAATTGTTGTATGTATTTGTGTACACCCAGTGCCAGACTATTTACATATGTAAAACAAAATACTGACAGTTAAAAGAATACACTGACAGTAACACAATAATAACAGAGGACTTCAGTACCTCACTTTCATCAATAGATAGATAATAAAGGCAGAAAATAAGCATATACATACACACTAAAGAAAGCTATAGATCATATGTCTCTAACAATCATATACAGAATGTTTTACTCTAACATGAAAGACTATACATTATTCTCAAAATTACTTGGAATGTTTCCAAGTATTGGCCATGAAATGGGACAAATAAAGTCTCATTTAATTTAGCAAGTTTGAAATTTTAAATATCACCTTTTCTGACCACAATCACATGAAACAGGAAATGATCTAGAGAACAAAATTGGAACAACCTCAAAGATGTGGAAATTGAACAGCATGTTCCTGAACAATATTTAGAGCATTGATAAAACTAAGAATTATCTGGAAACAACTGAAAATGAGGTGACAAGCTACCAGAATATGTAGGATGTGGCAAAAGCAATCTTAAGAAGAAAATTTGAACCCAAAAATGCATATCAAAAACAATAAAAAACCACATATCAGAGCAAACACATACCAAAAACTGCACTTGAATGAACTTGAAAAGGAAGATCAAAACCAAAAAATCACCAGACAGAACAGAATAATAAAAATAAGAGCAGAAATAAATTAAATTGAAAACATAGAAACCACCCAAACAGTTATTGAAATCATGAGTTGTTTCTTGAAAAATAATTGAAAGATCCCTAGCTAGATTCACGAAGAAGAGAAAACTGTATAAATAAGAATCAGAAAATAAATAGTTGTGATTATAGCAGGCATCAGAGAAACACAAAGGATTATGAGATACTATTATGAGCACATATATGCCAAAAATTTTGTCACTCAGGAAGCAATAGATTTCTATAACCCTACAACTTCGCCAAAACGAGCCAGGATGATGTAGATAACCTGAGTAGACCAATAAAAATACAAAAACACAGAAGTTGAAGTAGTAATTAAAAGTTCACAAAAAAAGCAAGAACCGAGAACCAGATAGCTTCACTAGCAAATTCTGCCAAGCATTCAAAAAGCTAATTCCCATCCTTTTTTAACTCTTCAACAAAAATGAAGAGTAAATTCCCAAATATATTTTCTGAGGCTAACTTTGCAATTTTTTCAATAGTAGACAAAGATGGCATCAAAAAGAAATTTCCTTCTTTTATTTTTCCTTCTCCTCTTCCTGTCTTTTTACTTATACCTCCTACTTACCTTGATCCCTTCTTACACCTTTCCTTAAAAACAAAAACAATCAAAGCTAGAAACAAACAATGGAGAGGGTGTGAAAACAAAAAGAACCCTCCTACAACATTAGTGGGAATTGAATTAGTACATCATTGCATGCTAATTAGGTTATATACTATATGCTCTCTACATTATATATGCATATAATATATGTACTATATATTATTTAAATTAGTATTTCTTTGGAAAACAGAATTAAGATTCCTCAAAAAAATGAGAAGGATCTACCATTTGATTTATGAATCCCACTTTTAAGCATGTACCTAGATAATAAAAAAAACTAATCAGAGAAAATATCACCCCTATTTTCATTTTAGCACAACTCACAGTACTTAAGACATGGAAACAACTTAAATGCCTATCTATAGATGACTGGATAAAGAAGCAATGGCAGTAAAGGACACTGAACTCTGGTGGTGGCTGTGGTTTGAGATAGACTGTGGTGGGATTTCCATATCCTAAAATTAATATAACAATGCAAACAAAACAAATGAGTTTCATAATAAAATTAAATCACGTTAGTCTCTCTCCCAAAAATGCATTTAAGTAAATAATTTTATAATGGAGTAATATCCCATTGTAATAGTTTAGTTTATTTTAAATATTGTATTTTATTTTTAAAATAATCTGTATTTGCCATTGAGTTCATGTGTCTGTTTTTAAAGCTCTCTTACTTGACATCCACACTTTTCCCCTAGTTTATTATCTAATTATGTAAAATGTAGATACACATAAAATGTTTCCTATCAGTTTTTATGTACCTCAAGTCCCCAAAACTCCAATGATGAACACTAAACAATCTCTCCTTTATGCCATCAGTGGTAAAGTAGAAGAGCTATCACCAAATGTACCATGAAGGTTAACTGCCAGTGGTCATTTTTAAAAGTTATTTGAAGGAAAATTCCATAATAGCATTATATAGGTTTTAGGTGTGCTTTCAGTTATTTTGTAATACAGGATTATAGTAATCTCACTTAAAGGAAAGACTCTGATGTTTATCATTACCACATAGATTTCCTTCTAGTTTTGATAATGAATATTTTTATGTTTAGACATTCTTTTGGAAATTCTCATACCAAATTTTAATGCTTCATTTAACCCATGGTTTTTGGCTAAGATAAAATTTCTCCAGCAGCATTGCCTGAAACAAATGTTTTCAGTAGCTTTTAGTGACTCAGGTACGTTATATGCTTTTTGGTCCTCCAAATTCA
Source organism: Solenodon paradoxus (assembly GCA_004363575.1). Taxonomy (NCBI): domain Eukaryota; kingdom Metazoa; phylum Chordata; class Mammalia; order Eulipotyphla; family Solenodontidae; genus Solenodon; species Solenodon paradoxus. Next base: position 309,034 of record RJWH01001057.1, read on the forward strand.
CTTTAATGAAAATGAAATATATTTTATGACTGTATATACTAAGATTTTATCAGTATATACTTATCAAATTCTAGTCTCAGTACCAAGATTAGATTCTTTCACCTAAAACTTTCCCTGACCACTCTGGACCATAATGATCTCATCCTTCCTCTGAAATTATACATCAAAACATACTATGCTTATCTTAATATTCAACCATCCCTACTCATACCATCTGTTTTCCAGAATATTATATAAGCTGTTCTCTTCTAGAAATAATGCAATTTCTATATCCCTTATTTATAAGATGGTAACTATAATTAGACCTAAAGCTGCAAATATATTATGACCAATAGAGAGATCAATAAGTTTGTCAGCATCCACCCCCAGTCCTCACCCTGTATCAGAAACTTATAGCACAGTATCTGAAGATTATATTTACTTTTGTCATTCATGTGACACTTTATTTGTTCATAATATGATTGCAGTCCACTAATCAGGTAGGACAAGTTAAATGTGAATTGCTACTGGAAAACTAACTCAATTTTATGTATTTTGACCCTAAATCTAGGAATTTGCATTAATTCATTTAATGTCACATCTTGTTGGTCTGAAATAACATTCTAGATCATAAATAACTTCTAATAATAACTGTTTATTCATGCATGAGTATTTTAAAGTTTACAGAATAACACACACATATATAATATGTATATTGCATTTGATCCCCTAAACTGCAAACTTGTAATTATTACTCATTTTAAGTTTATAAGTTAATAATGGAAGCTCTGATATTCTCATTTAGTACTTTAAATCCATTAGTCTCCCCACAGTACCATTCTACCTCTCCAGCTGATCCAAACATTGTACATACATAATTATTTTATACAAATTTGGTTGCTGCAAATAATTATTTTAGTTATATCTTGTCTCATTATAAAAGAAAATTGAGACTTTGTTAAATGTGTATTCTGATTTGCATAATTTAAATAGGTGAATATGAAAGTATGTGAATTATAAATAAATACAGATGTTTATAAAAAGTTTATACCAGCATTGTTCTTGACAAACTGATATATCTCAATACAATATTTATTTGGAGAACATGTATTGTTACTTTAGTCATCAGTACTGTTTTATTTTAAATGAAGAAATTGTTAAAAATAAGTATTTGGCATACTTTTATGATGCTTTTGTTTTACATTGCTAACCACATTTTGGGGTGTTGAAATCACAACGTTTCAAATACCCAGGACCAGAGTTCTGGTGTCTTTTATCATTCTCCTCCTTCCTTTTTGACTCCTTTAACCCTTTTGATAGCTACAGTCTTTCATCTTGTGAACTGTGTTGAGATTTATCTATTCATTTTCTTTCTATATTACATATTAGTGAAACCATGATGTACTTATTTTCTTTATGTCTTGTTTTGCTTAGCATGATCACTTCCAGTTCCATCAAGGTTGTTGCAAAGTACACAATTTCATGTTTTAAAACAACTACATAGAATCCCACTGAGCTAATATACCATAGCTTCCTTATCCAGTCATGTGGTGATGGGCATTTAGCTTGTTTCCATGTCTTAGCTATTGTGAATTGTGCTACTATGAATGTAGACATGTATTATTTTTCTGATCCGTGGTTCCTTTTTTAATGTTATCTGCGTATTTGACTAGAAGTAGGATTGCTGTATTGAATGGTTTACCCATCTTTTTTTGATGAATTCCCATAGTCTTTTCCAAAGAGGTCACCCTAATTTACTTTTCCATTAACATTGTAGGAGGGTTTCTGTTTCTTCTTACTCCTCCAACACTTGTTTCTAGTTTTTTGGTTTTATTTTTGATGTAGGCTGTTTTCACTGGTGTGAGATGATATCTCATTGTGGTTTTGACTTGCATTTTTCTGATGGTGAGTAATACAGAGCATTGTTTCACATGTCTCTAAGCTAAAGAGACAGTAGACTAAAAGGTGTTTATTGAACCCTTCTGCCTGTTTTGTGAGTGGTTCATTTATTTTTGTTTTTGAGGTGTGTGAACTCTTCCTATTTTTTGATGTATACTCTTTATATATTTGTCTGGTGTATGCTATGAAAATATTGTTTCCCATTCAGTGTCTTGCCTTTTTGTTTTGGTGGTGTTTTGCTTCATGTTGTCTCATGCATTTTTTCTTTTTTTAGTTTTAATTTATTTTCATTTGCCATAGTTGTCATTTCTGCAAAAACATATCTGAAATTGATGCCATGGAACATTTTTCCTTTGTTTTTAACTACGTATTTTATAATTTAAGATCTTGCATAGTGGTCCTTCAACCATTTTGAGTTAACTAATGTGAATGGTCTAACAATTAATCTAGATTCGTTTTGTGCAAATGGTTGTCCAATATCACCGGTACAATTTGTTGAGTAGATTTTCATTTCTCTATTGTGTATTCCTGACTTTTCTTCATACATTTGTTGCCCATGTAAGTGTCATTTTATTTCTGGCCTCTCAATTTTTATTCTATTTTTCTGTGTGCCTGTTTTTGTTCCAAGTACATTAATGATTTGATGACAACCATTGTAGTATAGTTTGAAGTTAGAGAGTGTGATTTCTTCATATTTTTTTCTTTTCTCTGAGGATAGCATTGTCTCTTTGAGGCCTTTTGGGGTTCCATACAAATGTTAGCATTGCTTATTTTGTTTGCTTAGAAAATGTCGCTGTAATTTTAATAATAATTGCACTAAATTTTTACATTGCTTTGGATAAGATGACCACATTAAATAATTTAATCCTTCTGATCCATAATATTTCCCAAAGAAATCTATAGATTAAACGTAATCTCCTAAATATCTACAACTTTTTCTTGCAGAATTGAAATTCTTAATTTTAAAATGCATATGTAATAACAAGGGACATTGTATATCAAAGCAGTCAAAAACAGATTCGAGGATATAAAATTATTAAAAAGAGGCAGGAAAAAATGGATTTTGGTCAAAAGGTGTAGGGATAGAATGTGATATAGTTTTATGTTAATAAAGCTTGCATTCAAAATTTGTGCTTAATTAGAGAATGGATATTCATTGACAGTTTTCAAAAAAGACAGTAATATGATCCAGAATTTAATAACCTAATTGTTAGGGACTTGTTATCTACATAATTTTTACTCACATAATTTAGTTTTTTAAGTAGCAGTGTATCAATGCTCATGGTCCATATTTTATAAACACAAAATGTGTCTCTTCTAAAAATATATTTAGCCTGTATTATACTTCTATGAGACTGATAGATTAAACATAGTTTATTAATGATTTATAATTATCATTTGTGTATTTTATAGTTTTATACTGTTGAACATTTTGTCCATCAATATAATGAAATATCTAGACTATCTTTTTAAGCTGTATTTCACCTTGATACAATAATAATTCCCTTTAATATCTTATTTATGTTGATTAACCATTATTAACATTTTCATACTGTTCATACTGTTAGACAAAACTCAAAGAATGTCTGTGTGCCTTGATGGAGTAACAATTGGGTCTGCCACCTTTCGCCAGACCCAGTCCACGTACATCCCAAAGATCTAGGTTTGCATCCCAAGGCCAGGGGGAACAACCAAGATGAACAGCTAAATAAAATTGCTTCCTCGTCGTCTCTCTTAAAAATAAAACAAAGCAAAACCTCTAAGGATGTCAAGTCATTAAAAACTCAAATTTATCTATTAGTAGATAGACAATCTACGTTATTTAATTTTGCAAGGCATGTATGTACATTAAATAATTTAACGGCATGGAGAAATATTTAGCCTCAGTCTTGTGAAAAAATGTGCAGTTTCACTGATTTATTTAAACAAGAATAACCACATGAAATAGGATCATGAAAGTAATAAAATGTTAGTAATTTTTGTAAATGCCTAAGTGCTTCACAGTCTTATTTTATAGCACATAATTTCACATAATGATGTTAATTGTATTATCTTGCTGTAGTCTAGCTATTATTGATAAAACATAGATGTGTTACTAATTTTCTCAGGGAACTCAAAAAAAGGCAGTTTTCTGAGTGCTTTTATCCTTACTTCAGTGGTTAATTTTGTGTTTCTTTATTTCAATGTGATAGTCAGTGATTTTTTAAAGAAGGTATTTTTTACTTGCTGACTACTGTATGTTTTCTAGTATTCAAATATAAATAGACTAAGATACCACTGAATGCATACAGTACAAAATCTAATATTTGTCTTGCAGAATGGGTGCATAGCTGCAGTGGCTGAAGAACAATTGTTAATAACCATAGCAGAAAACACCAGCTGTATAAAACTTGAATTTCTATTTGTATCTTTATTAACAAGGATAACAATTTTAAGGTCAAATTTTATGTTTCTTAGTACACAAAAAGGTGTTTGAATTACGACTGTCACATTTTATATCAGATATTCAAGCTCTGCAAAACCTTTCACATGCATCCAATTCTAACTAAAGCAAAGTATATTAGTTAATCAGTACATAATACATTGAGTTTACCAATAGTACACTTACATTCTTAATTATATAATTGAACATTTGGCCCAATTTACCACCTGCTTCTTTTTTATTGACCATTAATTTGATTATATAAAATAAAATTATATTTTTGTTTGATTTGATTAATTTGATTGGTTTCTCCATATACCACATATGAATAGAATCATATGTCCCCTTCTGACTTATCTCAGTAAGCATAATTAATTCTAAGTCCATCCAAGTCATTACAAATGGCAAGTTTCCATCTTTACTAGCAGTAGGGCAGTGTGCCATTATACACATACAAACATACACATATGTATGTATATACATCACATCTTTATCCACTCATCTGTACATGGGCACAAAGTTTGTTTCTAGATTTTGCCTGTAATATTAATACTGCAAAAATCACAGGAGTGCATATATCTCTAAAATGTAGTGTTTTTGCATGAATACACAGACATTGGTTAATGGGATCATATGTTTCAAGTGTTTTGGATAACAGCCATTCTCACAGGTGTGAATTGATGTCTCGCTACTGTTTTGAGTTGAATTTTTCTAATAAGAAATATAGTGAATATTTTTGTCTCCATAAGATAGCTGTGGCTAGTATATTTCCCTTCAATAGTATTAGACAAACAAAACTGGAGAAGCTGTCCCTTCACTATGAAATCTCTGAATCAAACAGAACAAGGTCAGCCCTGATTCTGTCCTGCAATGCACCATAAGATTTCTCATTACTTTGACTGTAAATCTCTGAGACCAACATCCACATTCCTATCTATGGCATGAGATCCACACCAAAAATTTAGGCTCTCATTTTCACAGCTATTACCTTGTGGGTGAGTGAGAGAATTACAAGAAATAATACTTATCTTCTGGGTTTGCTAAAAATTATATCTCCAGTCATATTAGTAAAATTATATCTCCAGGCATATGAATCATGCAATGTTATTAAAATTCAGCAAAATGTTATATAAAATGCTGTTTAAATTCAGCATCCCTTTATGATAAAAATCCTCAACAGACTGGATATAGAAGGAGCATACTTGAAAATATTAAAGACCATATAAAGTAAACCCACAGCTGACATTGTTCTATTAATAACATCCCAAAAAACTCAATACAGAAAATATAAAAGCTTTTCCTGTGTGAGATAGGAAACAAGACAAGGGGTGCTACTCTAATCATTTTTATGTATCTGTTTTTTATTTTTATATTTTTAACAGTACTACAAAGTTTTATTGTGTTCTGTTACATCATGTTCCTACCAGGGTGCCACACATCCCAGCTCATGTGCAGTTTCGCTTCTTTGTTAATGTTTGCAACATCTAGTAAGCTAGATAAATAAGAAAAAATAAAATAAAATAAACTAATACCTGTGGAGTTTGCTGCAAAGGTCACCAAAACTCATTGCCTGGGTTTTGAATCCTGGTGTGTTTAAGTGTAGGTAGTTCTATGTAATTTTTTTTGGATTTTTTGTTATTTTTAGTTTTACACTAAAATAAACTCACACATAAAGGTACCCCATTCCCATTATATATTTCATCACACACTGCCCTCCATCAAGTCATCAAGTGTTATTCACCATTATCGAATGTGTTCTGCCACCATTTTTCCCCACTTTCCTCCCCTTCCATTCCCAATAGGTAACCTCATATTTGTTGCAAGTGTCCAAGGGTTGGTTTTGCTTCATCTGCTCCTTTGTTTTGTCTACTCACATTTTACCTATGAGTGAGGTCATCTAGTGTCTGTCTTTCTTCCTTTAACTTATCTCACTTAATATAATCCCCTCTAGACCCTCCATATGATTCAAAAGACAAGATTTCATCTCTTGTAAAGGCTGTGTGGTAGTGCATTGCATATGTGCAACACATCTTCTTGATTCATTCTTCTGACATTCCATACAAATTTCAAGTGAAACTGTACAAATGAGCTGGGACATGAGCCACCCTGGTAGAAACATGATGTAACAGAACACAATAAAGCTCCGTAGTATTATTAAAAAAATAAAAATAAAAATTAATTAATTAAAAATGACGAGAGTGGTACCCTTTGGACATTGAGCACTTAGGTAGTTTCCAGTTCTTAGCTGTTATGAATAGGGTTTCTGTAAACATGTGGGTGCAGAAACCTCTATGAATTAGTGTTTTGTATCTTTTGGGTAAACACCCAGAAGTGGGATGATCGGATCTATGGAATTTCCATCTTCATTTTTTTCAGGAATCTCCAAACTAGTTTCCATAGGGGTTGCACCAATTTGCATTCCCACCAACATTGTAAAAGTGTTCCTTTTTCTCCACATACTCACCAACATTTATTTCCAGACACTTGGAAAATATCCAGTCTCTCAGGTATAAAGTGATATCTTATTGTTGTTTTAATTTACATTTCCCTGAAAGCCAGGAAGGAGGAACATCTTTTCATGTGCCTTTTGACTATCCGTATATCCTCTTGGGAAAAAAATGTCTCTCCAATTACTCCTCCTATTTTTTGATTCAATTGCCTGTTTCTCAGTGTTTGAGTTTTATGAGTTCTTTGCATATTTTAGATACTAAACCCTTGTTGAAAATATGAAATGCAAATATCTTCTCCCAGTTAGTAGGTTGCCTTTTGATTTTAGTGACGTTTTATTTTGCTGTAAATAAGCTTTTTTAGTTTGATGCAGTCCCAGTTGTTTATTTTTGTTTTAGTTTCCCATGATGCTGGAATCGAGTTCCTGAAGTCCTCCCTAAGGCTGATGTTGTGGAATGTCTTTCCTATGTTGTCTTCCAAGAATTTTATAGTTTCCTATCTTATGTTCAAGTCTCTAATCCAGTTTGAGTTAATTTTTGTGAATGATGTTAAAGAGTGATCTAGTTTCATTCTTTTACATATGGCTGTCCAGTTAGTCCAGCACTATTTATTGAAAGAGCATTCCTTTCTCCATCATGTGCTTTTAACTGCTTTGTAGATTAACGAACTACATGTGAGTGGGTCAGTTTCTGGTGATTCAGTTCTATTTCACAGGTCTGTGCCTCTGTTATTTACCATACTGTTTTGATCACTATCACTTTGTTGTATAGCTCAATGTCTGGGAATGTAATCCTTCCAGATTTATTCTTTTTCTTAAAGTTCCTTTGGCTGTTAGAGATCTTTTGTTGTCCCCTACAAATTTCAAGACATTTTCTTCTATTTCCTGGAAATAAGCCCTGGGTGTTTTAATGGAGATTGCATTAAATCTGTATATTACTTTAGGTAAGATAATGGTTTTGATGATTTTGATTCTTCCCAACCATGAGCAGGGAATATCGTCCCATCACTTTGTATCCTCCTCTATTTCTTTTAAGAAGGACTTACAGTTTTCATTGTACAATTCTGTTCACTTGTTAAGTAAATTCCAAGAGATTTGATTATTTTTACTTCTATTATTTTTACTTCTTTATGGTGTGATTTTCTTGATTTTGTTTTCCTCTAGTGTGCTGTTTGTGTATAAGAATGCAACATATTTCTGTGCATTGGTTTTGTAGCCTGTCACTTTAATGTATTCATTGGTTAACTCTAATCATTTCTTGACAGAGTTTTTAGGGTTTTCAATACATAATGAGAGCTTTACTTCCTCATTTCCAATTTGAATTCCTTTTATTTCTTTTTCTTGCCTAATTGCTCTGGCTAAGACCCCCAGTACCATGTTAAATAACAGTGGTGAGAGTGAACATCTTTGCTTTGTTCCTGACCTTAGAGGAAATGCTTTCAATTTTTTGCCATTGACTATGGGGTTGGCTGTGGATTTGTTGTATGTAGCCCTTATTAATTTGAGATATTTACCCACCATCCCCATTGTATTCAGGGTTTTTTTTATCATAAATGGATGATGAATCTTGTCAAAAGGCTTCTCTGCATCTATTGATATGATCATGTGGTTTTTCTTCTTACTTTTGTTGATATGATGTATTGCATGAATGGATTTACGTATATTGAACCATCCTTGCCTGCCAGGGATAAATCCCACTTGGTCATAGTGGATCATCTTTTGATGGATTGTTGGATTTGGTTTGCTTATATTTTGCTGAGAATTGTTGCATCTATGTTCATTAGAGATATTGGTCTATACTTTTCTTTCTTGGTGACATCTTGGTCAGAGTATATGCTTGGTATGATTTCAGTCTTTCTAAATTTTTTTGGAACATGTTTTGTGTCCTGACATGATCTGTCCTTGAGAATGTTCCATGTGCAGTTGAGAATAAAGAGAGATCTACGTCATTGGATGAAATGGTTGATATATGTCTACTAGACCTATCTGTTCCAGAAGGTCAATTAAAGCTGCTGTTTCCCTGTTAATTTTCTGCCTGGTTGATCTGTCCATTGTTTTAAGTGGGATGTTGAAGTCTCCTATTATGATTGTGTTGCTGTCAGTGTTTCTCAACGATTCTAATACTTACTTAATATATTTTGATGCTCTTTCATTTGGTACATACATGTTTATAGCTGTTATGTCTTCTTGCTGGATTGACCCCTTAATCATTATATAGTGTACATCTCTCTTTAATTAAGCTTTTTAATAGGAATTTTTTAAATCACATATAAGTATGACTGTTCCTGTTTTCTTGCAGTTGCCATTTGACTGTAGGATTATCATCTAACCATTGACCTTGAGTTATTGTTTATCTTTTGAAAGAAGGTGATATTCCTGAATGCAGCAGAAAGTTGGGTTATGCTTTTTAATAATCTGTTTGGCCACTCTGTCATTTAAGTGGTTAGTTCAGTCTATTAACATTTAGGGTGATTACTGATTTGTAGCTGCTTAGTGTCATTTTGTAATTTGTCTTCTGTGTGTTGTACCGGACAGTGTCTTGGTTCTTCTCTTTGTCTTCTTAGATATAGTGGGTGTGGTTGTGCTTTGATTGGTTTCCCTGTTTTTTCTTCTTTGCTTTTTCCCTGAAGATGTATTTTAGATTTTCCTGAAGGTTTAGCGTTTAAAATTCTATGTTTATTTCCTATTTTTATTTGAAAACAGAATAGTCTTTCACTCATTCTAACCACCCACATTTTTGTTCTCTTCTTCCCACTTTAAAAATTTTCTGTCTTACAGTTTTTAATGGGGCTTCCTTATACTTTATATAGAGTCTTTTAGTAATTTTTGTAGAACTGATTTTGTGGTGATAAATTCATTTGACTTTTTCTTATTGGAAACGCTTTTTATGTTTCATCGGTTCTGAACAATAATCTTGTAGGGTACTGTACTCAATGCCGATAATCCTTTACGTTCAGTTTTGAATATATCATGCTATTCCCTCCTGGCCTGTAGAGTTTCCACTGAGAAATCTGCTGCCAGTCTTATGGGGACTCCTTTGAATTTGACTTGTTTTTCTCTGGATGCCTTCAATTTTTTTCTTTATCTTGTATATTTGTCATTTTAATGACAATGTGTCTTGGTATAGGTCTGCTTGGGATTCTTTTATTAGGGAATCTTTGAGCCTTCTGGGTCTCACTGCTTGCTTTATTTTTCAGGCTAGGGAAGTACTTATCTGTTATTTCTTCAAATACAGTTTTTGCCCCCTTTTCTCTCTCTTCTCTTTCTGGGACCCTTATAGTGAGAATTTTGTTTCTTTTGATGATATCCCATAGGTCTCAAATGCCATCTTCATTTCTTTTCAATATTTTATCTCTTTGCTGCTTTACTTGAGTGGATCACTCTACGCTATCTTCTAGCTCACTGATTCTACTGGAAGCTGCATCCATTCTATTCTTCAGGCCCTCTATTGAATTCTTGAGGTCATCTATTGTATTTTTTATTTATGTTTTGAGTTGTTTCATTTCTTCTCTCTTTTGTTGTTCTCTTTTTCTTTTTCTTCTCTCTTTTCTTGTTATCTTTTTCTTCTTCTATTGTTTTCTTGATTTCCACGATCATATTTATCACTGTTACCCTAAATTCACCTTCTGGTAGTTTGCAGACATCAGTTGCATTATGATATTCCCCTGGATTTTGGATTGGATCCATCATTTCTCGTATATTCCTCTGTTTTTTCACTCTATTTGGCATTTTGTTTATATTTCTGTGTATTAGGTTTGCCTGCAATGTTGGCCCTGTGTAGGTTATTGACTTGTGTTGAGTAAACTAGGATTTTAGCTTGGACGCTTGGATTTCTTCAGTGTTGTGGCATCTTCACTAGTTGGATTTATTGAAGTTCTTGTGTGGGCCCTCTCTTGCTACTCACAAGTTCCATATATGGGGTTGGAGTTTGTGTGGGGGATGCAGAGCCCTCCCCCAGCATCCCAGTCCCTAACTGCAATGATGACCTTGCTTTTGTCGCACAATTGGCACTCAAGCTGCAGTTTCACCAACACCCAGGAGCTGTCACTATAGGGCTGCCTCCACAGATTCCCTTTCTGGGAGACTCTTCATCATTCAGCATAAGGAGGGATTTCTGGTTGATGGGATTTCCTATGGGTGGACCCTTTGACTCTGGGACAATATCTTGTGGGAGGTGGTTGGGCGATTCCCCACACTCCTTCTGGTTATGGTGCTGCCCCTTTAATTTTCTCACCGGACCTTCTATTCAAACAACTGATGCACATGTGTCTCTTCCACCCTGCCCCTAGACCATCTACCCCAGCTCCGTGTCCAAGTCTTGATAGGTGAGCTCCCCACTGCTTTTGCGATTCTTGGGAGTGACAGTTCTCACATTTCTACCTCCTCTGCCACAACTGTAACCCGATTTTGAGTCTTGCATGTAGTTGTGAGCCCAGACATTTGTTGCCTCCTCTTTGTTGTTGTGATTGCTGATGTGTCTCTACAGTGTCCCTGCCTGATTTTCCTCTTTTTTTCTGGAATATACGTGGGTTTCTAGTTGCTCAGCGGGGAAGACGTGAGTCTGGTTCCTACTAGTTTGCCATCTTGGCCAGAAAGTCATAGCATTTTTTTAAAATCAAGATGGCAGGATATAGCTCGCTAAATCAGTGTCAATGCCTGGAAAGTACTGCACTAATTTCAGAAGCACCTTTGCTTTCTGCACTGTTGTTGTTTGCATTTCTTGAACTCCTTCTTGGAAATCATCAAGTTCTAGATTTAAGGGTGTCAGAGTTTTGTCCTATAAAGATGAAGATGGGGCGCGGTGGGGTGGACCATCCACATTGTGTTTTTTTTGTTTGTTTTTTGGCAGGAAAGTTGTTTTTATTTTTGTTTTTGGAAATGAGCTATTTTACTTAAACAATGAAGGAGTTTGACAGGTGTATCTAGGAGTTGGCTGATGCTGATGGGGTCGTTGCAGTTTCCTCCATTGTCATGGGAACTTGTGTCTCTGGAAGAAGATTTTCCCAGAGTACAGCTCAGGCAACAGGTAAAAGGAAGGAGAGCTAAAGCCCAGGAGTGAAATAAAAGAGATTTTACTTAGGAAGAGGGGAAGAAACACTCCCGAAGAGAGAGTGGGTTGTGCAGACAGGAAGCTTCAAGCTCATCATTTCTAATCAACATAATACTGGAAGTAATAGCTAGAGCAGTCAGGGAAAACAAAAAAATGTATCTAAATCAGAAAGGGAGATGTAACATTTCTTTTAATTTCAAATTAGCATTATATTTTACATTGAGTATTACAAAGACTCAAATGAAAAATAACTCTTGAATCTAACCAATGAATTCTGTAATATTCTAGGATATAAAATCAATACACAAAATTTGTTTGAATTTGTATATACAAACAATGAAAAAGAAAAAGACAACTACACATAGTGTGAAAAGAAATTAGGAGTAAACTTAAGCAAGGAAGCAAAAGATATATACAAGGAAAAAACATGACTTTCTTGAAAGAAATTACAGAGGACACACAAAATGGCAATCCTGCTTATGGATTAGAAGAGTTAATATTTTTAAATTTCTATGCTTCCCCAAAACATATACAGTTTCCATGTAGTGCTTACCAAACTACTAATGATATTTTTCATAGAAATAGATTTTAAAATCCTAAAATTTTATGGAACCATTAAAGATTTCAAACATCCCAACAATATTGAGAAAAATGAAAGGAATTAGAGACATCAAACTTCCTGGTTTTAAAATAAATTTCAAAAACATGGTAACTAAAACAGTATGGTACTAATATAAATATATATATTTATATATTTAATATATATTATGCATTTATTATTTATATATTTAAACATATACATAAATAATAAATACCAATTGAACAGAATAGAAAGCCCCAAATTAGTGTCTCCATATAAATTTAATTACTATTTGATAAAGCAGTAATATTGTCCAATGGGGAAAAGTTAGTCTCTCCAAAGACATTATGTTGTTGAGAAAACTGAGATAGCCATATGGAAAAATATATCTGTCCTCTACCTTGCCCTACTCACAAAAATTAACTCAAAATGTGACAAAAATTAAACAAGTTCTGATACCATACAATTCCTAGATGAAAATATAAAGAAGTCCCTCAACTTTTATCAGCAATGATTTTAATATGAAAACAAAAGTACAAACAACAAAGAAGTAAAACAAGTGGGACTACATCAATCTTAAAATTTAATTGCTGTAAGATAAATAATAAAATGAAGTGTTTCAGTGTGCTCCTGCAAGAAGCACCACAAAGGATTTAGTAGACCCACTGGAAACAACCCACCAGGCTAAGGCCTGCAAATTTCCCAGTTTTTTCTTGAGGTAGTGCCACAAGAGGAATGAGCAGTCCCATCCCTACCACACTACCCACTCAGCAGTTATACCAGGTTCCAGTGAATTCCAGGTTAAGTGCTGAAAGAGGAGTGAGAAGACCTGAACCCACCATCATGCCAGCACATGAGTGCTTGAATCCTCACTTCTGCTGGTCGGCGTGATCCAGAGACCTCTGAGATGAGCGATCATGCTTTATTCTGCATAAGGGTTGCTAGCTGCTGGTGAGGTGAGTAACCAAGATCAGTATTGTGGAGCGAAACAAAAAAAGTATACCATGCAGCTCACGACTGCCTCACCATTCACAGCAGCCCAAAGCTGCCATTGCCTAAGAGTAAACAAGAAAAAGAAAAAAAAAGAAATCAATCCCAGCACAGAGAAAGATAGATATCGAAACCAAATAACCAAAAACAAAAGACAAACACTTCAAAGAGAGGTAAAGGTCAGACATTCCCTAGAGAAAAAATAGAAAGACATTGACTGCAACCTAACAGATAAATAATTCAAAGTATTTGCTATAAGGAAAAAAACTGCATTACTATAGAATTCAAATTTAGTTTCCCAAAAGTAAATTGTAAATCTCAGAAAAGAAGTTATAGAACATAAGGATAACTTCACCAAAGAGTTTGAGGCATTCAAGAATGCCCAAACAGAGCCACTAAAAACGAAAATACAGTGAACTATTTGTCTAGACAGAGGAAGTTCAATAAACAAGAGGAATAAGTCTTAGAAATTGAAGACAAAAACATAAAGGTGGCCCTAATGGAAGGGGAAAGAGAAAAAACGAGAGAGAACAACTGAGAAAAAACCAGAAATCATAAGAACAGGCATAAGAATAATCAGTATTTTTGATGGTGAAATGGAAAAAAAACAGAAAATTGGTTTAAAGAAGTAATAGCAGAAACTTCCCTCACATAACACAAAAACTAACCATGGAAGTCAAAGTCAAGAGAACGCCCAGGTTTCTAAATTCGAAAGAAACATGGGAAAACTACACCAAGAAACATCTTGACAGAACTAGATGAAGCCATAAATAAAGAAAATCTACTAAGAACTGTGAGAGAAAAGAAACATAGCTTAAAAAGGTACACCCATCAGGTTATTATCAGATTTATCAACAGAAACCCACCAGGCCATGAGAGAGTGGAAGGACATTCAGAATACTAAAAGGTATACTAACAGCATACCCAGCAAATTATCATTTGAATATGGTAGAGAAAGATCTTCAATGACAAAAGTTAATGGATCTCTGAAGAAATTTTGAGTGTACTGAACCAGGGAAAAAGTTAGGATAACCAAATCCTGAGAATTTTAACGAATAGCAAGCCAAGATCAGAAGTAAAATCAAGGCCATATGGCTAGAAAAACACCACCAAAACACTAAAGGGGTTAAGAAAAAGATGATATGCTGTTGGTTCAGAAAAGACTATAGTAGATGAATTAAGCTATGGATGAAACACAAGGTAACTATGAAATCAAATCTTGCAGTGATACATAGATGGAAAGTTAAATAATCATCATTAAAATTATATGAAGGCAAAGACAAACAGATACAAATGGGAAAATAAGCAACAAGATTATAAAACTAACAGAAAGCAAAGGGTCATATAACAAGAACAAAGTCCTGTAATGTCAAGAATCATCCTAAATGTAGATGACTGAATTCATCAATCAAAGGACACAGAGTGTCTGGCTAGATCAAAAATAGGACCCATCAATATTATATCTACAAGAAACTCGTATCACATCCAAATGGGTGAATCATCATAAGGTGAAAGAATTATGGGAAAATACATAAAAGCGATGGGAATGAAAGAGAATCAGTAACTTCAATACTAATATCAGACAAGATAAACTTTCACCTAAAAGGGATAAAAGAAGGCAAATATGGATACTACATCATGGTCAAGAGCTTAAGCCACCAAGAATAAATGATTATCATTAACACGACAACCCAATGCTAAACAACTTAAGTATATAATACAAATACTAGCAGATCTAAAATAGTACACTGATACAGTAATAGTATGAGATTTTAATACCTTCTCACATCAGTAGACATACCACTCAGACATAAAATCAAGAAATAAAGAATCTAAATGAAATAGTAGACCTAACAGATTTATACAGATTTTTGTTCCAGTAAAGAAGATTGGATATTTTTCTCAACTGCACAGCACTGTTTTAGGGTAGATATTGTTCTATGACATAAAACAAGGCTTAATAAGTTTAACAAGTTCTAATTGGAAACTTTTTCTCCTGATACAAAGGTATGAAACTATAAATGAATTAGAAAAACCTGGGAGAACCACAAAGATGTGGATACTAAACAGCACGCTATGGATAAATGAGAAATTAAAGACATGATAACACACACCAGAAATCTACATGCTGTTGAATCCAATGTTTATTTCAATTAAAATCATTTTTAAAAATGTACTTGACATAACTAATCATCAGGTAACTCCAAATCAAAACCACAATGAGATATCATCTTACACTTCTAAGAATTAATAACAAGACCAGATAAAAAGTGTTGGTGAAGAAGTGGAGGAAAGAGAACACTTGTTCCCTGTTAATGGTGTTGTATACTTGCTCAGCCACTATGGATCATGACTATAAATTTAAAAAAATGAGTAAATTAAAGCAGATGACACTCCTATATTTACTGCAGCATTATTTATAATAGCCAAGATTTAAAAACAACATAAATGTCCATGGATGTATGATAAAAAAATTGTACACACAATAGAATGCTTATTCAAACATGAGACACAATGAAAAGCAAATCTGCCATTTTGATCGACCTTTTGAGCATTATGCTAAGTAAAGTAAGTCAGAGAAAGACAAACAATATATGGCATGTCTTTTATGTGAATTTAAAAAAGAGTTGAATGATCATTGCCAGGTGTTAATGGTTGGGGAAATGAGAGAGATGCTATTTAAGGGTAAATACAATTAGTAGACAGTTAAGACCTGATCCAATGCACAGTACAGTGATTATAAGCAACAATGTATTTTATATATATATACATGTATATTTATATATATATATGCATGTATATATATATGATTCACTAGACTACCTTCATTGTTCCCATCATAAGAAAAAATATTATGCAAAATGATAAAGGCAGGTAATTTTACAATAGCAGTAATTTCGCATTATAAATCTATCATATATATATATATATATATATATATATGCCACCCAGAATGCCCTTGATCTCATACGTGTTTTTCATTCCTTATTGGACTTCATAACCACCATAAAAAAATCTTGTTTCCCACAAGTGTTGTTATTTTTTGCCTCATGTTTAAGAAATTGCCACATATTTGCTAGGGATCTCTGAGATTCTAAATATTTTTCTTCAAAAGTAATAGAGTAGGAACAACATTCTCAACATCATGGTTTTCGATTTATCTCTGTTCTAGGATGTCAGTATAATGCTATTAGTGATTTTCTTTACTCCTTACTGCTATTTGGTCTTATTAAATGGGAGTTAGTGATAAAGTTTTTCTCTTCCCTTTTCACAGTATCAAGCCATCTTCATAAGTACTGATTAGGAGAGATCATTTGGACATTTTCATTTTATATTCTGGCATTCTAGCTCTGCACAGAATGTCTGTATAGGCCCCATGGTTTATGGAGTGAGATTCAAACCATTGTACCCCAAATAAGTTCAAAATATGTCCTTTATTGAAAAATGCCCTGAGAAGATGGGTAAATTTTAAACTACATTCTCCTCTGAAGTATTAAATAACTTCATCCATTATCCTGTCTGAGCAGGTATAATGGCATAATATTCATGAATACATATGCATTCCCCACTTCTTTCTTTTCTGTAAGATAGGAATGTTCAATTTTTCATCAGGGCGTGTCAGGCATATTTATTCTTCATCCTTCATTTTTCTTGACCATATGAGTAATAATTTCTCAATGAAAAATGTGTGCCTTTGAATAATATATTGTTAATTTATACTCATGTTATTGTTATCATGTTAGAAATTGGGACACTACGTGCCTAAAATTTATATAGTGTTGTCAAATAATGTTACCTTAATACAATTTTATGATAAAATTAAAGGAAAATGGTGCAAATAATACATGATTTAATGTGGAGAATAATAGTTAATTTAAATGTAATACAAACTATAGTAAATATGAAGTTCAATATATGAATGTTTTATTTTAAAATATATATGTAAACTAATGTCAAACTAAAATTTCTAGTTATTCAAACATTTTTAAATTAAAAAATGTTTCTTATCAAGTCACAATAGTTCGTTTCCTGCAACTATGAATGAAGGAAGATCCTCCATGCAACCCATTTTTTGTAAAAGACATTCAATAAATACTTGTTAAATGGGTGAAATAATGTATTCCTTTTACAAAATCATTCAGTAAGTGAGAGAAAATGACTTTCAATAAAGAAATTGCCTAAATATATCTCAAAGGTATTCAGAAATTGATTTATATAAGAGTTAAAAAATAGTTTGCCTCTAAATATCATATAGGTATCTGGTATAAACAAAAGTTTTTTGACATATGAGTTAAAGATGGCTATGGAGAGCCAAACAGAACCCAGTGGGACATTTAAAGTTTTGCTTTTCTGTGATTTCTGTAACTTGACTTCCAAATTATCTCTTGGACAACCATCAAACTTCTGAAACCTCTGAAGGAATATGATATATGCCAGTTGTTACAATTATTTAGACAATGACAAAATTTTACATATGGTTAGTTAATGTTAGTCTGAATTTAATCTCTGAAATTAACTGAGAAAGGTACAAATGAGACCAGATGTTCCAGAAAGAGATGTGATTTTTTTAAATACTTAAGACTCTAAACTTCTTAAGGACTGTGTGAATTAAACTAATGATTGTGTTTTCTGATAAACAGTTTAACCACTCTGCAGCCATTTACTTTTCAATGAAAATAGTATTAGAGGATTTTTAGGGAGGATTAATAAATTACTTTATATGTCTAATTGAGAGGTATCTATCATGTAACAAGTGATAACTCATTGTGACCTCTGATTATCATTGATGTTCACACTGTAATTAGAATTCATTCCAGAATATAAAGATTTCCTTAACAAACAGAATTCTTTTCATTTCTATGAATAGGAAGAATGATAAAATCAATATTTGTCTAAGGATCTGCTTTTATTTCTGATAACAAAAATGTTAACACAGACCTTTCTGATGTGAGACCTCTTCAAAAATGCCTTGATAATTCTAGGCTTAAATGTATCTAACCTCATTTCTCTTGAGTTTCGTACAAATATTCAAAAGTTATTTTAATTGAAATTTAGAGAGGAAAATAAATTATCCTAAGTTGTAGGCATATTGAATAAATGTGGAGAGGGGATAAATTAATATTTACATCAACAGTATTTCCTTTTGGTTCATATAGGATATGAATGTGATTTCTTGAGAACTTGGCTATAAGACCTTCACGTGTTAAAATGCATGTTATATCAGTGTAGTTCCTCCTGCATAGTTTTCTCTCAAATATTTGCTGAATTTTATGAATCAGCATTTTGCATATAATTTTCCTCAAGTAGTTAGAAAATGACATAATTCTCATCATTTGATATTTGCTGCAGAGGAATAATTCCATAGACAAAAAATATTATCTTGACGATGGCTATCCTCTGCACAAAAAATCTGTTCATTCAATTTTTATTTATTTTCACTAGTCTAAGGTGAAAGAGCATTATATTAAAGGAACTCACTTCTTCACTGTTTTAAAAAGAAATTGTTTTCAATTCATATGGCCTAGTAGGGATATTAATGCAATGTCTATTCAATAAGCATTTTAAATAAGTATGTTGAAGCCCAAACTGTTCTTTTCTGAGTAGTGTTAGATTTTTAGTTTGTAAGTGAAAGTTTTTAATGTACTTTAAAATTATGTCTTCCCTTTGATCAGTATTTCCTTTTGTTCTTATTAATTGACTTGTTAAACAATTCAACAGTATCAGTCTGTGATCTGCTTGAAGTGCTAAATATTCAAAATTAGCAAAGTTCAAGGTAATGAAGTTTGACAAGACATTTATAATAATTAACGTGAATGTAGACCATACTGATACTTTAGCAGACTATTTTATAAAAACTAGTGATAGGTATATGAATTAACCATGAATAGTTTAAGTAATGTAATCCAATACTTTAATGGAAAATGGTAATAAAACTACTAATATTAGCAAATAATTAATAAAACTTAAATGTCACCTCATTTAATTTTTGCATGATAGAGGATAATGCATCATGTAAGGAAGATATACAAGTGAATAAAATAAGTATATTAGTTAAAAATGGAAGTTATGTTGAAAATTATTGACACCCTCTGTTTAGCTTTAATTTTATTTTAATTTAAATGGGAAGGGGATAAGGGAGAGGAGGAAGAAGAATCTTTGATTTACTTTATGTTTTTCACCCCTGTCCCATGTCATGAACTCAGGTCCCCATATTCTATGTGGTTCACATGCTACCTTGATTACCCATGCAATGTAGTGATTGAATGCCTCAAATACTCTTTAAAGGTTGATAATAATCATAGATGAATCATTTATTTTGATTAAACATGGAAAAACAGAATATCACTTGAGATCAATTGTCTTCTGAGAATAACAGACTGACCTGGGTGTGGAGGACCAATAATTATTGAAAAGTTGTGGTTAGAAAATGATTTCTGGAAGGAAGAAAAGTAACAAGTATTTGAATGTTCAGCCGACCATTGTTTTTTAAGTCTATATTATTTGTAAACTTGTAAATGTTTGTGTTACTATATAAATTTCACCATTTATGGTGTTTAAAATATATGCAGACAGCTTTCATCATTATGAATTCAAAAGTTGTCATATTTGCAGTCATATGGTAAAAACTTCTACTTAGTTAACAGTACTGTACTGTATACTTAAAAGTTTGCAAAGAGTAAATATTATATATTTTCACCACATGCACACAAAATGGAAACTAGGGGGGGTGATAAATGTCTTAACAATTTTATTATGATAATAATTTCACAATATATACATATATTATTACCTTGTACACCTAAAACTTAAACAATGAAAAACAGATATGAATATGGGCATATGTATATTTTCTTGATGGAACTGATATATTGTAAAGAATGCTGAGGAACTCTCAGGCTTGAGAATTTTCAAGATATATTTCTTGTAATGAGTACTACATGGAGAAGCTTCAGAGCATGATCAGATTTGAAGAATATTAAATATGCATTGATTGAGGTATGAATCTGTTCTTTGAAATTTATCTAGTACAGTAAAACAATGGTGTATTAATAAATGTTGAGGAGCATTTTGAGGTATATGTACATGTCTCATATCTGATCATATAATTATAAAACCAGTAAGAATGAAAGAATAAAAGCTGTTATTGTAAAGTTAATGTTTGTACATTCATCAACTCCCACAAGCCCCATAACTTTTCTACACACAATACAGTTCCATTTTAAAAATAAATATCATGTCACTTCCTTTTAATGAAAGTTTAGGCAGTAATCATAATGAAGTACTTAAGATCAAAGGACAAATTGTAATTTTACTTGAATCTTCTGTGCATTTGCATACTCAATAAGAGACTGAATCATATTGTCACTCTTACTAACTTTCAGATTAGGATCACAGAGTTCTGAAGAAATGAATTTCAACAGATCTGAAGAACAGTTCCATGCTAGAAACCATGCAGAGCAAATTCTAGATAAAATGGAGAACTATCTGAAAGAGAAAAAACTGTGTGATGTGCTACTCATTGCTGGAAATCTCCGAATCCCAGCACATCGGTAGGTATTCTTTTGAAGAGAGAACATTTGATGAGTAGATCAAATATGAATGAGGAAAAAAATCAGTCCATTGACTGAAAATTAGAATATCGAGGAAAATAGATATTATCTTACACTGAAAAGGTACTTGCACCTATGACTCATGTCCCTTGTGTGATATTTATGAGTCAAGCTTTAGAAATATGTACGAAGAAAAACACATTTCTGCCAAAAAGGAAACCTAAGGGAAAATCAACTCAGTTAATTTCCCTACACCTTACTAATCTGTGAAACATTTATTCCCAAAACAGATTTGTCAGTGTTATAAACTTACTGCATTTCATGTGTTTCAGTTGGATTATGGACTGATTTAAGTTCCCATGAAACATTCCTATTTCCAGATTGGTTCTCAGTGCAGTGTCTGATTATTTTGCTGCAATGTTTACTAATGATGTGCTTGAAGCCAAACAAGAAGAGGTCAGGATGGAAGGAATCGATCCTAATGCACTTAATTCTTTGGTGCAGTACGCTTACACAGGTAAGTGATTGGCATGTGTTTGCTTATTTGATCCTCACAATAGGACTGCATTCTAGAATCCACATTATTATATTATTATATATTATTGTTATTATTATTGTTGTTCCTACTCTCCAAATCAGAAAAGTGAAGAATGTAGCAATTAAATACATTTTCAAAGATAATTAAGGGGCAGAATTAGAATTTGGTAATGTGAAAGATCAAGATGCAAATAAAAATCTATAAAATATCTTGACCATGAGACAATAGAATGATTTCAACAGAAAGAAACGAGTACTTTCTCTCTCTCTTGCTTTTTCTTTCTTTTTTTAGGTACAGGCAGGAATGAAGGTGAGTAGACAAGTAGGCAGGAAGGGAGAGGATGAAGAAACATCTTTATTTTTTATTTTAATTTAGTTTTTCACACTGGTTGCTTCCCCAACCCCTGTCTCCTCCCTTGGGCCCAGGACTCAAACCCAAGCATATGTGGCTTGCTTCTTTGGAGGTCATTGACATAACTGCTGCTTCACCAGGGGGACCCTACACTTCTCTTTCTTTGGATGCTTTCTCATTGTAAAAATAAGAATAAAGTTGGGATATTCCAATTCCACAATAAAGATTTAATCAGTCTCTTCCATTGGAACGATAAAATAATATTTACTCAGTATTCACTCAAATTACAAAGCAAAAGTAACCGAATGAGTTTGGGAGTCAAGGAGTATTAATTCATCCACTTCAAATTTTATGAGGAATAACTGAAACAATTTTCTGTGTTTTGTGTATACAACATGATGATTTGGTACACAAATACATTGTGAAATGATGATCAATATCAAGATAATTAGTGCTTACATCATCTCAAAAAGCTGACATCTTTTGGTGTGGTGAAAAAACTTAAGATATACTCTGAGCAACTTTCAAGTAAGTATAAGTACCCAGTACTGTACCATGATTGATTGTACTTTAGTCTTTCAGAACTTGTATTCCTTATGGCTAAAAAATTTACTCCTTGACTTATTCTCCCATTTCCCTCTCTTAGCTTCTGGAAACCATCAATTTACTCTCTGGTTTTATGAAAATATCTCTTTTTTTCAAATTCCACATACAAGTGATGCCAAATAGTGTCTGTCTTGCTCTACCTGACTTATTTCTCTCAAAAATGCTGCCAGGTTCATCCATGTTGTCACAAATATTAGTATTTCTTTCTCTTTCTCTTGACTTGATACATTAATATGTTTGTGTGTGTGCATATAAGCATATACATGAATATATGTGATACATATATAATGTTTTTTATTCACTCATCCATCAAAGGACATCTAGGTTGTTTCTATATCTTGACTATTGTGAATAGTGTTAGAATGAATCTGGGAGTGTAGATATATTTTCAAGATCTTGATTTCATTTCCTTTGTCTATATTCTATAATGACTGTACCAATATACATTCCCATCAACATGCACAAGTATTCCCTTTTCTCCAAAGCCTCACTAGCTTTTATCATCTCTTTTTTATTTTGATAATATCCACCCTGAAAACTGTGATATGATATAACACTGTGGCTTTGTGGTTTTGTTTTGTATTTCCCTGATGATTAATGAGTATGATAAGCTAACTTTGTCAGAAACTTTTCTGTATATGTATATATATATTTATACATATATATTATCTATTTGTATGTGTTTTGGGGAAAATATTGATTTAGGTTTTTTGCACATTTTTGATGAATAATTTCCTTATTGAGTGCTGAGTCCTTTACATATTTTGAGTATTGACCCTTTATCAAATATATGGTTTGCAAATATTTTCTCTCATCCTGTTGGTTGCCTTTTGAATTCATTTTTTTTGTTTCCTTTATTGTGCAGAAGATCTATAGTATAACATAATCCTTTTTTTAACTTTTGTTTCCTGTACTTTTAGTGTCTTGTGCCAAGCCCAATTTCAAGGAGCTTATTCCCCATATTTTTCTTCTAGAATTTCAATGGTTTCATTTGTTAAGAAATTAATATTCTTCTTAATAACCAAGTGAGGTTTTAATATCTATGGCCGGTGAATCTTTAGATCTGAATCTGAGAGTAGTCCATTACTCCTTGAGTATCATGAAGCATATGCAGAGCTCTTCCTTCAAAATCCAGGAAAATATACTAAAAAAAAGTCTATGGACCAGATCTTTTTGCAACATGTTTTATATTGAAAATGAAATCCTTTATATACTGTATATATTTAATATATAGAATTTTAAACTAAGTATGCCCATAATTGCATGGAGCTCCTGAGTATGACACATAAATATGCAATGATGAAATAATTTAAAATATAGAGTGTCATGCAGTGTGTATTACTCAGTGGTTATATAACCATTTAGGATCCATAGTAAGATATTTTGCAAGAAAAATTATGAAGGAATAGTTTATATAACTCATGAAATAGTTTATAAGTTACTTATAGCTTGGTTAAAACAATAAAAAAGAAAAAATGTTTTATCAAATACTTTAATATTTGCAACAATTTATCAATAATGCTCCAAAAATAATAGATATATTAATAAGGGATATATTTTAAATTGCTTCTAATTTCATTCTTTAAAATTCTCTACAGGTATTTTTAAGCAGAGTCACTTTATATATTTAAAGATAATGTAATCAATTATTTTTTAACTCCTAGCAGCATTTTATTTCTTTTGAGGCAGCATTCAGTATTAATTCCAGTCATGATATATGGGTAAACTTACCATTATGAGTTAATAAATACAGATAAAAGTGTGCATGTAAGTTCAGCATTCTTATTTGTCAAGATGTGTTTTCATATAAATAAAAGTTGCCTGTATGGTCAATTTTATGATCCTTATGTAATTTCACATAATGCTCCTTAAGTCACATTGTAGACAACTTTCTTATTTAAGATTTATATGCAAATCTAAGATGAAAAATAGGTCGCTTTTGCTTGCAACAATATTGTTCCCTGTTCCTTCACTATAGCTGTTCTTTATTATCTACTCTGATTCCTTTCAGACATCTTCTTAGTGTTAATGCAGACTCCCTGGCATATGTTAGTCAAAAGGTATTCCCTGAGTGGTTACATAGAAAAAATATCCAGACTAACAGAGAAATTGAAAGATTCAGCTATCTTATTTCTGTCTTATTTTATGGAATATAGAATAATTATTTACTTTTTCAAACAATCTAGGTATCCTACAATTGAAAGAAGATACTATTGAAAATTTATTGGCTGCAGCTTGTCTCCTACAGCTGACTCAGGTCATTGAAGTCTGTTCCAATTTTCTGATAAAGCAGCTCCATCCTTCAAACTGCTTAGGAATTCGATCATTTGGAGATGCTCAGGGCTGTACAGAGCTCCTGCATGTGGCACATAAGTACACAATGGTAAAATAACTGCTTCCAATTGACTAGTAGTAATAATATATTAGCATAGTATCTAACTTACTAATTTGTTGATCAGTATATGTGTGTATGGATGTAACCTTTCCAAATAAAGATTATAATGTTGAAATAAAAAGGCCATATAAAATAAAGCAAATTGCAAATAACTAGCACATAAAATATTTGAGAAAAGTATTCGTCCAGTTGTGAGCTTTGCTCAACTAAGTTTCATATCTTTAAAACCTAACATGATTTAATTAAATTGCAAATTTTGGAGAAATGAAAATAATGCCAAAATTAAACCATAGGGCTACATATTTCAAGCATAGCCTACATAATAAGAAAATAAAACCTCCCTGATCTTTTTGCATTATTATAACTTTAGTTTGTAATGTTGCACAATTATGATTTAAAATAAAAATTAAATATCAAAAATAAGGGTAAAACTAGCATCTATGGAATAATATATTAATTGGAATAGTTTAAGAATCATCAAATTAGCAAATAAAGTAATTTTATTGAATGAAATTTTATAGTTTAATAAAAGCAGGTACGTTTGTTAAAAACAACTTGTATTCAATCCTTTAACATAAGGTTTTAAATCCTTCTCAGTTCTATTAATAATTGTAACAAAATTTATTAATATAATCATATATGCTGTGTCTTTAAAAGTTGCATGAACTAGGATTATATTCAATAAAGTGGCAGTCACATGAAATATTGATTGTGAGGAAGAAAGAAAAATTAGGCAGAAGATATTAAATAAACTAATCATCCAATGCTAATAATTTCCTAGTGCAAAGAAGAAAATAAGCTTTTTAACTTCTGAAGCAGGATGCAATATAAAAAGAGATAGATCTTTCTGTGATAATCAAAAGATAAATTGTTCAAACCAAGAAAATTGCTTCTATTTTCTTAAGGTTCAAAACTGAAAGGCAAAAACATAGATGTGGACAATAGAGAATCACACCTTAAACTAATGAAATTCTCATCACAATTTTAAGATTGAGAGACAGAGTACTTTTCTACAGTTTTATACAAATCATTTTTTTCTTAATTTCTAAGATTGAATTTTCTGAAAAGTTCTTGTAAAACTATTCCCTCTACTCTTCCTTACCACAGGTCATTTTTCAAAATTTGAAGTTTTGAACATATTCAAGAAACAATACCATTATATGGAGAATCATATTGCAGTGGATTGACATTTTAACATGTCATTTAACTGTGCTATTTATATTCCCATGTCCTAAATTCAGATGCCATGTGATCTACAGGAATAGCCGTTATATAGTTCAAAGGTTAATCCTACCAAAAAACCAAAGAAGAAAACTTCCTATTAAGTTACTTAAATTCTTGAACCAAGTATTAACAGTTTCCTGTCTGGTATCTTATTCTTGCAGACAAAACACATTCTGATAAACAGCTTGAATTGTTTTTGTTTTTCAAAATGAACTTATCTTCCTTTTCCTATTATATGACTAAAATTGAGTGTTAAAACACGATGTGCATAAATACACAATACTGTTGTCTCTTTCAATCTCTTTAGTTATTTTAGTATCTATTATGATAGCAGCAAAATAAATAAAATATTTGCTGTAATAATGTATTTGTAATACTCTACTGAAAGTAATTCAAGTAATTCAAGTAAAAATTCAAGTAATTTTAATATGCAAGGACAATATTGATTCTAAGGATTCAATTACAGGTAGTGAGTCAAAGAATAAAACAGATTTTCCTCCCTATTGTGACTGAGACTTGTCCAGAAACATTCTCACAGACACACTAGATAGTTTGACCAAAAGTCATGCTTCAGTTATGCTGATTCAGTCATCACAATTATATCAATGTAAGTATGCATCAATTAAACATTATTTAATAATGTTATATTCATTTAATAAGTTTATGGATTTAAAATAATAAATACAAACCTAAGGTACAAAAGTGGCTCTTGGGAAAGTGTGCAGAAGAAACTACCGTGAAATTAGAGAAAAATAACTTCAAAATAAAAGAATTGAAATTTAGTTTTAATCTTAGCTAAATATTTTTCTACAGTACCAGATATTACAGTGTCATATCTAAATCATTTAAACTTTTGCGTGTAGTGTTTTATTTAAACTAATGTACTATATTACTAAGCAATTATTGATATTATTGATTATTGATCAGTCAGCCACTCCGAAGTCATAACAAATTCTGTCAGAAAAATATAATTTCTGATTATATGTAAATTTATCATACATACTGTTTTAATCATTCAACTTTCTCAAATGATACCTAAATTGATAGACTCTACTATGACCTATATTAGCCATTGGAAAGTTTTTACACACTGGACCAGCCTCCTACCCGAGTGCCCCAATTTTTTTATTTTCTTTCATTGGAAAGTGCATGGAAGTGAATGGAAAGGAGAATGTGATATGGGGTTTGTCATAATAGTAAGTTTCAGAGTTTAAACAAACTACCAATAATTGATAATCATGCTTTATTGTTTCACCTTTTTCTTAATTCTTTCATAAAAATGATGTCACTTATAAACAGTATTGAGCAAAATGAAGTAGAGTTGAATACTTAGGTTTGAGCTCATGTTTTTCCATGTACTGCACAACAGATCAGACAATTCACATAGCTTTTTATCTCATCAGAATAAACCCCCACGGACATGATCACCTTGGTGATGACCTAATATTGTTAAAGAAATTCTGCTGACTTACAGTTTGTGAAAGATATCTTTAAAGTGTGAAATGTTGTGCAAGTGTATTGTGTTATTAGTTGTTGCACCAGCTCTATTATTTTGTTATAGGTAATAAGTTTTTCAACCAGGGACATCTGCTATAGAAAGAACAGTAGTTCTCTTAAAATTGTGTATCTTAGTCTCAAAAAGACTTTCTGTTTAAACAAACAAGTTAAATTGGAATTTATGGAATCAGAGTTTTTTAATAACTGCATGAAACTTGATAGTTGTACGGATGGGTACTTTTTTTATTAAAATAACACAGGTCCACAATGACTAAACTCACTGACTAAACTCAGTTGAGCTGAGGGAGCTGTTTGATTTATCCACATCCTCCAGTTATTCAGAAGTTGTCTTAAGTTCTTTCCAAAATATCTATTTAATATGCAACATAAATCACCAACTATACATGTTTATCTCCATTCGTGAAGTATATTTTATTGCATTTAAAAGTTAATACCTTTACTATGAAAAATGTTAGAAATAATCATATTGTCAAAGAAAAATATATAACATTGTAAATCAGAAAATATATAGTGTTGCTTTATTGAAAAATATTGAGGCATGAGCTAGTTTCTATGATGTTAAGCCTGTGCATGGGATGCAGTCCACATACAGCCCGAGGACCCAGATACACAGCCTGGGAATGGAGGAAACAATTAAAACGAAAAACTAAATAAGTAAAATTGTTCTTCTTCTATCTTCCTGTCTGCCTGCTGCCTACCTTTCTTTGTGACTGCTTGCCTGCTTTCCTCTTAAAAAAAGTGAAACCCACTTGTCTGAAGTCTGATACTTAACAAAATAAAAGACAACACAATAAAAAGGGAGAATTGAAGTATAATACATAAAAAATGAAAGATAGTCATACTCCCGTCCAATAAGACACCCATAAAATATCTATTTATATTATCCTAAATCTTAAGATTGTGATACATTGTAAAAGATACTCATTAGTTAATAGAATATCATATCTCCCATAATAAAAAAAGTTCTATATCAATAAACTTTTTTATCTCAAAGGCGTTAAGTACGTTGGTCCTTTAAATATACAGCCAGAGCTCCCTCTCCCAGGTTTTAAAGACATCTTAAACTTTAAATAAGTTCAGTGCTTCCCTTAAGGTTCAACTGGACATCATTCAGTTATGGATTGATTAGATGTTGTCAGTTACACCAGCACAGCATCTTGGAGAGAAAAGCATTGGTATCAACTTGGACATTATATGTCACCTTTGAAACAGTTAGGACATTTCTTTGTATTCATTAAACAATCCCCAGTGGAAGCATTTGGCTACTCAGCTACAGAGGTTTCCGTCCTTGTCCCGTCTCACAGACAACAATAGCACCTTTTTGTTATAAGTGCATATATCTCTCTTTCTGGGTTTTTTCTGAGGTTTCAAATAGTGAAATGTATTCATGTTTTTCTTCCCCTATAATATAATGTTTCAGTGGAAAAACTTTTATCCCTAGGAACACTTCATAGAGGTAATAAAGAACCAAGAATTCCTCCTGCTTCCAGCCCATGAAATTTCAAAACTTCTGTGCAGTGACGATATTAATGTGCCAGATGAAGAAACCATTTTTCATGCTCTAATGCAGTGGGTGGGGTATGATGTGCAAGCTAGACAACAAGACCTAGCAATGCTCCTTTCTCACATCAGACTGCCATTACTTCCACCACAGGTATGGACATTTACTTAAGTATACATTATATTTCCAAACTATGCTAGGCACTGATGCATTCCTTATTTGACTAACTGTGTTTTATTCAAGAGGATTTTTGGTAATTAAAGTATATAGGATCTGTTTTGTAGGAGGACATACCCAGCCTCCAGTTAACATTATTAATAATAAAAGAGAGAGGTAACAACAAGGAAAAAAAAATCCAGATAATCCCTGAACTTCACCATACTTGTTAGATTATTTCCTCTCTCATCAAACAGCATTTGTAAACAAGCAGAGAAAATGATGAAGTTAACTCTTTTATCCTGCCCACTTTCTACACAAGGTGATGATAATCAGTATAATAAAATCTCAGAGGATACTAGAGAGGAGTTAGATTTTATATAATATCTAATAACGTGGATAATTAAGTTTAAAGACATTGCAGATGCACTAGAGCATCATTATAATAACACTCTCATCATGCATGCTGAAGGATTGTAGTAAAAATGATTCTAGAAACAAACACCCTTGGATAACATTCAGGATTCACTTAATTCATTCTGAATTTTAGTATGTGAAATATAATTAGATTTAGTGCAGTCTTTTGTGTAATTCTGCTATCAATGTTGACAACCATTTTTCCCTGTAATAAATTATTAATGGTGAGATCATTTATATATTTTGCATATGCATACTTATATATTATACTGCTTGTGGTTGAAGTCCTTAAACATTCACATTGGAAAAGGGGGTCTTTATTTCATAAAAATTAAATCAATATATTTTCAACAGAATTTTTAATTAATTGATAATATTTAAAATAGCGTTAATTTGATGATGCTTTCTCTACTTTTTTGGCATTTATCTCTTAATAAAATACCATGGAGCTACATATTTGCTCTTTTGAATCTATCCATATGCAGCGAAAGAACATTGACTTCCTCTTTGGGTATAGAAAATGTATCCAAAGTGCAAGACAGCAGTAACACCAAAAAGTGAAACATTAAGCTATATCTGTAGTTTTAGATGCAAGTTCATTATATATAGAAATTTTGTATTTATGTGAATGTGTATATACTTATGACTGTTATTCTTATAAGTAGTCTATATGATTTACTAGGTTCTGAAGGGAAATGTTCCCTAAGATGTGTCTGTACCAACAGCACAACATTATCTGGGAGCTTGTTGTAAACTCACATTTCAGACCCACTGAAAACCTAATAAAACAATTACCTTGGATGAGACCAAGTTCTCCATATGATTCTTAGATGTGCAAAAATTTTAAATACACTAGCGTAAAGCATTAGAAGACCTTAACTTTACACTGCTTTAAATCTGTATGACATTTCTTCAGGAAAGTGCTGTTTGCATTTTTCTTACTTTAATAACAGGGGATTTTAAGCCTAAAGAGATAACAGTAGTACCTTGGCTATACCCCTGAGTATGTCTTATTATTAGAACGTAGAGTGTTTTACCTTTGTCTGATGAAGGTATTGGTAGATAATGGCATAAAGAATATATACTTTCTAACACTATTTTAAAAGTGACCTTAAATAAGTATCTTAGAAATGAAATATATAAAGAGAACGGTGATAAATTTCTGAAGTATATTATGAAAAATTACATCAGCTGAGTTTTAAACCTATTTTCATCAGTGTATTCATTAAAAAAATCTTGTGGTCTCACCAGTTAAGTCATAATATTAATCCACCAGATCTCACAGGTAGGGTGAGAATAGAGCTAGTGTAAACAGTACAGAGCAGGAAATTCCAGAGAAATTTTATGTTTGAGATTACCCTCTCCAAACCAATGACTTGCTTACTATTTCTCTCAATGTCCCATGACATCATGTACTCACACTCCATGGAACCCATCTAAATACAATTATGATGAAAAACTCTTCTCAACTGATCTCAATAGAAATGTTTTTCCTAGCTTTTTATCTCTTTAGAAAAAATTGATCATATACCATTGCTTGTTACTAAAAATTGTACTTTAACCCAGACATAAGGCACCTGAATTTAAAATACTCTATAGAAGGTATTTGATGATAAAGATGTCACCCCCATGGTTGACATTACCTTATTTTAACTGGAAATACTTGTAAACCACCCCCACTCCAATCCACCATAAAGGTGGCTTCTTCTCTAACTATAGTAGACTAGTAAATGCTTGCTTTGTGCAGTCATTCTCTTTCATTTCATTTTATGAGTGATTTTTTTTTTACTTTTACTCCATGTTTACATACTCAAATAATTAAATAATAGGTCAAATAATTTTGCATAAATTATTAACTACTATGAGACATTTGGTTAATATAAAACTTAAGGTATGTTACTAAGTAACGTAAAATAAGAAACAATAGAATTTCTGCATTTGAATTAGTTTGAGTTTTCTCCAAAGTTATACAAATGGAAATGTGTTCTTTCTAATGTTGCCTCTTTATTTCATATACCATACATCGTTTCTTTTCAGTTACTGGCTGATCTTGAAAACAGCTCCATGTTTACTGATGACCTTAAGTGTCAGAAGCTCCTGATGGAAGCTATGAAGTATCATCTCCTACCTGAGAGAAGACCCATGATGCAAAGCCCAAGGACAAAGCCTAGAAAATCAACTGTGGGGTCACTTTATGCTGTGGGAGGCATGGATGCTATGAAAGGTAACAAAAGCAAATTAATTTAGAAAGTATCTTTCAAAGAAAATATATTTTCAACAACCACCAAATTTATTAGGATGACATACAAATTATTTTAAAGGTATTC
Source organism: Solenodon paradoxus (assembly GCA_004363575.1). Taxonomy (NCBI): domain Eukaryota; kingdom Metazoa; phylum Chordata; class Mammalia; order Eulipotyphla; family Solenodontidae; genus Solenodon; species Solenodon paradoxus. The sequence goes on from RJWH01001057.1 coordinate 340,983, forward strand.
ATCTGTAGCTAGCTTTTATAAGTTATTTACTTTATGTAACTTTACAGCCATGTTTCTTTTGGTTAACAACATTTTTATTAGTGCTACTTTTAATAAGAAATTTTTTAAGGCAGCAATTTTTACAGCTGAATATTCACTTTGTGTTCTAAGATCTTCTCAGACAAAACTTGATGTTTATCATAAATGGAAGGGATAAGGTACTGAAAATGTGTTTTTGACAGAAATAAGTGTGATCTTAACTCCTTCCTGCTAATATGCTCAAATCAGTTACAAAGAATCTTGAAGTATTAATAACAAAATCAGCAATTCAAACCTAGACTAGATTAATGATTTTAAATAATATTTTTAAATGGAATAAGGAAAAGTTTCTGAAGCCATTGTCTCTACTCTGAACTGTTCTTAAAACCTTTTTATTTATATTTCTACAATTTTACTTATGATCTCTCTCTTGACATATATCAAAACAATGAGGCAATAATTTTATAATTGACTACATAGGAAATATAAAACTCGCCATACATATATTATATGCATAGATATTAAATTTGGATATTGGAGAAAATGTTGCAAAATTTTTGTTCTGTGTTATTGAAAACCTTTTCCTTTTTTTGTTAAATGTAACTGGCAATTGGAAGATTGTTTAGGATATATGCTAATTAATCATACACCTATATTATAATAATTTGTGAATGTTATTTCCAAAATTGCATAGTTACTTCTCAGAAATTATTTTCTTCAGGAAGTATTAAATTAAAAATGTCCTATAATTAAATGAAAGTTGTCAACATGACATTGTATTACATTTTGTGGAGAATGAATATTAACAGTATTTTAGAGATTTCTTTTTTGATTTCTAAACTAAAAGGGGACTAATACAAAATGCAATTATAGTGATATACTTATCTTCTGATTTTTACTGATTGATTGATTTTTATTTTAATTATTTTTATTGAAGGAAAATTGAACCATAACATCATATAGTTTTAATATGTGCATCATTATAAATTATCATCTACATTATGTTACCATCACCAATCTTGTTCTGCCTTAGCCATATGATTGTTCCATATGATTTGTGAGTATCTGATCCTTGATTGACGTTCTTCAGGCTTCATTCACGATGCTAATAATAAGGACACAAGATAGATTTTATTAGAATTTTGCAGATAAGAAAGCTAAAGCTTTTAATGTTAGCCAACCCAAAGACAAATAATCTAGAAAGACTGGAAATTAAATTCTTATTCAAATTATATTTTCTTTTTTTTGTTACACTCTCAATATATAGAACAAAGAGCAGCAGCAATAAAACTGACCCTTTGAGGCATTTAAAATCTGGTGAAAACCAGGTGTCCATAAAGGAACAAAGAAAAAATCTTAAGTGTCATGAAAACATTAAAGGGGTAGCATTTATCCATATGAATATAACATTTTAAATATCCAATTTGCATTCTTTCACAAAATTATAGAAAATAATTTCTATATGCAGCCGTTTTTGCAAAATGTTTTGCCATTCATCTTTTTGAGATAATTTTCGAGCTTTAATTTTTGATGTCTAAGAAATACAGTACTTCTTCAGTATTTGATTTCCTCTCTTACACAATTGACAGAATGAGATACTAAATATAGATATCACAGAAGTGGCTGGGGTTAACTATGTTTAACTTGCATATTAAAATGATCATTATAAGATTGTACTGGTCACAGAGTAAAAATATTTTAATGGTCAAATGACAGACTTTGGGATTTTGCACATACAAAACATTCAATTGCTTCATTTATCAAAAACAAGACTTCTGACAGTAGGTCAGGGACAAATTAAAAACTAATATAATCATATTTAGATCATTTTAGAATTGGGTACAGGAAATCACTAAAGAAGATATATTCACAACTGCAGGAAGTATCATCTTTATAATAGTTCTACAAAGTTTGATAGATTTAATTTTTCCCACAAAATAATAGTGTTGCTATAATAAACCAACTTGAGAATTTACATTTTGATTAAGTGAAACTGTAGTGGAGATGGGAAAATAGGTTGAATAAAACTTTGGAATTCATGACACAAAATAACTGGCATAAATGATCATGGATGCAATCAAGAGAAGCAGGGTAAGTTTATTTTCCATATTTACCCTAATGCTCCCCAAAATTAACTTCACATAAAGCAGACATCTACATATTTTAGCATAAATCTTCTATATACCACTGATTAATGTGGGTTTCTACAGTTTCCTGACTAATTTCACCATTATCTCCATAATATTAAGAATTAGTGATTATTAATTAATAATTGGTCTTTTTTTCTAATTAAAGGGAATTTTTGGTAAATTCTACAAATTGAAAAGTTATAAATACAAATAAAAAGCTATAATAGGAAGGAGCAGGTAGCAATGAAGATTTGGGAGATTGGAAAGAGTAAGTGGAAAAATATGAAAATGTAGAGAAATTAACTGATCTATAGAGTGAAAGTAGATGTGAATAAGGTTGCAAATAATCTGGTTTTGACAGCATCACTCAAAGATATTTAGTGTAGAAAAGACACACTGATAGGTGACGTTTGTTCACCTCTCAGCAAAAAATGTAGTCAATAAAACAATTGCTGAACTTAAAATCAGCTCAGCCATGACAACATTATCAATGAAATATGCATGGAGTAGATATAGAGTGCATGAGTGACTATATTCACAAGTTTTTATGTGTAAATCCAAAATTTTGAAACATAATATATAGTGTATATTTATAAAATAAAAATATAAAATTGTCCTTTAATCCATTGTGCATGGAAAAACTTTCAGAAGCCGCCATAGATAGAATATAACTTTCCATTTTGAATTGAGATTACCACATACCATAACTTTATAATTGGCCACCAGAAACAATTCAGATGCTAACTATATTTCATTACGACACATGTATTTTTAATAATAATTTTGTTATTCATTTAATTTACAATGCAGTATTTATTTTAGAATATTTAAATTGCATATCAATCTATTTCCACTTTAGTTCTAATGTGCTTCAGCACCACCTTGTTCTTTCTTTGCTTACTTTCCACCCTCTTACCATGTCCCTCCAACTCCAGTAACCACTATCTTGTGACCTGTGAATTTTGTTGGGGTTTTTCTGTTCATTTGCTTCATTTCATTATATTCCACATATGAGTGAGATCATCTTGTGTTTCTCCCTTTCTTTCCGAATTATTTTGCTTAACACGATCCCCTCCAGTTCCATACAAGTTCTTGCAAAGGGCACATTTTGATCTTTTAGTAGTTGCATAAAATTCCAATGAGTATATATATCATAACTTGTTTATCTACTCATCTGTTGATGGGAATTTAGGTTGTTTCCATGTCTTGGTTATAGTGAATTGTGTTGCAATGAACATAAGGTTGTAGATTTTTTTTTCTGTTTAGAAATGTTGTATTCTCCTGATATGTGCCTAAGAGTGGGATTGTTCGATTAAATGGTGGCTCTATCTTTGTTTTTTATTTTGCTTTTTGAGTAATTTCCAACCTGCTTTCCAGGGAAATATACATTCTCACCAATACTGAAGAAGAGTTCCTTTATTTCTACACCCCTTTCAACACTTGATGTTTTTTGTCTGTTTGATATAGGCCATTCTCACAGGTGTGAGTTGGTATCTCACTGTGGTTTTTATTTGCACTTCTTTCATAATGGATGATGTAGAGCATATTTTCACATGTCTGTAGGCCATCTTTGTGTCTGCTTTGCACAGATGTCTATTCAGTTCATCTTCCTATTTTTTGAATAGCTTATTTTTTCATTGCTGAGGAGTATGAGCATATATGTTGCATATTAAGCTCTTATTTGATGTATGTTGTATGGATATCTTCTCCAAACTTGCCAGTTGTATTTTTGTTTTAGTGGTGGTTTCTTTCACTCTGCAGAGTTTTTTGTTGTATTTTTCCCAATTATTTAGTTTATTTTGGTTTCTATTGCGATAGCTGTTCTTACTTAACTCAAAGACATCTTTGAAGGTGAGATCATGGAGTGTTTGTTACACATTTTTCTCTGAGTAGTCTATGGTTTTGTGGCTTTATGTTGAGGTCTTTTATAGATTTTAAGTTAAATTTGTGTATATTGATAATGAGTAATCTAGTTTATTTTTGCAGGGGTCTGCCCATTTTTTCTAATACCATTTGAAGAATAGACTTTCTTTCTTCAATTGTATGCTTCTGACTCCTTTGTTGATGATTAACTATCCTTATCAGTGTGACTTTATTTCCAGGCTTTCAGTTTAATTCTATGGATTAGTGTTTCTGTTTTTGTTCCAGTATCATACTGTTTTGATAATGATTGTTTTATAGTGTAGTTTGAAGCCATAAAGTGTGAAAATATGATTGCCCACCATTTGTGGATAGCTTTACCTATACAAGGCCTTTTGTTGTTTCATACAAACTTCAGTATTGTTTCCTCTATCTCCTTAAAAAAATGCTCCCTGGAATTTGCATTAAAGTTATATATGGCTTGGGATAGGATGACCATTTAATTGCACCAATTATTCCAACCCATAAGCATGTAATATTCATCCATTTATTTGTATCTTCTATTTCCTTTGCTGCAGTCTTGTAGTTTTCAATGCAGAAGTCTTTCAACTCCTTTGTGAAATTTATTTCCAGGTACTTTATCATTTTGGGTGCTATTGTGAACAGGATTTCTTCCCTAACTTCTTTTTTCCTTCTTCATTATTTACATAGAGGAATTCTGTTGATTTTTGTATGTTGATTTTATGTTCTGCCATTTTGCTGTATTCATCTGTTGTTTCCAGCTGTTTTGTTTCGGTGGAGTCTTCAGGGTTTTCTAGATATACTATCGTATCACCAGCAAATAATGATAGTTTGGTTTCTTCTTTTACAATTCGGGTTTATTTAATGTGACCTCATAGATCACTTTTGAAGTTTTCCCTCCTCTTCAGTTTTGTGGGGTACTTTAAGAGGATGGCAGTTAGCTCTTCTTTCAATGTTTGGTAGATTTTGCTATTGTGAATCCACTTGAGATTGGACTTTTATTTTAGGGGAGATTTTTTGATTACTGCTTCAGCGTCTGTACTTGTGATTGCTTTGTTCAATTGTCTTTGTCTTCCTGGTTCAGACTGGGGAGATTACAGGATTCTAGAAACCTGTCCATGTCTTCATGATTGTGACTATGTTGGCATATAATTGCTTAAAATAGTCTATTGTGATCCTTTGTATTTATGTGATGTTAGTTGCAATCTCACATCTTTCATATCTGATTTTTATTAATAGGATTTTCTTTTTCTTTTCTTTTTTTCAGTCTAGCTAGTGTCTATTGATTTTGTTTATATTTTCAAAGAATCAGCTCTTGAATTCACTGATCTTTTGGATGGTCATTTTTTTTTCAATTGCATTTATTTATGCTCTGGTGTTTATTACTTATTTTAATCTGATGATTTCTGATTTTGTCTTCCCTTTTTAGTTCACTCAGTTGTGTGGTTAAGTATTTGATTTGTGTGCTTGTCTTGATTTTTGATGTGTGCTTTTCGGATTATAAAATTTCCACATAGAACTTGATATCACTGCATCCTTCATGTTCTGGTAAATCGGCTGTTCATTTTCATTTGTTTCCTAATGAATCTTAATTTCCTTTTTAATTTCATCAATGATCCAGGAGTTGTTAGAAGCATGCTGTTCAATTTCCACATCTTTGTGATTCTTACAGTTTTGTTCTTCTGGTTCAATTCTAGTTTTATCCCCTTGTGGTCAAAGAAGATTCTTCCTGTAATATCAGTCTTCTTAAAACTGCTCAGGTGATTTGTATATCATATACGCATATGTATATATACATTAATTTTAATACTTTATTGCAGCAACTTTGTTTTACAGAATAAAGTTATATGTGCAGGTTCTCCATATGTGTAGCTTCCCCATTCCTTAGATATATGTCAACACAACATTCCCTCCATTAAATCACCACGTGTTCTTCACTGTTTTGTAATGGGCTCTGCCAAGACTTGCCCCATACCCCTGTCGCATTCCCTATTGGTAATCTCACTTCCATTGCAAATGTCCAAGGATCGATTTGCTTGTCTTTTCTTTATTATGTCTATTCACATTTCACCTATGAATGAAATCATTCGATATCTTTCTTCTGTTGACTTAGCATAACCCCCTCTAGATTTATCAATGTTGATTCAAATGATAGGACTTTATCTCTTCTAAAGGCTTCATTGTGTATGTATACCATGTCTTCTTTGTCCATTTATCCGACATTGGACACATGTAGTTTCCATAGTGAAAAGGATTGCAATTGAAATGAGGGTACATAAATCTCTGTGAATAAGTGTTTCTGCATCTTTTGGGTGAATAACCAGGAGAGGGATGATGGGATCATAAAGGATTCCCTTATTCAAATTTTTAAGGAATCTCCATGCTATTTTTCAGAAGGGTTGCACCAATTTTCACTCCCACCAACTGTTAATGTGTTCCTTTTTCTCAACATCCTGGCCAGCATTTGTTGTTTCCAGATTTTTGGATAGTAACCAATCTCTGGAGTATAAGGTGATAATATCTAATTGTTGTTTTGATTTGCATTTCCTGATAGCCAGCGAATAGGAACATCTTTTCATGTGCCGTTTGGCCATCTGAATATTATCTTCATGTCTCTCCAATTCCTCTTCCCAATTTTTATTGAATTGCCTGTTTTTCTGTTGTTGATATTTATGTGCTCTTTTTATTTTGGATACTAAGAATGTATGTTCTTTTTGTTGGAGTAGGACACCCTGTATATGTCTCTTAGGTCTATATGATTCATTGCTTCATTTAGGGTCCTTATTTCTTTGTTATTTTCTGCCAAGATGTGCCATTTATTGATGTAAGTGAAATACTGAAGCTCCGTACTATTGTTATGCTACTGTTAATATCTATCTTTAGCTCTGTCAGTATTTGTTTTACATATATATATAAATGGTCCACCATTTAGTGAACGTATATTAATGATAGCTACTTCTTTTTGAGGGATTGCCCCCTGATCATAATGTTGTTTTATTCTTGCCTCATGATACCTTCTATAGTTGAAGTTGATCTTTTCTGATATTATTATTGCAATTCTTGAATTTTTTGTCATTGCTGCTTTGATATATTTTTCCATAACTCTTGTCTTTCAATCTGTGTTTGTCTTTGGATCAGATATGATTTTCTTGTAGGAATAATACTTAGGGTTGTTTTGTTTTGTTTTTTTTAAATCAATCCAGCCACTCTGTGTCTTTCAATTGATACACCCAGTCCATTCACATTCAGTGTGACAATTTATATGTCAGTTCCCCAAATGCCTTTCTCTAGTTGCTTTTAAAATTCTCTATCTTCAATTTTGTCATTTTAATTGCAGTGTGTCTTGGTGTGTGTCTATTTGTGTTTCTTTTGATTATAACTATTTGTGCTTTATGTATCTGAATGTCTGTATGCATTCTCATGTTATGGAAATTCTTATGCTATTTCTTTAAGGTTCTACCCTTTTGCTCTCCTCTGTTTTGGACCCCTATGATTAATGTTGTTAAACTTGAGGTTATACCATAAATTCCATATGATGTCTTTTTTTCATTTCATTATTCTTTTTTTTTTCTTTTCTGGTCTGCTATAATGCATTCCACTGCTCTATCTTCAAGCTCACTAATTTGATTGGAGTCTTATTTTAGTTTATTGCTGAGCCCCTTTATTGTGTTTTATTGCTCAGCTAGTGTGATCTTCAGCTCTAAGTTTTCTATTTGGAATTGTCTCATATTTTCTCCATTTATTTTTGCAACTCTCTTTTAGTCCTTCAATATATTCTCCTGATTCCAGTGATTATTATTAAAACTGGTGATATTTTTTTCTTCTGGTAGTTGACTGACTTCTTTTGAATTCAGATTTCCTTCCAGTCCCTTTGTTTTCTTTTGATTCATCATTTGGGGAATATGTCTCTGTCTCTTAATTCTGCTGGTACTCTGTGTTTAATTCTGTTGATTAGGTTAAATGACTGTCCTTCCCTGTCTTCATGCAATGGGCTTGATTTAGTATGCCAGGTTGCAGAATATATACCTGTGTTATTGAACTGGAATGCTAGATTTTCCATTGTATGACCTCTGCACCTGTTAGTATCTTTGGAGCTCTAGATCCAGTGCAGTGTTTTAGCCTGACAATTCAACCGTCAAGGTTGGTGTTGAGGCAGGGAATGCTGAAGTTTCTTCCAAGTTACAGGCATATATATAGCAGGGTACAAGGTGAGAGACCCATGAATTTTCATCCAAGACCACAATCAGGTCACTGACTCCAAAAATGGCCACTCTTAAGAGGGTTTTGGTTATCTCCCAGGATCTTTAAAAATCACAGCAAAATACACTATTTCTGTGAAAATCTCTCTGCAGTCTATCTGTGCAACAACCCTAGCAAGGAGCAGTATAGAAAACACATAGGGTCTGGTGATGGAAGTTAAAGAAATTGACTAGATGTGAAGTTGCTATTTTATTTGGAACCTCTCTAATGATCCTCTTTGAGGGAACCATGGAGCGTAATTTACAAGAACACTCTGTAGGAAATTGTTCACCTGTCTTTACTGGCTTTATAGACCCAGCTGCCAACCCACCTCAGCTAGGCAATTGCTGCCTCAGCAACTGGAAGAACAGTAACTGTGAGCACAAACTGGCACCACAAGTCTGGCTACACTAATGGTGAAGCATCTGTGACATTTCATATTCAGAGCCCTGCTGCAATATGAATAGTCACCTATGTGGCAAATATGCAAGAGGTCTCAGGAGAGGGTGCCCAGCAGTGTCGTGGTTCACAAGAATATTATTTCTTATTCCCCATACCGATGTTATTTGTTCAACAAATAAATCAGGTCCAAATGCACTTCATCTGTTGGATTCCCCACACTCTTGGTCCTGTGTTCTTTTCTTCCTATTGTCCAATTGTTTTCTAAAGAAAAATTCCTGTATTTTCCACACCAGGTTGAATCTGTTCTTGTGTCAGTTTCAGGTTGTGGAAACACCTGCTGTGGAGACAAGCTCTTCAACCAAGGCAACAGTGTCTGTATCACTGGTTGTTCCTGATGAACCCCAGTATCTTAGTACTGGGCAACATTCAAGCCTAGACAATTCTCAATGTCTCCTACCTTTTATTGTGACCTGTGTCACTTATTTTTGCAGAGATGTTGGTCCTCATTCTTTTTCAAAGTCCATCGTTGTTAAATAGGTGTAATTTTTTGTGTCTTTGGGGCAGAGCTGTGTTCAAGATTGTAACAGTCTGTCATCTTGAAATTGCCTCTTTATGAATATTATTTTTTTAACTTTTAAGGTGATATTGGTTTATAACACTATATGTTTTAGAAATGTCAGCCTACATTTCTGTATATGTATGATACAGTACTATGCCCAACACCAAAGTTCTGAGCTTTCTATTCTTAGTTATAACCCTTTATGTTACAACTATGGAGCATTGTCTGGATAAGCTTCAAAGGCACAGTTCAAAGGAATTTCATCTCTGGTTCTTTAATCAAAATTTTAAATCTGTAAACACATATACACACCAAAATGAACAAAGGGGCATAAATTAATATATTGGATAGGCATGATTAATTAAAACTGCCATGGATGTGTAGTGCTTGTAGATTCGAAGGTATTTTTTTGATGTAAAATATGATGTTTGACACCTTTATTAATAAAGTATTACATTAGTACTGGTGAGTATATTATTGCTAAAAATCATTATGGTGTAATGACATGATGGTGTTGATGTAATGATATAGTGGCATTGCATATATCTATATTATATATAATGATATGATTACATAATTATGGTAGCAGTATATATTACATATATAATCAATTTTAATGCAACTCTTCCACTTCGATCTAGGTGTGGTAAACATTCTCATTGCCTTGTCTTCTAGGATATAAAATCATCTACACTACTTATTTTTGTTTCAGTTATAATTATTGACTTTATCTTATAAATTATAGGTACATTAATATGCTAGTATGCTAATTAAAACTTAATTTTAGCTTTGTTTAATATCTTTTAACAGGTACCACTACAATTGAAAAATATGACCTGAGGACCAACTGCTGGCTGCATATTGGTACCATGAGTGGCCGTAGGCTTCAATTTGGAGTTGCAGTTATTGATAACAAGCTATATGTTGTAGGAGGAAGAGATGGTTTAAAAACTTTGAATACTGTGGAATGTTTTAATCCAATGGGAAAAATCTGGTCTGTGATGCCTCCCATGTCAACACATAGGCATGGTTTAGGTAAGAGCTGAATGTTTTATCATTTCAAAATAACTTACAGGCAACAAAGCTGTCCTAAAAAATTAAATTTAGCTTGATATTATTGGGATTCAGTCAAACCCTTAGTAAAAATGTATCTAATTTTTGAAAATCTTAAGCAAATATTAAAAACCCAAGAAGCTATTTTTATTGATTCATGTTATACTTACTAACTCTTCTTCTATTCCATTAGTATTTTAAAAGCGTCCTAATTCAGTAAGGACAAAAAATGTTTAGAAGTAATATATTATTGAAGAAAATAAAACTTCAACAAGGATTTTCTCTTAAGCACAATTTAGAGAAAATCATATCTGAAGATCGAGAGACAATTGTATTTCTAATTAGATGAAATGTGCACCTTCTCATAAGAGAAAAATCTATATTTCAACTAAAACCTTAGAATATGTCTAAGCAAAGATATTTAGAAAAAAACTTTACTTTAGAGTAGCTCTAAGTTTTACATAAACCAGAGATTACCCCAAATTTAAGAGGGATGAAATGGAGACTTCTGAAACAGCAGAGAACTTGATTCTAATATATAAAATATGTATATATATTTTTTATTATTTAAAGTCCTCCTTTATTAATCCTATCAAACTTTGCATTTCTTTTTTGTGTACCATTTATTTACCATACTATACACATTTCAGGAGTACATCTTAATATATGTATATAAATGTATATAACACAACGCACTTGCCAGCAAAGTTCTAGTACCATTACCATTTATAATTATTTAATTTACTCCTCCCCACACCCAATACTTCCCTTTCTTCTATGATAGTTGCAATATTGTCAGAGACTAGGTGTTTTTGCCTTTTTTTCTTTCTTTAATTCCACGTATGAGTAAAATCGTAACACATGTGTCTTTCTCTTTCTGACATTTTCTGTTAGCATCATCACCTCATGTTCCATCTATGTTGCAAATGAAGATTTAATATTTTGTATAGTTGGGTAGTATTCCATTATGTACATAGACCTCATCTCCTAAATATTTGTTAGGATCCATCTTTCTTCAGGCTAGAAATCCATATGTCTTTTATATCTTAAAGAGTTTCTTTAATAAAAGAAGCATTACCTTTTTTAAAATGAAGTAACTTACCAACTAAAAGTTGGTATTGTTTACCCCAAACTATCTGATAAAGTGTCTATGTCAAATACTACTTATATAATTATTCAGCTCAATTGGATCATTGTGATTCCTAGATTCAGCTTGGAAATTATGTCTTACAGAGAAATTAATGTAAGTTTTTAAAATCTAATTTGTATTAACAAAGTGACAGAAGTGAAGATAAACCACTGAATCTGATTGATATGTCAAAGAAGGTGGGCATGAGGCAGCCAATTGTGTTAATTTCCAGAGCAGATGATAACTGCTAGAAGCTGTTCATAGTATCTAATAAAATAAACTAACTAAAACTCAAAAAGTTTTATCTAATTAGCTATGTCATAGCAATCATTTTTTCTCCCTATAATAAAACCAGGGATTAGAAATACCTACCACAGTTAAAATACAATTCTACAAGTAATCTAATATTCACTATCATAACTCATCTACCATTTATATTTTTAAAAAACGGTGTTGGAGTTATGCCTGAAAAATCAGCTTCCCTTTTCTGTCACATCCCGAGAAATGATGTGTCCACTACCTCCTTTGGCTTCACTGTTACAAAAATAATACCTTTCCATACTATGGTAAACATAACTAAACTAAAATTTTCTAGGATTGAAAGTACATATGTAGGTTCCTATCATCAGTATCAGTAAATTATTCCTATGTATACAAAACCATTTAAGAAACATAAACCGTTGTTTGCGTAGTAAAATAATATCCATTATTTTGGGCTCTACATAGAAGATCCCTCATACTATTTTTATCTTGTAGGTGTAGCCACACTTGAAGGACCGATGTATGCTGTTGGTGGTCATGATGGATGGAGTTATCTAAATACTGTAGAAAGATGGGACCCTGAAGGACGCCAGTGGAATTATGTGGCCAGCATGTCAACTCCAAGAAGTACAGTTGGTGTTGTAGCATTAAACAATAAGTGAGTGAGCATAAACATGCATATTCTTTGCTCCCAAGTTATGTAGTGATGTGATTCATCAATAAATAAGCATTCCAAATAACCTGGACATCGAGGTTAATAAAAATTTAAAATGCCCCTCCTTTTGCTAAGATGGAAAATAACTTATATAAAATGAAAATTTAATTCTTTTGTAGTCCCTTGTTGCTCAACATGTGATTATTGTACCAGCAGCTTCAGCATTATCTATTTAGAAATGCTGAATCTTAGCCCCAAATATTCTGAGTGAGAGTTAGCATTTTAACAAGATAATTAGGTGACTCATGTTCACATTCATTTCTAGGAGCACTTTTATAGGCAAGTAAGCTCCAATTTACCTTCAAGGAGCTACTATCTTTTATGATTTATTCTTGACTTCAAAAATCCAGACTGTATTTGTAATGTGGCTAGTTACTTTGCTCTTTACAGTTCCCTCTCCTGAGTGTTTAGAGTTCCCAACTCTAGAATTATCTAATCTCATATTTATGATATTTCCCTCTTTCTAATCACATATGTATCACAGCAAGCTAACATATTAAACCCAATGATGTTAGAGGTTGCTAAGAACTTAAATTGTTACTTCTTTATGTACTTCCTGACAAGGGAACTTTGGAGACAATGGTCAGCATGTAGGAGGAACGTGAGAGATAATTTCACACACCAGGATGGATTAGTGGCAGGTGAGAATCTTGTGTGTCTGTACTAACAATGGGTAAAGCCCATATCTTATACAAATAGACCGAGTAGGAATTTCAACACAGATGGTTTTGAGCACCTATGCAAGAAGAAATGGAAAATGTAGTTGTGAAAAGAGCAAGCCTAGTGATATCTTAAAGTTTAAAATACTTCTAAATATGATTAGCTCTAGCTTGACCTGAATAATTCATGTGAATCAGTGACAATCTTCTGACTATTATGTTAAAGCAACTTTCACAAAAATGATAAATTGAGAAGGTTTGAGGTAGGGTAAACTTGAACATATACCTTCAGGTAACTCTCCGTTCACAAACTCAGGCTATCTGCTTCAAAGTAATAAGGAATTAGAATACAAAGTTCAGAAATTTGAAATTATTTGTGCAAGTGTCTCTTACTTTCATTCTATACCATAATTATAATTTATACATATATATATATATACACACATAAACATGCACTTCTTTCTTCTAGACTATATGCTATTGGTGGACGTGATGGAAGTTCCTGCCTCAAATCAATGGAATACTTTGACCCACACACTAACAAGTGGAGTCTGTGCGCTTCAATGTCCAAAAGACGTGGAGGTGTAGGAGTCGCAACATACAATGGATTCTTATATGTTGTTGGGGGTCATGATGCCCCTGCCTCTAACCATTGCTCTAGGCTGTCTGACTGCGTGGAAAGGTAAAATGGTTCTATGTATTAATATATGCATCTACGTGGTGTTTTTTTTAGAAATTAGAAATATTTCAGACTTCCAAAAAGTAATCTTTCAAATAAGTGTTAATCCTTTTAGAGGATTAAACCTTTGTAAATTTGCACACTCACTCCTAAGCTCAAAGTGCTTTTTTTAAATCTCACACATTTCTTTTCGGATCTGAGTTTTCCCATAACCGATAATCTCTCCATTATTGATTCATAGCAAACAAAAATTTAGTCAAGTGAAAGATAAATACAAATATGGCTTGTCAACTTTAAAACATAAATATATAAAATAATGTGCTGTTTTATTGAGTTATAGTCATTTAAAATAATGTGGCAAAGGATGCAATAATAATTTTATGTCAATTTATTACTAAACCTATTCACCAACTCAAATCTCAATAACTTTACTGTGAGCATAGCTGTACAAATATTTGTTAAAATGACGAAGGAGTCAAAAACATACAATGGAAGAAAGAAAGTCTGTTCAATAATTGAAGGTAGGAAAACTGAACAGATACCTTCAAAACATACACAAAAGTTAACTCAAAATGGATCAGAGACATAAACATAGGACCTGAAGACATAAAATTCATAGTAGAAAAAATGTTCCATGATATCAGCTTCAAAAATGTCTTTAGAAAAAGGACACTTATGACAAAAGCAGTTAAAATAAAATTTAAAAGTTGAGACTATATGAAACTATTTTGTGCAGTAAGATAAACCACTGATAAAAAGGTAGCTCACAGAATGGGAGACGATATTCACACAACATACATCAGACAAGGGTTTGGTATATAAATAGTTCATACACTTCTATAATAAAAAAGAAAATGCCACACTCAAAAATGTGCAGAACTGACTAGACACCTATATATGGAATACACACAGATGGTCTAAAGACACAAAAAATGTTCTACATCACTCATGATCAGAGAAATGCAAATAAATACCACAATAGATACTAATTCACACTAGTGAAAATGACCCATATAAAAATACTAGATATATCAAGTATTGGAGAGAGTGTGAACAGAAGGTAACCCTCCTACACTGTTGGTGGGAATATAACTTAGTACAAGCTCTTTGGTTAAACAGTATAGATTGTACTCAAAAAATAAAGATGGATCCACCATTCGATACAACATTTTCACTTCTAGGCATATACCCAGAGAATAGAAAATCTCTAATAAGAAAACAAATTTCTGCACCCCTGTGTTCATAGCAGCACAATTCACAATAACCAAGACATGGAAATATTCCCTTCAACAGATAACTCAATAAAGAAGTTTTGATACATATAGTCAATGGAATTCTATACAGCTATTATTAAAAATTATGAAATTGTGCCCTTTTTCAATAATCTGGATGGAGGGATCTTATTAAACAAAATAAGTCAAAAATAAAAAGAAGTACAGGATGTTTTTATTCATGTGTGGATATAAAGAAACAAATCAAACAGATAGAAATACCACAACAAAATTCACAGGACTTAAGACTGATTATCAGGGAACAAAACCTAGTAAAGGGCACTAAAACTCTGGTGGTAGGTGCTGTGTGAAATACAGACTGAGATGTGACTTTAATCTCCTAAAATGAATATATCAATAAAAACATAAAAATAATAGAATTATTATTAAAAAAACACATATCTACAAAAAAATCCCAATTTCAATTATTTTGGTTATATGCTCAGAAGTTAAATTTGTTTTATATGGTAATGTTATTTTTAAACTGTTGATAAATGTTCATACTGTCTTCCATAGCAGTTTCGTCAGTTTATATGCCTAGGAACAAAGAAAGTGGTTTATATTTTCTGAGTATCCTCACTAATTTCTGTTATTCTTTGTTACGTCTTGCTGTTTTTATAATGGTAATACCAATTGATTTGAAGTGATATCTCATTGTAGTTGTGATTTGACTTTTCCTAATGATTAGTGATATTGAACATCTTGTCAGGTGATACTAACCATTTCTGCATTTTCTTTAGGGAAATGTTAATTCAAGTCCTATAATCATTTTTAATCAAGCTGTTTGTTTACTTTGTTGTAGTAGTTATAGGAATTTTTATATATTCTGGTTATAAATTCCTTATCAGATATATGGTTTGCTAAAAGTTTCTCCCAATTTGTGAGTTACCTTTCCACTCTGTTTATAACGTCCTTTAATGTGCCAATGCTTTTTAATTTAATTAAGTCGTTTACTTATATTTCGCTTTTTGTTTCTTCTTTTAGGGTAATATGCAAAAAAAATCTTTGCCAAATCCAGTGTTATTTCCCCTCTATTTGTCTTACAATATGTTTATTGTTTTGTCTTTTATAATCAGATCTTTGATTCATTGGAGATATTTTTTATATATAGAATAAAATAGATATCTAACATAGTTATTTTGCGTGCAGATATACAGTTTTCCCATAAGTATTTGTTGAAAAAAATCTGTCCTTTCCATATTGAATGATCTTAACCTCATTGTCAAAAATTATTTGAAAATGTACATGGGTATGTTTCTGGTATTTGTTTTATATTTTATTACATATATATGTGTATATATAGATAGATGTATATATACACATATACATATATATGCATATAGCAGAGCAATACTCTTTCTATTACTATCCAGTCCATTTTAAAAGCTGGAAGTATGAGGTTACAATTACTATTATTTTCCAAAATGATTTAATCTATTCTGGTTCTTTTAGAGTCCTCAGAGTTTTTCAAAGGAATGTTCTATTTCTGAAAAAAAGTAATTAAGAATTTTTATAGAGAATATCTTGAAGTGCAAGTGGCATGGATAGTATTAACATTTTAATAATATTAATATATATAACACAGAAATATATTTTCCATTTTATTTGTGTCTTATTTATTTTATTCCTTTCAATTGTGGATGAATTTTATTTCTCTTCCTTATATAAATATTGAATTTCAGTTATTTCCTTATAGATGTGGTAAAATTATAATTTTTTTCTTGTTCTTGGTCTTAGAGAAAAATTCAATTTTTCACCATTGAGTATGATATTAGCTCTGAGTTTTGCATGTATGATCTTTATTATGTTGAGCAGTTTCCTTCAATTTCTACTTTAACTATTTATTACAAAAATACAACGAATTTTGTCACATAATTTTATCTGCATCAGTTGAGATGATCACGTTTATTTTTCCCCCTTCATTCCTTAAGGTGGTGGGTTACATTGATTGTTTCTTGTTTGATAATCTTTCCATTAGTTTTCTTATGATAACCCATCCTTGTGTTACATCAATAAATTCCACCTTATTATGAAATATAATCACATTCACATTGCACTTAAATTTCATTTCCTAGTATTATGTTGAAACTTTCTGCATCATTATTCATTCAGAATACTTATAGGTAGTTTTTCTATAATATTTTTGTCTTTGGTATCAGATCAGAGTAAACTTGTCTCTGTAGACAGAATAAACAGAGTAAACAGTGAGTTTGAAAAGTTTCTTCCTCTTTAGTTATGTGGAAGTATTTGAGAAAGTTTGACATTAATTTTTTAAATGTTAGGAAAGATTCACCAGTAAAGCCATTTATCTGAGTTTATATATATATATATATATATAGTTTTATAATATCAGTCAATTTAGAGGTATATCATTTTTGTTGATCTCTTAGAAGAATCAGCACTTGCTCTTGTTGATTTTTATCTATTTTCTTTCATAAAATTATTTTTGTGTGCTCAAATCTTTACGATATCTTACCTCATAATAGTATTAGGTTTAGTTGCTCTTCTTTTTCTGGTTTATGAAAATATGAAGTTCAGTTGTTGACTTGCTATTTATTTTCCTAATGTATGCTTTTATAGCTATATATATTTTATGTATGTGTAGCTAATGGAAATAATGTTTTCCTTTGAAAAAGACCAAAAGAATGCAGTAAATTAAATATTTGCTAAAATTTACTGCAAGAAATTGAGAAAATGATTGATTCTACTAAAATTTTAAATTATCTGTATAATATATAGAGGACTTGTATAGAAAACAAAAAAATATAGACAATACATAATTCACAAAAAGTTAAAAGACCCAATGTCAGAGAATGTATATATTCATTCAGAAACACATAATTGCATGTAAAAAAGGTAAGTGTAATCTTCATTTTAAGTAATGGCATCTAGGCATTGAATCACATTTTTTATATTTTTAGGGAACGTTGCTTCATGATATATATATTGTTTTATAAGTGTATTTTCATAAATCAATTTGTGTCTATAAAACATTAAAATTGCCGCCAACAGTTCAGTTCTAGCTTTCACCATATAATTGACCCCATTTAACCAATTTCCTTTTATTCCTTCCCTTCTGGTAAACACTAATTTGATTTTATTGACTAGAAGTATATTTTCTTTATTTAGTTCATTTCCTTGCTTGGTTTCTTTATATGAAATCATACGATGTTAGTCTTTCTCCTTATGGCTTATCTCACTAAGCATAATCCCTTCTATGTTGTTACATGCTGTTGCAAAAGGCCAATATTTCATCATTTTAATAGCTGAGTAGTAGTCCATTATGTATATATATAGCACATCTGTTTTATCCATTCGTCTGTCAGTAGCCATTTAGGTTGTTTCCAGCTCTCAGATATTGTAAATAATACTGCAATGAACATGAGGTACACATTTCTCCAAAACAGAGTGTTTTTGTGTTTTTAAGATAGGTATCCAGATGTGAAATAACAGGATATTATTAAATTATCTTCTAAATGTTTTGAGAAATTTAGATATTGCTTCCATAATGGTTGCAATCTTTTACACGCCCACTAATAGTGTGTAAGTATTCCCTTTTCTTTGCATCCTTGCCATCACTTGTTTCCAGACTTTTGAATAATATCATTCTCACAGATGTGAAGTCATATCTCATTATTGTTTTGATTTGCATTTGTTTAACAACTTTATCATTTTCATTTACATTCCTTTGTTTCATGAGCCTGTTGGCCATCTGTATGTCTTTGGAGAAGTATCTACTCAGATCATCTTTCTATTTTTGATTGGATTACTTGTCTGTTGCTGACTATTATGTTCTTTATATATTTTGGACATTAACCCCACTTTGGATATATGATGGGAAAGTATTTTATCACATTCAGTAGGATGTCTTTTCCTTGTTATGATAATTTATTTTGCTATGTGAAATCTTAATCTGATGTAGTCACATTTGTTTATATTGGCTTTTATCTCCCTTAATATTTGAGCTCACTTCCCAAAGATGCCTTAGGCCAATATCAAGGAGTCTTCTTCTTATAATTGTTTCTATACCTAAGAAGACCTATAGCCTCCACTTTAAAAGCATGTTGATATTGGACAAGATAATAATGATATAATAATGATAAGATAGTGAATAAGATAATGAATATGAGATGGTTTAAACTTCTATAAGCTAAGCAAACAACATCAGAAATTATATTTCAGAAAATATTGACTTGATTAAAGACACAATAATTCAGTGATAATTATATTATACTGTTTCACTGATATTTGTATCTAGTGAGTGATAAATTCATGGGAGTGTGAGGTCAGAGAGTACTACTGATAAGAATAATTCAACTCTCACATAATATTAAAATTTGTCTAAAAAGGTATTTGTACAAAATAACAATATTGTATAAATTAGATCTAGTAAATAATAAGTCATAAATATGTGTTAGAAAATGAAACTTAACTTTAAAACTCTAAATTGGAAGCTTAGTGTGTAAATATAGTTAGATAATGTTCTAAGCTCGTATATTAGCAATTTTCTATTAGCAAATCCAAATCAGTAAGATTTTTTTTTTTCTGTGTACTATAGTCCCCTTTTTTCTTTTGCAGTTTTGGAGAGTTTTCTACATAAAATTTAGAGTTATAACTTGTATTTGTTTTATTTCCTGTGACTAAAATTATGGAATTGTAAAACTAGACTTGGTCTTAAAAAATGTGTTTTACACAAGGAAAAAATCTAGAATGCATAAAATAGCTTAATTGGATCACTACTTTTTCTACCATTATTATGTTATCCTTTTTCTGCCTTTAATTCATAGATGATTTAAACTGTGTAATTTTATTTCGATACCTGAAAAAGAGAGGAATTGGTAGCAAGTTACCACTATTGAATTCATAGTAAAATTAGCTTTAAAATGGCTTAAACTATATATGCCAATTTAAATATGCATTTATACCTGCAATTAAGCTTTATTGCATATAAAAATTTATAGTACAGAGAAATAACTTTAGAAAAGTTCATAGTGCAGAGTACAAAATTCAATATTAATAAGCAAATTTTAATAATTATTTAATATTTGCTGCAATAATTGCATTTTCAAATCAGTTGTATTTCCAAATTGTTTTTTAAGATTTACATATAGCTTAAAAATTTAATGGGAGAAAAGGAGCACTTTATACACACCCAAAAATGCATAACATACTAGATTAAAAACACTGGATTTGGAGTCAGAAATACCCCTGTTCTATTTAAGAAATAGAGGGCGCTGTCCCAGTTGTTTACATATCTCTAAGCATCAGTTTCCTACTGAAAAAATGGAAATAATTATATTATCAGCCTCACAGACCACAATATAATAATTATTAATATATTTATTAGTGTATTGTCTGGAATATTTTATGTAATCAATAGAAAAGTTAGTTGATGAGATTGTCTTTTTGCATTTTTATCAGCAGTATTATTACTATCATCATTAATTATTGGCATTTTATAAAAGACCCTGAGAAAATAGCTAGTGATAAAGTGCAATGTTCCAAAAATTATACTTATGAATTTCATACAAATATAAAACTGGCATGTGCCAAAGATCTTATGTCATTCATTAACTAATGAGGTAGCCCACATTAGATCAAAACCTGTTTGAATGAGTCTTTGAAAAAAAGACACATAGATAATAGGAATGTTGAAAATATTTAATATGTAAATGTTATTAATACCTTATAGCAGCATCATCATTTCTACATGTTAGGAATTAATTTTCCATCAGGAAAAATTCATTCATATTATTATGCACAAGAATAAGAAATACCAGTTTTCTACAACTTACACATCTTTAAAGCTGCCAGAAGTAGCTTTGCCAATGAAAAAGTCAATCAAAGGTACATATTCTGTGGATTTGCTTTGTGCCATTTCCATGTGTTAAACGATTTTTCAGGCACTATTTTCCACTGAAACATTGTTGATCTACCCAGTATCTTGGGATTATCATTCAATTATTAAAGATAATCATTAAATTAAAGGTTTGTAAATCCATCACATAAACTAATGTTGGTTGAGTCAGGGTTATTATTGGTATGTTAATGTTGATCAGAAAATTGAGAGAAAACAGTCAAGTAAATTATCCCTAATTACTCTATTTTGAAGATTATATTCATGACTATTCTTTTAATTCCAGTATCCATTTCATTTTTGCTAGAATATGTACTTAAGCCCAAAGTAAGGAGAGGCAGAGAATCAAAAGAGAAACAAAAAATGAAAAATGCGATGCTTTTTCAACTTAAAAGTGATGTGACTTTACAGATAATAACCATATTATGGATCATTTCCTCAAAAGATTCAAATTCTCCAAAACTATCTTGTTATTAGTGCATTATTCATAAAATATTAACATTAAACAAATTTTTAAAACCATGAATGTCATTTTTGAATCGTTTTTTTAAATTTCTTGAAGAAACATTGCATCATAACATTTAATTCTAATGTGTACATCATTGTCTATCAGTATCTTATATAATGCACTAAGTGCATCACCACAATTCAATTATATCATTTATCATATAATTGACTAATTTTACTAGATTTTTCACCCTTTTATCTTTCCTACTGGTAACCACTAGCTTGATTCTAGAGATTAAACATTGTTTCATTCATATAGAAAAACAAAATAAATGAACCAAATCAAACAAATAGACTTAGCACATTTTTGAGTGTAAATTATCTTGCACAGGTAAAATACTCTTCAGCTTTGCATGCGCATTTATAAGAAAAATGCTGTAGGACATGTTTCACCATATGTGTTTGCATTTTGTTGGCAGCATCAATGA
The DNA here is from genome assembly GCA_004363575.1 of Solenodon paradoxus. NCBI lineage: Eukaryota > Metazoa > Chordata > Mammalia > Eulipotyphla > Solenodontidae > Solenodon > Solenodon paradoxus. Next base: position 362,770 of record RJWH01001057.1, read on the forward strand.
ACTATGGCAATTGTTTTGAGAATTTAGCTTAGCTAATTCATTCATTTATGGATTTTCTGGTTCTGAGTTTTGCATCAGAGTGTAAGGTTATATGCTACATAAAACTCAGTATATACTGGATATTCAGGTTCTCTTCATTATTTCTGAATTTAAATATTATTAAAATATTATTGGATGTTAGGCCAAGATCAAATGGAGATGATTTAGAATCTGATTAAAGAAATAAAAACAGAAGAAAGGAAGAAAATAAATATAATTAAATTAGTAAAAAGCAACAAATGAAAATAAATTTTGTAAAATAAGCCTTTCTTTTGGGTTTCAAAAGTATGCCATTATAGAAAAGAAATAATTTTCAAGTATAAATATATGAGTTTTCCTTTACTTTTTTAACCCTTTCAGATTTTGTCATTAAATATTCTTAAAAACAGACATCAAACTTTATTAAGTAACTCCTGGAGATGATTTTAATTAACATTACCAAATTCTTTTTCATTTGCTTACATAAAAGTTTTGGAGTTAAAGAGTTAACCAGATAAAAATGGAAAAAGTCCTGTGCTATTGTTTGATAAATAGGAACTTTCGTTGGTGAAGTATATAGAACAAAACAATGGAATTTTTACTACAAATAGTATTAAAACCAGGGTACTATATACTCTAAAAGGTAATTATATTCAGATCTAACCTCTCATATAAGTAGAACTAGTCATCTAGTATATAACTCTGCTTGATAAAGAGTGAGAGAAAAATGAATGTTCTCCAATCAGTGTACTCAGCTTAGAAAATCGGTATTTTTAACATAATTTTGGATGCTACTATGTAAAATTTCTTCATAGAGAATCTGAATATTGATCTAAGAAATCATGGTACTTGGGAAAGGAAAGACTTTTCAGCATACTTTGAGTGATCTCTGGTAGCTGAAGAAAATTTTTCTTGTAAATATCCTTAGCATTTATTATTAGATTACAGTTGATAGTCATAAGATGCTTATGCGTAATAAGTATACTTTTTATTAATTACTGCTGATTTTTTAATACTAGTCCTCATATTTTCTCCCTAATCCTCTTAAGGTATGATCCAAAAACTGATTCATGGTCAACTGTGGCACCCTTGAATGTTCCTCGTGATGCTGTTGCTGTGTGTCCCCTCGGAGACAAACTCTATGTGGTTGGAGGATATGATGGGCTTTCCTATTTGAACATTGTTGAGTCATATGATGCACAGAAAGATGAATGGAAAGAGGTAATCTTACTAAAACAATTCAAATTGGTATATTTCCGAGTCTAATGAAAAACTCCAAAATATATTTTGCATTAATTCCATTTTATCACTCAGGACAAACCAGATTCATCTAGTGAAATTAATGATACCAATTGTATCTATGTATGTATCTATTAATACTTGATCTTGTTGATCTTAAGCAGAATCCATCAAAAAGTACTAAAGTGGGATATAATATTCTCAGCTTCATGAATTCATTCTCTGCACATTAGAATGAATCATATTAAATAATTCAATATTTTTTCTCTCTGACTAACTTTTTGTATATGCATTTTGGCTTGATAACAAAATAGCAATGTCTGAATCCACAAATGTCTTCCCTTCCTTATGGTGTGGTATCAAAGAGGAAATTCTTTCAATTGCCTCTTTATAGAAATTGTATTAACTGCAGCACTCCTAAATTCTAATCTGTCACTCGAGGAATTTAGTGCACAGTAAAAGACCAGAAATAGACGAACTCGAGTGCTGGGGGAAGAGATGACCAAGAGGGTGACCTGGTAGGATGTTTCAGATTCCATCTCCACAGAATGACTACTAATAATGTATTCTTCAGACTTGACGTGGAAGTACTGATCTGGAGACTGTGGACACAGCGACAGTGATCAACACTACAAGGGTAGGCAAAGGTATCAGGGTTCAGAGCTGTACTACAGATTCAGGACTCCCAACCTCCTGGGAAAAAAGGGGGCAGAAAGGGGGGAATCACTGGAAATACTGAGCCTCCCAGGCATTGCTCAGAGGGCAGGAGGGAGTCTTTTCAGCAGGACCAGGTCACAAAGCAGAAGGAGACAGTCTCAGAGCAAGACAGAAGAGGACCAGTGCCCCAGTGGTCCTAGCCAGAGGCCTGCTGAAAGAATACACAGGATACAGTCATAACAGGAAGGCAGCTAAGAGAATTACCCCACCCCAACCCTTCCCACCATATTCCTTAGGGGTTATAGGACCCGCTCATCAGATATCCCACCCCCAGGTTTTCAGGAAGAAGAATCCTAGAAGGAAAGAGCCTTCAAGGATACCTACAGTGCCACCTTGTTGATGGAGACAGAACTGATGGCTGTGACCCAGCTACAAGGTTGTCATTGTCATTCAGAGCTGGGAATCTGTGGGAAGGCTCTGGATCTGCCACACCAACTACAACCCAATAGACTGAACTCTAGGGTGTCAACACAGGATCCGCCTAAGAACATCAACAAATCCAACCAGTGGTGATGCCACACACTCAAGAATTCTGTGTTCCAACCAAGATCCAAGCTTCTCTGCTGCATGTTTGAAACCGTATACAACGTCATCACTATGGGGAAATATAACCCACAGAAACATAAGCAAAAGGTGAAACGGAATGAAGACACAGTGAAATAAACAAGAAATGATGGATACGATTAAAACCCCAGTGGAAAATCTGAACACAACAGATATGTGCAAACTACCTAAGGATGCATTTAGGGGACCAGTAGTAAACATACTCATGCAAATCAAGAAAACAATAAAAGAAGAGAAAGAAAAAATATAAAAGGACAAATGAAGCAACATATCAAAGAAATAACGTGATCACTGAATTAAATAACTCAATAGAGGTACTCAAGAGTAGGATGAATGAAGCCTCCAATGGAATCAGTGAGCTAGAGAATAGGACAGGAGAATGCACTCAGGCAATCCAGCAAAGAGATAAAAGGATGAAAAGAAATGAAGAAAGCATCTATAACTTATGGGATAACATCAAAAAGAACAACATTCACATCATAGGGGTTCCATAAGCAAACAATAGAGAAAAAGGGACAGAAACTGTATTTGAAGAAATAATAGCTGACAACTTCCCAACCTGAGGAATGTAGCAAACCTCCAGACCCAAGAAGCTCATGAAGTTCCTAGTAAAAGAAACCCAGACAGACCTACACCTAGACACATTGTAATCAAAATGTCGAAAATACAAGATAAAGAATCTTAAAAACAGCCATAAAAAATGAGTTACATATAAAGGAGTCCCCATACGATTGTCAGTGGATTTCTCAGAAAAGAATGTCACGGTATGTCAAATTGCTGAAAGAAAAGAATTTTCAACCTAAGTATGATACCAAGATTATCGCTAAGAACTGAAGGAATGATAAAAAGCTTTTCCAATAAGCAAGAGTTAAAGGAATTTGTCACTACAAAACCAGTTCTACAGGAAATACTAAAGGAAACTCTTCAAAATGTAAAGAAATCCCACTTAAAAACAGTAAGACAGCACATATAAAAAGTAGGTAGGAGAAGAGAATAAAAATGTGGATAGTTAGAATGAGTATAAGACTAATCTACTTTCAAATAAAAATAGGAAATAGATATAGAATTCTTAATGCTAACTTCAGGGTAACCTCAAAATACATCTCCAGGGAAAAACCAAAGAAGAAAACAAAAAGGAAAACCAAACCAAACCAAACTATGCCACCTGAGAACAGAAAGAATAGTAAAAGATATTAGAACTCTTGTGAGGTGTGAAATACTTATAGGTTGAAATGCAATTTCCACATCCTAAAATTAATATAGCATTGTAAACAAAATAAACCATAAAATTATTATTTTAAAAAGATGACTATTGGTTATGTTAAATTGGTATTTGAGTAAAGAGTTGAAGGATATAATAAAACAAGGCACAGGGCTATTGGGAGTGACTTCCAGGCAAAAATGCAGCAAGTGCAAACACCCTGGAGTGGGAGTGTGTTGATCAAACAATATGCTGAATTTCCTTTACACTTTAAATATATGCAGATCAGTCCTGAGTGTAACACAGAAATATGAATAAAATAGATATAATCTGTTTCATCATTAATTTCTGTTCTAAGGGAAATGGATTTGAAGTTACTTACCTAACAGAATTAGGGTGACTCTCCCAAGAAAGCCTGGATGATTTCTTTGAAAACCAGTGTTTCTTGATAACAGGTTGCAGATGTGTAGGGTAATATATCTAATTGACCCTGAGATGTAAGATTTGATCCCTGTTTTGGGGATATTATTGCAAAAATGACACCCAGTCCACAACTGCCTAATGGAACAAACTCTCAGTGCATACTCTTGAATTCAGGTTCACATAGCCTAATTCTCAAAGCTGATCTGAATTTGTAGCCCCCTGGACTGACTCAATGAACCTCTCCAGCACCCGATTCTCCACATGTCTGACTATGAGCCACAGATACTCCATCATTGTATGAAACTTGGAATCACTTTTCCATCAAGGTTTTCTGATTCTCCCCACTTTTTTGTGGATCTTACCCTTTTGACATCCTTTTGACACTTTGGATGACTAACTCCTTCCCAAAACTCTCACTTATTTTATTTTTTTACAATGAAAAAAATGTTTTCTTCATCCAAAAAAAGAAATGGTTCTAGGCATCTAACAAGAAATTATTAAGAAGGTACAAAAATGGGCACAGTAAGAACAGTTTAGTACGTTAAAAGGAAAAAGGAAAGCTTGACGTTTCTGACAGTTTTTCCAAGGATGATTAATATATTTGAAAATATCTAATGCTGTTTTTTTTAGTTAAGCATTTAATTATTTGAAAATAAAGCACAATTAAATTAACTATTCTCCAATTCAACAGACAAACAAAACTTGTATTTGGTGCCCAACTTTACCTTTCCCTATACTGACTTCGTGTTCCTCTATATTCTACACAGTACAGCTGGTAACTGTTCAAAGCAAACATTCATCAATATAATTACTTCTGCTAACTATTTTTTAATCTATTCCAACCATGTGATTCATTAAGACTCTCAGAAACAGTCACATTCTGAAATGTATGTGACTGCATACTTTATCAATGATTAGGACCAGCTAGAAATTAAAGAGAAAAAAATCAGCAAGCAAGGAGTTAAGTGAAATACCAATTTTATCTGAACTTGTGGAGTTAACTTTTCTGAAAATTATAGACAAGTACCTAAGAGACCTAGTGACTTATCACTGTTTCATTGTGTGACTATGGAAAAAGTGAAAGGGATCAGATCACAACTACGATAGGCCTAATTATTTTCACTAATTACCTCAAAACTCATAGTAACCCTAAAAATTGAGTATAAGCTGTATTGTTTCTTGTTTTTAGATTTCAGTGAGGTAACTTTCATTTAGAAAATAACATAATATGCAGATGCACTCTTTGTCAAATGTATTACATACCAAAATTCAAATAGTCCACCACCATTATCCATTGAATCCCTGCTTAACTTTCCTACCACTTGTACTCCACTTACCTTCTAGAACCCCAGTTTTATTGTCAATATCCAAGGGTCAATTTGTTGTTTGGGTTTTTTTTTTGATTTGTCTATTTTCTGTGCTTCTTTTATATACCACATATAAGTGAGAACATCAGGGATTTGTCTCTTTCTGATTGATTTCACTTATATAATCCCATCTTGACTATTGGTGAGAAGTTTTTGTATGTCTCTTGGGAACCCCAGGAGCTGGTTGCAGCAAAGCATGTTGCCTTCTAGAAAAATCTTTCAGTCCTCTAGTTGGGAATCAGACCGAGCATGGAGCCACTTTCAACAAGCCCTGAGACTGGTTTTTGGAACTCTACTTCCATCCATGTTGTCCCAAATGACAGAATTTTGTCGTTTTTACAACTGACTAATATCCCATTGTGTGAGTATGTATATGTGTAGATAGACAGACAGATAGATGGATAGATGGTTCATCTTAGTCCTCTTCTATATTTTGGAAAAGTTTGGTTTGATAACTTTCACTAGTAAAGCAAGCTGGTTTGGGGCGTTTGTTCTTCAGAGGTTTTGAACTACCTCTTCAATTTCATTCCTTGTGATAGTTCTTTTCAGTTTTGCTATTTTTTTCCTAATTCAATCTTGGCAGGCAGGCTGTATAATTTTAAAAGATTGTCCTTGAACTCTGAGGTGTCCAATTCATTGGCATGTGGATGTTCATTTAGTCACTTATGATGCTTTGTATTCCTGAGGCATCTGTTTTACTTATCATGTCTGATTCTAGTTATTAGTGTTTTCTCTGTTTTTAGTAAGCAGTCAAACTTTGTCTATTTTATTTATATTTTTAAATAACCAACTTGATTTCTTTGATCTGAATTGACTTTTGATTTCTATTTAATTTACTTCTGTTTGAATTTGCTAAATTTCTCTACTTTTTCCTGATTTTCAGTAATTTGTTCTTTTTCTAGTTGCTTTAGGTGTTGGTTTAGATTATTTGAGAATTGTATTTTTTCTTTAGGTTGATCTGAATTGTTATAAATTGCCTTCTTAGAGCTGTTTTGCTTCATCCCATAAGTTCTAAAGCCCATGTCTTCACTTATTTTTTCCAAGTTTTTTTTTTTAATTTTCTCCTGAGATATCTTCTTTTACCCCATAATCATTCAAAAGCATGTTGTTTAGCCTCCACGTTTTTTGTAGTTTTTGATATTTTTTATGGTTCTTTGCTAGTTTCATGCCATTATCATTGGATAATGGTATAATTTCAATATTGTAAATTTATTGACACTTATTTTGCTTCCTAATATTTGTGTTATGCTTGAATGTTCTATGAGCACTTGAAAAAATGTGAATTATGTAGTTGTTTGGTAAACTATTCTGCAAATATCTATTAATTCCACCTATTCTAATTTCAATTTAAGGTTTCTGCTTCCTTGTTTAATTTTCTACCTGGTTATTATTTCCATTATTGTAAGGGGGACATTATTGTGTTGAAATCAATGTATCTCTTAAGTATTGTTAATATCTGTTTTTGTTTTGTTTTGTTTTGTTTGTATTTTGATGCTCTTTTGTTTGGTGTAATGTCTCCTTAATGTGTTCACCCCTTAATTGTTTTTAAGTTTCATTCCTAACTTGCATTAATTAATTTAACTGAATTCTATTTTATCTGACATAAATATGGCTACCCCTGCCTTTTTAAGTTTACCATTTGATTGTAGGATTGTATTCAACCCTTGACTCTTAGTCTGTCTTTAGAACTTAGAAGACTTTCCTATTTCAGCACAAGTTGAATTTTGTTTTTCAATCCAGCCTACAACTCTATGCCTTTTGATTGTTGAATTCAGATCATTAACATTTAGGGTGATCATTTATATGTAATTTCTATTGCTCTTTAACTATTTGTTTTCTGAGTGTATTTACAGCCTTCTGCTGTATCTTGTTCTTCACTTATTCTCCTCTTTATGTTTTGAAAAAATGTTATGTTGTTTAGTTTTTCTTTTCAGTTTCTTCTTTTATTTCTATAGATTTATGCTTTGAGTTTACTCTGGGCTTCACATATATGTTTCTATGTGTATAACCATTTTTCACTTAAAAACAGTTTAGTAGAGCTCATTTTAACTATCCACCTTTTTGCTCTCCTTCCAAAATGTTATATTTTTGGTGTCTTTCTGCCTCTAATTAGGAGGTTTTTTTTTATTTTATGGACATTCCTTTAGTATTTCTTGAAAGACTGGTTTTGTTGTGATGAATTTCATTAACTTTGTTTGTCTATAAATGTTTATCAGTCCTTCAATTCTAAATGAAAATCTAGCAGTATAGAATACTCTTAGCTGAATTTTTTTCATTCTAAATGTTGAATAAATCATGACAGTCCCTTCCAGCCTGTAATATTTCTTCCGAGGTATCTGTAGACAATCTTATATGAAATCCCTTGGGTGTGATTCAGTTTTCTCTAACTTATTTTAAGATTCTCTGTTTATCGTTGATTTTTGCCCTTTTAAAATGTGTGTGATTTTGTGTATGTCTATTGTGGTTTCTTTTGTTTGTAACTCCATGAGCTTCCTCATTTTAGATGTTATGTTCCCTGCATAGGCTATGAAAGTTCTGTTATTTTTGAAACATTTCTGCCCCTCTCTCTTCTTTTGTAATGCTATGATGTTAATATTATTCTTTTGATGCTATTCTTATAAGTATGGTATGCTGTATTTATTTTCTTTATGCTTAATGCTGATCCCTTTAGGTTCATTCCACTGCTGTATCTTCTATCTCGTTGATTTAATAGGAGGCTTCTTCCAGTTTACTTTTGAGCCCTTTTGCTGTGTCCTTACCTCTATGAATTTTGTTTCTAATTGCCTCATATTTTCCCTATTTTTAGTTATCTTTGTTCTTCTATTGTTCTCATGATTTTAGTGAGCATTATTAAGACTATTGTTTTAAAATCTTCATGTAGTTTGCTTAATTCTGTTGCATTCAGATTTCTCCCTGGGGTTTTGTTTAGGACCATCATTTGGTGTATATTTCTCTGTCTCTTCATTCTGTTTGGTACTCTGTATTCATTTCTATTCTGAACAACTTTCCTTCCCTGCCCTGATGTAATAGCTCTGTATTGGGGTATCAGGTTGTAGAGGAGATGCCCATAATGCTGGGCTTTTTTCTTTTTTGTCATTTCTACACCAGTCAGAAAGATTGGAGCTATTGGAGTTCTAGAGTCAGCAATATGTTAAGGCAGGAGAGCACAGTTTTCAGACTTGGAATCAGGAAAGGGAATGCTAGGACACTGCCTCAGGTCTTTTGCATTGACACTGGGTTGTATCTCTTCCTGAGCTGATGTCTAGCTTTGTTCTTAATTTATTACTCAAGCACCTTTCTAAGCAGTCACAGACATTAATTAACAGCATGAGGATAGTGGCCAAAACACATGGGCCCAAGCTACAAGTAGGCCACAGACCCCAAAGAGACTACTAGTGAGAAGGAGTTGTGTGTCTCCTGGGAAACCCAGGCGCTAGTTGCAGCAAAGCATGCTACCTTCTAGGAAAGTCTTTCAGTCCTCTAGCTGGGAATCAGACCAAGCACTGAGCCACTTTCAACAAGCCCTGAGAGTGGTTTTTGGAATTCTGCTTGTTTTTGTGTATAGGTGACAGGCATAGATGCAAAGCTGGTTATCAGTAGCCCCTGGCATGTACAGACCTGCTGCTGCACTGGAGCCCCTTTAGTGATAAACCCTGAAAAAGTTGCTGAATTTTATTTGTAGGAAAACTCTGAGCTATGTGTGTCAAGTTTGCAGACTCACCCACATATAGCCATTCTGAGCTAGCAATTGCTTCCTCAGCATCCAGGAGAACCTTAAACATGAGAACAAATTGTCCTGCATCACAATGGTGCTGATGGTGAAGGGGTAGCTATTCTTGCATTAGGATCCTTGCCGTAATCTGGTGCCATCCCACGCTGGTGCCACGTAGACAAGAGATCACAGATGATACCCAGTAATGTCTCCATTCATATGGAGACTTCTTTCTTATTTCCTACACTGAAGTTTTTGGTTCAAAAAATGAAAGCGTTACAGTCAGACCTTTGCACATTATTTCATCTATTGACTCACCACGCTCTCGTTCTTACATCTTTTGCTCCCCATAGATCTATTGTTCTAAAAAAACCTTTTATTTTTCACACCATGTTGAACTCACTTATGGTTTAGGTCCCAGGTGTGTGGGTATCTGTTATGATGGCAATCTCTTTAACCCAGAGAAGAGGATCTGTATCATTGCTCCATCCCCATAGCCCCCCAAAGTCTCAGTACTAGGTGTCATTTGTACCAATACTGTTGGCTTCTCCTGCTATTTACAATGTCTGTGTCCCTTCTCTTTGTGGAGATGCTCATCCTGTTCTCTTTCAAAGGTTATACTTGCTAAGTGAATGCAGTTTTGTTCTGTTTCAGGGCAGGACATGAGCCAGAGATCTTCATAGTCCACCATGTTAGAATGATGAAGCCAGAAAACCATGTTTTATTTTTATTGAAATAACATGAAATATTACATAGATTTAGGATGTGTATCACTATAAATAAAAATCTATACATACTGCATTAAATTCACTAGTAACAGTTTTATTCTATGTTTTACTATATAATTGATTCCATATATCCAATTTGCATACCCCTTCATTTTCCTTTCTGGTAACTAAGTGGCTTATTCAAACTATAAGTCTACTTTGTCTTATTTGCTTAATTTTTGTTTGGGTTCTCTGTATACCAAATATTAAGTAAATAATATGATGTTCATTTTTCTTTATTTGACTTACTTCACTTAGCATTATTTCCTCTAGCTATAACTTTTCAAATGAGAAAATTATCATATAGGTGAAACTTACCCAAATTTACTTTTTGCTCAAATTTGGTTCTATAAAATTGTAGTCACTTCGTTCGTTCCAATACACTAGATTATTATTTGGGCTGCAGTTTCTCTTAGATTTATACAAAATGAAGGTTAGACCAGAGTAGCTAAGGGTTTTTTTAACTGCAACATCTTTATCATGATAAAAAACAAATTGTTCAAACACAATTCTTTCTCTTTATCTTCCTTTCTCTTCTGTGCTAGGAAGTTCCTGTTAACATTGGAAGAGCTGGTGCATGTGCTGTAGTGCTGAAGCTACCATAGAGCTTTTTTTCATCAAGGAAAGGAAGTGATACTTTTCAGAAATGGAGACGAAAGAGAAGAAACATGTTCTTCACTTCAGTTAGTACTTAAACATGAAACTTTTGAGTCATTTCATTATGTACCTGCATTTGTTCTCATTTGTGAAGTCAAAACAAGTTTTTGAACATAATTATGTATGTGTTAAGTATATGTATATCACTGCTGATAATATTAATAGAAATTCAATAATCTAGGTTTATCCTCTCTATATAAAAATGTTTAAAGAGACATTAATAGTGGTCATGGTGTAAATAATTTGAAAAGCAATTTTACTTTTCCAATAAAACTCTGAGAATTTGAAAGCAGTTTCTATTTCAAAAAATAACTGGATCTATTAACTGGATGATAAATAATATAAAAGAACACCTAAATTTAAAAAATAAGGCCTGGTTTTCAGTAAGATATCATTCTCTTATCCAAGTGTTATCCCAAATAGCTAAATAAAAACCTCATTTATCAAGAGGGTAGCATTTACTCTGCTGAAACTTAAAAAAAGCCAATTAACTAACATCATTTGTTATGCTGATCCACAGTTTGTCAAATTATTCACACTTATTCATTTACAGTACCATCTTCCAGAAAATATATACATACACCATATATATGTATACGTGTGTATATATGAATATGTGTGTGTGTATTACTTAAGATGTATATAATATGTATAAGTAATATGTATAAGTAAAATTATTGTAATTGCATATGCACAATTTATACAATAAAATAATTAATTTTATCATATTGATACATACCGTGACCTCAGCTTTCGTGTCAAGTTGTCACTTGTATAAAAAGTAAAAATTCTCCTCAAACATTTCTGTGAATGCTTTAAACAGTGGCAAATAAGTTAAACAAGTTTTCAAAAATGGGAGCTTTTAAAGTGCAATAAAATTTATGTGGTCTACAATATCAAAACATGAAACACCACAAAATATTCAATATGAATAGTTAATTCTGTAATTATCTTTTATATACAATACACACTTTTCTGCTAATGTGGTTCCATCTAGTAGAAAATGTTATTCACTACAAAAAAACTGTAAAAGAGGTGAGTAGTATTTTACCTTTAAATTCTTCTATTTTGTCCCATTACAAAAAATAGAATAACATGTTGAGAAAACTTCTTTATGAAAGTAATTTTTAAGCAAATGTCTGGTTTTATAATCTCTTCAATATGTTCTTTTAAACAGCCTTTGTATTGTGATGTGTTCAACCAACAAATAAAGTCCAGAGAGATGTCTTTTAATTTTTTACAAAAATCAATATAAGTACTATAAAGATATATGTATCAGATAAATTGAGTTTAAATAAAATCACTTTCCTGGGGGAATAGAGAGTGTAGATTTAGAAATAGTCAAGTGCAACTAGAATTGACTTTTTGATATCTATTATCCCAATAGCTAAAATATTTAAATGCAAAAGGTAGAACTTTCCTGCTTTGTTTCTTATCCCTGCTATTGTCTTTAATTTTAAATAGATAGCTATAAACATCTTCAGTTATAGAGGTAGAGATGTGAACATAGTGATGTTGTAAACACACATACACAACTCTGTTGGATCTTTTAAATTCACACATCTCCAAATAACTGTAGAAGTAGAGGTACATATACATTTATTCCCAGATGACAGTTTGGCCTGACAAGTTAAATGGGAGTATGAGCCAGGGGGAAAATACTTATCATAGCCTAGCTACCAATGATCTAATCACAGCTAGACAGCACCAACAGGGAGATGGAGTCCAGAGTCATTCCTGGTCAGGCAAGTGAACATTGGATACCATACGCTTTCATTTTTAATGCAAATACTCTTTCATATTTAAATGCAATTATATACATGAAATATATACATGCACATTATATATGTATATATATATATATACATATATATATATGGAATGGTGCAGGCAGGAAAAGAGAGAAAGAAGTATTTTCATTTTTAATTTAACTGCTCAATTTGTTGTTGCCCTCAAATCCAAATTGTGAACACTTAAACTCTTGGGATATATATGGATTGCACCGGCCAGAGGCAGCTGATTTTTACCACTAAACCATCAGGGCATGTTTGAATATCATACATTTGATGGTCTAGTTAGGCTTGCTTAATTTTGATCAGATATTGGCTAGTAAGAGAGATAGATACATTAGAATCTGTATTTGAAAATCATGGTCAGATCACTGCAACATTGGGCTGCCAAAATCTGAACAGATGTTAGGTACAACAGAGAGCTGCAGAGTATAAGGGCACAGAAATATAACTATGTTTTTGTCAGTCAAATCTAGCTGTATAAAGGAGTAATAAGGGCAGACCTCTTGCTACCATGGCAGAGTAGAGATAATGTACCAGTATTGAGTTAAGTTAACAAGGATAGAAAAGAGGAATTACTGATTTATATATTATTTCAATAAGTGTAGTAGCTCATATATTCACACTATATTGAGATAAGAAAGAACATGTTAATTCTTGATTTTTTTTGTAATCATTATCACCTTTCTCAGAATCCCTTATTCTGCAGTCCTTAGCTTGTATCATGATGGTTCTCCAAATAACACCATCAGTTTTTGCCCCATATCTCCGCAGAGCATTCGGGAACTTCTAAATAATGTCTATAACACACAGAAACTGAAGGAGACTCTAGGGCACTAAACTCAGATCCTAATTCTGACTAATTATTTCATCTGTCAACTTGATTCAGATGTAGTTGCTGCCCAGTTTTGGAGGGAACCCTGAAAGTAAATAATTACCTTGAATTCCAAATAGGGTATAAAACAAAAACTCCTATGATTTCATATTGCTAAATCAAATGTTTTCTTAGGTGTCATCATTCTCAGTCCTCTTTCTCATATCACATTCATCCAGTCATTTAAGGCAGAAGAGAAGTTTTTCCACTTACATTTCTTCTTTGTAATGGACCTCGCATTATATTCCCCTTGCTGGAGACACTAAGCCCCAACATAAATGATCGAAGAAGTGTCTCATCTTAATTTGTGGAAGATACTGCATGAACTTCCAATTTCGCCAACCTATCCATATCTTAAAGAAAGCTTTTGAAATATTTTTGTTTTTTTCTTGACAACATTTGTTTTTCAGGATTATTTTTGACTAAAGAAAATAAAAAAATCCTATTATAGATGCTAAACTGTTATTAAATTTATGCATTCTTATAATCCCAGATTTCCCTCAAGACACACATGTATACACACACACACACACACACACACACACACACATACAGATTACAAAAAGACAGAAATGGAAACACCTGGTAAAGTATGGTACCTCATATATGAATATGTTAAAAGATAAAAGCATTAATATTCTTCAAAAATACTACTGCTGTGTCACATTTTTTAATGATATGCTATGTCTTAAGCCCTGGTGATATATTCAAAATTAGAACTCAGTTTAGAACTCTCTAACAAATATTGGTCTACATAATTTATATTCCAAGTGATAATCATAAATTGAATGCCTCTCTTCTACAAAAGCTACCCGAATTTGTCAAGTTCACATTCCATCTAAAGTCATTGGACTCCCATTCGAACACACCAGTTCTATACAGTAATTTCATTATCTAAGCAGTAAAATAAAGCTATCTGGATCATAATTAATTTGAACTTTACATAATTAAGAAACAGGTTCTGACCATCAGAGTACAACTTTCTTTTTTAATTGGGACTGAAAATATAAAATTATAGCTTTTTAGAGAATGATGTCAGCAATATGGTGAATAGAAATTTCTACTACTCATGCTGTATATTCCACAAAAAAATATCCTTGTGTGAAAATACCTTCACAAGAGCCAAGGATCCCACATTAGGATCACAGCAACTGAGTAAAGCATAGAAATAAGAAAAACACATTGAAAGTGGTGGAAATGATATAAAAACACCTCATTACCTCTCCTACAAACCTAAATAGTTCAGAAAGAGACAACTTGAGAAGTACAGTGAGTATCCAACTTCAACTTGGACTCCAAAACTAGCCTACCCAAGCACCAGGCTAAGAGGCTATTTATAGAATCCTAAAAGTCCAGCCCTCCTTCCTCATTTTGATGTTTACTAACAGCTGCAAGCACCCCCAGCAATACCAAACATCTTTCTTGATACTAGGATCCTAGTGGGTTACTGTGAATAGAGAGACTGTCTCACATCATCCCTTACCTACTCCGTTTGTCTCAGTAGCTATCACAGCCTTATGACAGAGCTTTATAATGACATACAGGAGCTGAGTCCTTTATTTGCCTCTGCTTTTTCAGATTTCAGCATCTCCAGATAAGTTTTGTAGCACCAGATTTTCCAAGGTCTCTCTAGAACACAGGCTTCTATCTCATACTAGTGTCTGCTTGATCCAATGGCCCCAAGTAGCATACTTGGCAGAAAGTGCCTAATGGGATTCCTTGAAACCATCCTTAGATCAGTATAATACCTGTCTATTCCAGTTTCCCAAGCATTTTCTATGGTACAGTTGCAGTTCACCACAAACCCAGACCTCCCATGGTTCCAGGCAGTTTCCACAGCAGGGCTCCCAGTGGGCACTTGGGAACCCAAGCTCTGATTGCACCCAGTAACTTGAGGGTCCCAGGGCTCCAGGAATTTCTCATGGTACCTGGTAGCTCCTGTGACATATAGCTCCCAGAGTGCTATCAGAAGGCCAATTCACTCTGGCACCCACCAGTTCTCATGACCCCAGGTAGTGTCTTTGCTAACCAAGAACCAAATTGGCTTCTGTAAATGAATTCTAGAACCATATCCCTCTTTCACTTGGCAGCTTTAGTGAACCAGGTGGCTCCCACTTCACCAGACAGTATCTGTATAACTATGATCCCAGAAAGTCCCTGCAAATCCAGGCACTGAGTTCATTCTTGCACTTGCTCTCTCCAATGGCCCAGGCGTCTCCAGTGGCAACATGCTGCTGACGTTTCCTGTGAGCCAAAAGCCCAGTCTGAACTTAATGCTGACCTGCTCCAGCTACCTTAAGCAGCCATTGCCATGCAGGTGTCTTTCACAGCACCAGGTTTCCAGCAGACTCTTAGAAAGTCAAGACCTGGTTTCACCCTGACACCTGCCATCTCCAGAGAATTGAGTCAGTTCCAATAGACAAAGAAAAATTTCTCTGCTCCAGGTTAATAGAGAAAAACTTCAAACTCAATCATGAGGAATCTGTCCATCTCCACCAATTGTATTTGGCCACTGGCCACAAGTAGTTCCTAAGATTTAGGAAGCTTCCATGACTATTAGCACCTAGAATGCTTCTGTGAACCAAGGTCCCCAATCCACTACTGAATTCTGTAGTCCCAGGGGCTCCAGAATCCTAGTTCACCATAGTGTCAAATAGCTCCTTTGTACCAGGTTTCTGTCTGACTACATTTAACATAACACTAGCAGAATCCTGTGGTCCAAGGCAGCTAGCTCATTTGGCAGCAGACAGCAGCAAGCAAAGACTGTACTCAGGACACAAGTCTGTGATCCTAGAAAGGAGTGCTGTGGCAAAAGAAGTACACTCTAGTTAGATTTTTCACAAGCCCTCATGACCCAGGCAATTCTTCTCCTGGAAACGCAATTCCCTTTCTACTCTTATCCTTTCCTTTCTCAAAATGATGACAGAACCCATAATGTCTGAATATGGCAGTTTCACTCATCATCCTCAGTACCCCAATAGTGAAGTCCATAGCCATGGCATAGCAGCAGCAAGACACCAGAAAACCATCTGGAAGAGGCAGTTTTTGGTAGGTAGAGAAATATCACCAGAGAAGAATTAGATTAAATAAAACTAAAAATGATTGCTTTAGCACTACCAACAGGGAAACAATTGAAAGGTCTCCAATCATCAAGTCTTTTAATTAAAATCAAGTAAACAAAATTTTACATAATAAGAAAGTTGCTAAATATTCCAAAAATGCATTGTAGAGAAACATTTCCTTAAACATGAAAAAATATGGTAACATGTTATCACAAAAAGAAAGTGGTAATACTCCAGAAACCAAACTTAGACAAAGAAAATAGTAATATAACTGATAGAAGATTCATATTGGTTTTCATAAAGAAAATCACAGGCTACAAAAAACTCAGGACAATTAAATGAACGCCACTAAAAAATGTAATAAAAAGAAGTACTTTACCAAATAGGCTCAAACTTTATTAAAAAATAAGCAGAAATTCTAACTGAAAATCATAACAATTGAGTTGAATGTAGTATTGGGACAGAGCATGGGTGTCTCCAAGGTGCAGTGGAGAGAATCCAGGAGAGATCCCGGGTCTGGTCAGGGAGGCAGTGAGGAGCACAGCAGGCAGGACTATGACTCAGAGCCAGAGAAGACGGACTTGCAAAAAGTGAAAGGCTAGCCAGTGCACCGGGAACTGAGCAGGAGCCTATATGCTAAGCACCGCCATAACTGGAAATCAGCCAAAGAAGTTCCCAGCCCCTCCCCACCCCAAACATTTCACACCAGAGCCTTGGAGTCCACAGAGCAAACATAACGCCATATATATCCCGCTCACTGCATGGCTCACTGACCCGATATCCTACCAATCAGACACCCCACCACCAGTATTACAGTGAGAAGCTAGCCCCTTCCTTGAAAAAAAAACACAATGTTACCCGCTAGCGCCACCCTGTGGGTAGAGGTGAAACTGCAGACTGATTGCCAATCCTGAGTAAATATCAGGTGATCACACTTAAGCAATGCCATTACTGCAGGGAAACTGAACCTTCATAAATATAAACAGAATGCCAAATGCAGCAAAGTCACTGAGAAATATACATGACATGATGGATCCAATCAAAAACCCAAGGGAACATATGAAAACAGCAGACATAAGTAATCAACCTGAAAATGAATATAGGGTAAGAAAGATTAGCATACTAATGTGAATCAAGAAAAAGTAGAGGAAGTAAAAGAGAATGTCAGGAAGTAAAGAGAAGAATTAAAACAAGATGTCAAACAGGTAAGTGACATGATGGCTGAATTAAAGAACTCAGCATAGAGATTCAAAAATAAGACAATGAAACTTCCAATAGAATCAGAGATTTAGAAGGTAGGACAGAGGAACTCAATCAAGAAAACCAGCAAAGAGAAAAATATTCAAAGAAATAAAGACAGCATTAAAGACCTCGGGGATAACATCAAAAGGAACAACATTCAAATTATAGGGGTCCCAGAAGAAGAGAGAGAAAAAGGGGCAGGAACCACATTTGAAGAAATAATAGGTGAGAACATCCCCAACCTGAGGAACGAAGGAAGTCTCCAGATCCAGGAAGCTCAAAGAGTTCCTAATAAAAGAACCCAAACAGAAATACACCCAGACATGCTCATCGAAATGTCAAAAATACAAGATAAAGAATCTTAAAAGCAGCCAGAGAAAAACATGTCAATAAAGAGGCACCCCATAAGATTGTCAGCAGATTTCTCAATTGAAATGCCACATGCCAGAAGGTAATGACATAATATATTCAAAGTGTTGAAAGAAGGGACTTTCAACCTAGGATTATCATTTAGAACTGAAAGAATGACAAAAAACTCTGACTAAAGAAAGTTAATGGATGTCATTATCACAAAACCAGCTTGGCAAAATTATTAAAGAATGCTCTATAAAGCATAAAGAAACCCCACAGAAAAACAGTAAGAGAGCAAATATTAAAATTGGGGAGGAAGAGAAGAGAACAAAAATGTGAATAGTTGGAATGTGTGGAAGATTAATATGCTTTCAAATAAAATAAGGAAGTAAACATAGAACTGTGAATGCATACTTCAAGGAACCTCAAAATCCCCAGTGTGAAAGCAAAATAAAAGAAAATAAAATCAACCAAAACATAACTGCAGCCATCTGACCTAAGAAGAGAAAGAGAACAAAGTCATCACCTGGAGCAACATACAAAAGCCAAATTATAAAATGATGCTAAGCAGCTATATATCAATAATCACCCTAAATGTTAATGGATTATGTTAATGGTAATGTTAATTTCACCAGTCAAATGGGGCACAGGATCTCAATGGATAAAAACATTAACCTAACCTGCTGCATTCAAGAAACCCACCTTCTTCCAAAAGATTAAAAACAGCTCAAAGTCAATGGCTGGAAGACAATACTACAGTCAAATGGTAACCACAAAGGGGCAATAACAGCTACGCTCATATCAGATAAAACAGACTTCCATCTAAAAAGCATAACCAAAGACAAAGATTTACACTATATAATGATCAAGGGGCCAATCCAGCAGGAAGACATAGCACTTACTAACATACATGCACCAAATGAAGGAACATCAAAAGATATGAAGAAAGTATTATCAGACCTGACAAGACAAATTGACAGCAGCATAATAATAGTGAGGGACTTCAACATCCCACTTACAATAATGTACAGATCAACCAGGCAGAAAATTAAGAGAGAAACAGGCACTCTAAATTATGGTCTAGAACAGATAGGTTTAATAGATATATACCAAGTACCAACCCAATGACCACAGATTTCACTTTCTTCTCAATCGTGTATGGAAAACTCCCAAGGATAGATCATATGCTGGGACACAAAACAGTTTTAAATATATTTACAAAGATTGAAGTCATACCAAGCATCTTCTCTGACCACAATGGCCTAAAACAAGAAATCAACTACAAAAAGAAAGCTGAAAGACCCCAAACTAATTGGAAGTTAGAAATCTCCTCCTGAAGGACTCATGAGTAAAAGAGGAAATCAAAGAGGAACTTAAAAAATATTTAGAGACAAATGAGATAGAAGACACAACTTACCAGAATCTATGGGATGTAGCAAAAGCAGATCTAAGAGGAAAGTTCATCGCAATCCACGCCTATCTCAAGAAATAAGAAGGATCACAAATAAACAACTTAACTCTACAGTTAAAACAACTAGATAAAGAACAACAATTATAGTAAAAAATATCAGCAGATGAAAGGAAATAATAAAATTCAAGAAGAAATAAATGAAACAGAAAACAAAAAGACAATTCAGAAGATCAATGAAACCAAAAGTTGGTTCTTTGAAAAAATTAAGCAAAATTGACAAGCCTTTGGCTAGACTGACAATGAACAAAAAGAGAGAAAACACTCATACCTAGAATCAAAATGAAAGGGGAAAGGTTATAAATAATACCACAGAAGTTGAAAACATCATAAGGGACTACTATGAGCAGCTCTATGCCAACAAAATGGAAACCTCGAAGACATAGACAGATTTCTAGAAAAGTACAGTCTACAAAAACTGAACCCAGAAGAACTGGAAACCCTAAAAAAAGCAATCACAAGAAAAGAAATGAAGAACTCATTAAGGGCTTCCCCAAAAATGAAAGCCCAGGACCTGATAGCATCTCCAATGAGTTCTGTCAACCTTCAAAGAAGAATTAACAACTATTCTTCTCAGATCTTCCAAAATATTGAAAAGAGAACTCTCCCAAATATTTTTATGAGACTAACATTACAGTAATACCAAAGCTGACAAAGATGTCACCAAGAAAGAAAATTATAGACCAATAACTCTAATGAACACAGATGCAAAAATTCTCAACAAAATATTAGTAAACCTAATTCAGCAATGCATCAAAAACATCATCCATCATGACCAGGTGGGATTCATCCAAGGAATGCAAGAATGTTTCAACATACATAAATCTATTAATGCTGTATACCATATCAACAAGAGCAACGAGGAAAAACCACATGATCATATCAGTAGATGCACAGGAAACTTTTGACAAGATCTAGCAACCATTTATGATTAAAAAAACTGTCCATAAAATGATAATAGAAAGTGCATACCTCAGCATAATAAAGGCCATATTTGAAAAACCCACAGCCAACATCTTACTCAATACGAAAAATTGAAAGCATTTCCTGTTAGGTCAAGAACAATGCAAGGTTGTCCACACTTATCACCGGTATTTGAAATTGTACTGGAGGTCTTAGCCAGAGCAAGTAGACAAGAAAAGGAAGTAAAAGGAATCCAAATTGGAAAGGAGGAAGTGAAATTCTCATTATTTGCAGATGACACGATTATATATACATATGTTATTACAGAGGCACAGATCAGTGGAATAGAACTGAATCACCAGAAATTTACCCACTCATATACAGTCAGTTAATCTATGACAAAGGAGCCAGAAACATTCTGGAATCAACAAATTTTGGCAAGGATGTAGAGAGAAGGAAACATGTTTGCATTGCTGGTGGGAGTGCAAATTGGTGCAGCCCCTATGACAAACTGAAGATGGAAATCCCACATTATCCCTTCATTCTACCTCTGGGCATCTACTCAAAAGATACTAAAGGATCCATCCACAGAGAAGTCTGTATCCTCATGTTTATTTTGCCCCTATTCACAATAGTTAAGAACTGGAAATTATGTAAGTGCCCAACACAGATTAATGGATAATGAAGATGTGGTACATATATTCAATGGAATACTACACAGCCCTGAGAAGTGATGAAACCCTGTCATTTGAATCAACATGGATGGAACTAGAGGGGATTATGCTAAGTAAAACAAGGCAAAATAAAAAAGGTAGAAATCAGATGACCTCACACATTGGTGGAGTGTGAATAGATATAACAAAGGAACAGTTGAAACAAAACCAACCCTGAAACATTTGCAACAGAAGTGAAGTTACCAAAAGGGAATGAGGCAGGCAGGAGCAAATGGTGGCGGAGTCCACTGGATACTGGTGAAGAACACTTGGTGATTTGGTGGATGGTATGGTGTGTTGAAATATATCTAGGACATGGGGAGCCTATACATGGGGAGTAATTTTAATGTGTCGAATAATTACTACAATAAAATAAGTCGAATGGAAAGAAATGATAATAGGTATTCCAGGAGGAAAAGGAAGGGATTACAGAAAAATTATTTAAATAACTGATAGCTGAGAACTTCCCAAACTTGGGGATAATTTAATATACAAGTTCATAAAGCTAGCAAATACATAATAATCTACATGCAAAAAGACTTATACCAAGACACATTCCACTAAAATTATTTATGAGTGATAAAGAATATTTAAGGAAGACAGGATAAATAAGTATGTATTGACCAATATTCTCATCAGGTTATCATCAGAAATTCTAAACACCAGACAGAACATATTGAGAAGACTAAAGTAAAATAGTAAAAAATTAAAATCTATCAGTTAAGAATACTCTATTCACCAAAGTAATCTGTCAGGAATTAAAGAAAAACAAAAACTTTCCTAAAAGACAAAAGTTGTAGTTTAGTTCACTGACATTAAGCCAACTTTACAAGAAATGTGCAAAAGATTTCTTCTATCTGAAATAGAGGCTAAAAATATGCAAAGCTTCCAACAAGGTAATAAGCAAAACAAAAGTGTTTATAGCACGAAAGTTAAAAAATCATTACTTGTGTGTACTTCAATTTGGTAAATGATAATAGTGTAAAGAGGGATAACATGACAACAAAATAGGATGGAATCTACAGAGGCAAATTAAGATGATATTATATCAACAGAAAAAGAGCTATTGAAACTATGAGACATTTTAAACAAACCAATGAAACTAAGAAAACTTAACTAAGATATTGAGCAGAAAAAAGGAGAAAACAGAAAATACTATAGAAACCTACTTAAATAAAATGATAGATACAAGGAAAAATAAACAATAGAGACAAAGCAACCAGAAAATAAAAATAAATGGCATCAATAAGGCCTCATGTATCAATAATCACCCTAAATCAAAAGGCCTGAACTAATTAATCAAAAGATTCCAAGTGGCTACATGGATTAGAAAAAACATGACACAACTAAATGCTGCCTTCAGGAGACTCATCTCAGGTCTGAGGAAAAACATAGACTTCAAGTGAGGTATTAAATGATACTACAAGCTAATTGCAACCAAAAGGAGGCAGGAGTTGCTATATACATACCAAATTAAAAAAATTTCCTGTCATAAAGATAAAAAGAGACAATGGTGGATATTATTATAAAATGATAAAAGGGTCAATGCACCAATAATATGTAATACCCTATGCAAAAGAAGTGAAACATCATTTAATGTACCTGTTGTCCATTTGTCATCCTTGGAGAAATGTGTATTAAGGCCATCAGCTTACTTTTAATTGCTTTTGTTGTTGTTGTTGTTGTTGAATTTTATGAGTTCTTTATATATTTGAGATATTAACCCCTTGTCAGAGGTGTGATGGGTAAATAAATTTTCCCATTCAGTAGAATGTCCTTTTGTTTTGATTCGAGTTTATTTCTCTGTGCAAAAGCTTTTTAGTTTCTTGTAGTCCCATTTGTTTATTTTGGATTTTACTTCCCATGCTATTGGAGTTGAGTTCCCAAAGTTATCTATTAAGTCCATGTCCTGTAGTGATCTGACTATGTTTTCTCCTATGTATTTTAAGGTTTTTGTTACTCCACCTAGTTTTTTAATCAATTTTGAGTTAATTTTTTGTGTATGGTGTTAGGTATTGGTCTAGTTTCAACCTTTTGTAAGTGGCTGTCCATTTTTCCCACCACCATTTTTGAAGAGACTATCTTTGCTGCATTGTTAGGTTTTGGTTCCTTTGTTGAAAATTGAATGTTTGTATATATGTGGGTTTATTTCTGGGCTTTCTATTATGTCCCTTTGATATGTGTTTCTGTTTCTATTCCAATCCCATGCTGTTTTGATTATTGTTTTGTAGTAGAGTTTGAAGTCAGGAAGCATGAGTCCTTTTTTTCCCCTCTCAGGATTGTTTTTGTTTTCTCTCTGAAGAATGTCTTTGGAATTTTGATGGGGATAGCATTAAATCTATATATTTCTCAGAACAGTATGACCATTTTGACTATGTAAATTATTACAATCTGTGACCATGGTTTACCCCTCAATTTCCTTGTGTCATCTTATATTTCTTTTAATGTCCTGTAATTTTCAGGGTATAGATACTTCACTTCTTTGGATGTTTATTTCAAAGTATTCAATTATTTTCAATGCAATTGTAAGTGGTACTGTTTTCTTGAGTTCTCAATCTGTATTTCCACTGCTACCATACAGAATTGCAACAATTTTTTGAATATTAATTTTGTAGCCTGCCACATTTATGTATTCATTTATTGTTTCTTAAAGCTTTTTATTTGAGTCTTTAGGGTTCTATCTATATATTACCATCTCATCTGCAGATAGTGATAATTTCACTTCTTTCTTTTCAGTTTTGGTACATTTTATATCTTTTTCATATATCATTGCATTGACCAGGCTCTCCAGTAATACACTAAATAATACAGATGAGATTGAACATCCTTGCCTTTTTTCTGATCTTAGAGGAAAAGCTTTCAGGTTTTATTCCATTGCGTACAATGTTGGCTGTGAGTTTGTTATAAGTAGCCTTTATTATATTGAAGTACATTCTTTCTATACCTATTTTAGAGAATTTTAATATAAAAGGGTATTGAATCATGTCAAATACTTTTTCTACATCTTTTGGAGCAATCATCTGGGTTTTCTCCTTTTTACTGATGTAGTGTATCACATTTATTTATTTGTATATGCTGAACCATTCTCGAATACCTAAAATAAATCCTACTTGTTCATGGTGTATTTAATATGTTATTGAATTCTATTTGCTAGTATTTTTTGAGGATTTTCGCATCAATATTTGTCAAAGATAGTTTTCTGTAATTTTCTTTTTTGGTGTTGTTTTTATCTGGTTTTGGAATCAGTGTAGTCTTGACATGAAAAAACTGAGTTTGTCATATTCTTCAATGTTTTCAATATTTAAGAAGATTAGTATTGATTCTTCCCTGAACTTTTGTCAAATGTACTGATATAACCATCTGTTCCAGGGCTTTTGCTTTAGGGAATATTTTTAATTACTGTTTTAATTTCCTTATTTGTGATTGATCTGTTAATGGATTTTAATTCTTCTTGGTTTAGTCTTAGAATGTTGTATGTTTCCAGGATTGTGTCAGTCTCTTCTGGCTTATCCAATTTGTTGCCATATATAGTTGTATGTAATATTCTCATATAAGCCTCTGTATTTCTGATGGATCTTTTGTCATTATTCCTCTTTCATTTATGATTCTCTTTACTCGAGTCTTCTTTCTCCTCTTTTTGTAAGTCTGGGTTATTCCCTCAAAAAATGAAATTTTGGTTTCATTTATTTAGTGGATAGTCTTTTTAATGTTTATTTCATTTATTTCTATCCTGTTTTATTATTTTGTTCCTTCTATTGGACTATTTTGTTTCCTTCATTTTCTAGTTCCTTTATGTGAAGGTTTAAGTTTTTTTATTTGTGACCATCTCTCTTTTGTTAGCTTCTTCAGTGGGAAGACTACTTTAACTGAGATGAGTATAGCAGTTACTGCTTTTTGAGATTCAACATTGTCTTTGAGTACTGTTCCACATCCATTCACTTTAAATCTGTGCTTGTCTCTAGAGCTTAAGTGAGCTTATTGGAAGTAGCATATAGTTGGGTATTGCTTTTTAATCCATTTACTTTTTGATCAATTATTGATATTTGAGGACTTACTACTGTCATTTTGATTTTTGCTTTCTGGGTTTTATTTATCTATTTATTACCTTGTTTATACTTTTTAGAGTTTCTTCTTTTATTTAGATAAGAGAGCCTCTTTTAATGTTTCTTTTAGTGGAGTACTATGGTATCAAAATATTTCACCACTTGTTTGTTGGATAAATCTTATTCTCCCTCAAGTTTGCAAGTTTTGCAGGATATAGTATTCTTGGCTGGTACAGTTTATCTTGTAACATTTAAAAAATTATTCCATTCTCTACTAGTCTGTATTTTTTTCTGCTGAGAAAACTGAGGATATCTTGATAGCTTGATGGAAGTGTCTTTATATATTATTTCCTTCTTTCCCTCTGGCCGCCTTTAGAATTATTTGTCTTGACTTTTGATAGTTTCACAATTATATGTCTTGTTTTTTGCATTTAAATAACTGGGTGCTCTCTTGCCATCATTGACTTGTATGTTCATTTATTTCCTTAAGTTTGGGAAGTTTTCAGTCATTATTTCTTTTGATATATTCTCTGTTCTCTTATTTTTCTCTTCATCTTCTTGGATAGCCATTATTCTTATGTTGGCTCCCTAATTGTGTCAGATATTTCTCTGAGTGTTTCTCCATTTTCTTTTTGCATTTATTTTCTCTTTTTACTTCCATCTGGCTCTTTTGTACATTGTTATCTTCTAGATCACTAAACCTTTAATCCATTTATTCATTCTATCCTCATAGCTTTCTATATTATTCTTAATTTCATTCACTACATCATATATCTGTCAATTCCTTTTGTAGAATTTCAGTTTCTGCCTTCTGTTCCTTAAATGTATTTTTGAGGTCATGGACTTGGTTTTTGAGTTATATTTTATATCTCTGACTTTATGATTTCCACTTTGAATTCTTTTTCTGAAAATAGGAACAAAACTTTCTGTTTGCAAAATTGGTTTCTTGAGAACTCTCATATTTTTCGTATTTCTATTACATTTTGAAGTTTTGAAGTTTGCTGAAGTCTTTTTTAACCCACTGTGTATGTCCTTGTTGAAGGGCTGCTAGATTTTTTTTTGCCAGGGGATACTATCATTTTATTTTCTATCTGTGTCACTTACGGACTTTCTTAGTATAATTTTTACAGTGTCGGGGCATAGAGGATGGCTGTTCAGTGGAGAAGGGGTACCTGGTGTAGGGGAGAAGAACAGCTGTTGTTAACTAGCTCAGGCAAGGGACTTGATTTTTTGGCTACACTCCGGTGGGTTCTCCTCTCTGAGGTACCAGAACTGAGTATAGCAGCTCTTAGGCTGTGCCCCTAGAATGTCTCTCTGCTGGAGCCTGAGTCTCAAGAAGCAGGGATGGAGATACAGTTTTCTCTCCTCACTGCTCCTAGATGTGTTACTCCATAGCTTTTCTCTTTGAGATTTTCTCAATCAAGGGTCCTCAGCACTGCTAGCTCCATCCTCCACTGCCCTGCCAACACTCAGACTGTGCTTTAAGCAGCATTTCTGGATCCTGAACTTTTGGAGGCTTTGACCAGTGCTGCAAACCAGAGCTGAATCTGCTGTTTTGTGCTGGTGCTCCTTCCAGACCCAGGGCACCATAACATGTGCTCTCTCTCATCCACATTTCTGACTCCAAAATACAACTTCATCATCTCCATAGATCTTTCCCATGCTGAGGAGGTGCTCAGGTATCTGTTATCATGTCAGAGATCTCTCCACTAATGCCATCTATGGAATAATCCCATGTCTTCCCCAGATGCTATTCAGGGAACAACTGCTACTACTACCATCTCCCCTTATCCTCCCTTAATTTTTATTTAATTCTGTTTCTTACTCTTCTTCCATGAGAGTCACCTCTATGTTCTGGTCTTCAATTATGAGACAAGTTCCTCTGTAACACTGTACCTTTTATTGAGTTTTTCTTGTTTATTTTCAATTAATTGACTTTTTATTTATGAAATTTCTGTTGTTTTATTGTCTTAATATCCTTGGTAAAATACTCCTTATAATTTTTCACTTTGTTTCATGAAGTCTTCAATTTGCTTGTTAATAGCTGATTGTGCTTTCTGTGTATTATTCAGCTATTTATAACTATTATTTGAAGTATTTGTCTGGTAGTCTCTCCCAATCAATATATTTCTTACCTGGGGATTTCTTTGCATCATTCTCTCTTTGGTCCATTTCTTCTTTGGGGGTGACTTAGTTTTTGGAATTTTTTCCTGTTTTTCATTTAGCACTATGGCTTTATTTTTCTTTTTTTATTTCTTTCTAATTGTTGGCTACTGTTAGAAATTGTGTATGGTGTGGCAGTAGTGGTCATTGTGTCCTCCCATAGTGTAGATGCAGGGTCTTTATTTTGTTCCCAGGATGGACTGTCTTTCTATTCTGTGCACCACTGCTGCTGGATGGCCTTAATGGGCTATGGGTCACTGTAGTTTGCCAGCTTATTTAATGGATATGGGTTTGGTAACTCTCTTACCTGTGTGCTCTCACTAATGGAACCTCTTTAAGCACTGAAGGTTACCAGAACTTGGCATTGTAGGCAGTGCAGACAGTGGCGTGATTGGGTCCTCTTTCTCACCTGTGCACTACTGCTGCTTGGAACCAACATACTATTTAAAGGTCTAAACAGAGTAATTACCTATACAAAACAAATAGCAGATTAACAAATCAGAAATGAAAATATATACTATTCTCTGCTAGCAGATGATAAAATTTTATATGTGGAAATTTTAAAGATTACACACAAGTTAGAAATAATAAATGAATTTTAAAAAGTTTCACATACAAAATCAACGTATCAGAATCAGTTAATTTTCTATATACTACCAATACATTATCCAAATTGAAATACACTATTTGTATAACATAATAATAAAACATTTAGTAATAAACTAACCAAGTGTCTAAAAGAATGGTGTGATGTATTAAAAGTACTGATGAAAGAGTGATTCTAAATAAGGACACAATATCCTGATAGATTATCACTTAACATTGAAGGAATAATAAAGAGCTTTCCAAGCAGACAAAAAAGTAATTCATCACAACAAAACCAGACATAAGAAATACTAAAAGAATTTTTATATAATGAAATGAAAACTCACTTAAAAGTAATGACGTCAAAATATTAAATGTGGGAATAAAGAGATAAAATGCAGATTTCAGAATGAACTTAAGATTTTCTTTCACATTAAAATAGGCAATGAACATACCCCCCAAGGTAACCTCAAGTAAAACCTTACAGAAAGAAAAGAAGAAAATGAAAATGAAAGCCAGTCACAACATAAAGGCTTTCAAAACACTTAAGAGGGAAAGAAGAACAAAGGTACTGTCTGAAAGAGCACCTATACAACAATTAGCAAGGTGTCAATATCTTCATTAGAGACTTTATATAGTATATATATATAAATAATATATAAAATGACCCTAATTATAATGGATTTAATTGACCAATCAAAAGGAACAGTGTAGGTAAACTGATTAAAACACAATCCAAAATTATGTTGCATGCACAAGACTCATCACATTTAATCAATAAACATAGGCTCAATGTCAGTGATTGAAAGAAATTCTTAAAAACAAATGATAACCTAAGAAAATAAGGACAACCATACTTATGTCATAAAATAAAATTTCAAGTAAAGATGGTAGCAAAACACGTATATTAACATAAAATAATAATTATGTGGTCTGTTCAGTACAAAGAAATAACTTATATAAAAATGTATGCACTCAATAAAAAAGTACCAACATACATAAAACAATTATAAACAGAACTACAGAGAGACATCAACAGCAATGAAATAAAAATAACAGACCTCAACATCCCACTTATAACAATTGACAGGTAGACAAAGCAGAAAATTAACAGGGAAGCAGCAGCCTTAAATGACAAAATAAAGAACAGGTGGGTTTAAGTCATATTTACAGAACTCTATGCACCAATTTCAGATTCTACATTTTTTTCTCAAATACTTGTGTAGGATTCTCAAGGATAGACCATATTTTGGGAGCAAAAACATGTAACAACAAATTAACAAACTTTGGAACCACACCAAGTAACTTTTCCTATGATAACATCATAAAACTTTTCTACAAAAACTTTTAGATAGAAAAAAAAGTTGGAAAATTTGAATATATGTGAGGTTAAACAATATACTTCTAAATGACATTGGCTGAAAGAGGAAATAACAGAAGAAATTAAAAAGTACTTCGAGACAAACAAGAATGAAGACACAATCTATCAGAACTTATGGATGAACAAAAGCAGTATTAAGAGGAAAGTTTATTGCAATCCAGGTTTACCTCAAGAAAGAAGAATAACCACAAATAAACTCCTGATACTAATCTAGAGGGACTAGACAAAGAGGAACACGAAGACAAAACTCAGTAGTAAGAAAGCAATAAAAATCTGTGGAGAAATAAATGAAATAGAAATTGAAAATTAATTTCAGAAGATAAATTAATTTAATGCTGATTCCTTAAAGAATAAATAGAACCAGCAAACACTTGAACAGGTTCACTAAGAAAAAATAAAACTTTCTTAAGTTGAATCAGGAATAAAAGGGGAAAATTTATAATAGATACTTTCTGAAATACAAAGCATAATAAGAGACTGCTTTGAACAGATATCTGCCTACAAACAGTTGACCTAAAAGACATGAACAGTTTTTAGAAAAATACATATTACCAAGACTGAGTAAGGAAAAAAATGGAAAAACTGAACAGACCTATCACAATAAAGAAAATTGAAGAAGTATTCAAAAGCCTCCCCCAATATAAAAGTTCAGGACCAGATGGCTGTCCTAGTGACTTTCACCAAAAGTTCACAGGATAATTTATACTCATTATTCATAAAATTTCCAAAAAAATGTGAAAACTTTCAAACACTTTCAATGAGGCCAGCATTACTCCAATGTCAAAAGCTGAAAAGGACGTCACTATGAAAGAAAATTACAGATTGATACTTTTAATGAACATAAATGCAAAATTCCTCAACAAAGTATTAGCAAATTAAATCCAAAACTCATTAAAAAGATCAAGTGCAATGTACTGAAGGAATGCAAAGCTGGTTCAGTTTTGAAAATCTATTTATGCAACATACCACATCAATAAAAACAAATAGTATTGTCATATGAATAGATGAAAGGAAAGCATTTATAAGATTCAATACCCATTTATGATAAAAAATCTATGCAAATTGGGATTAAAGAAATATACCTTGACATAATAAAGGCCATATATTATAAACACCCAGCCAAAATCATACTCATTAGTGAAAAGCTGAAATAGTTTCCTCTTAGATTAGGAAAGAGACAAGGCTATCCAATCTCATCACTGCTATTTAGCATTATAATGGAGGTCATAGTGAGAAAAATTAGACAAGAAGAAATTCAAATTGGAAAAGAAAAAAACAATAATATCACTATTTGTATATGACATGATAATATGCACAAAAATACTAAATAGTACATTTAAAAACTACTAGAATAATCAATATGTATAGCAAAGCAACAGGTAACAAAATTAATATATAAAATATTTTGCAATTTTATATGTAAGCAATATGAGAGATGATAACAAAATCAAGGAAACCATGTTGTTTGTAATAGAAAAGTCTCTTCAATACATGATACTTAGAAAACTGTACAGCCACTTGCAAAAGTAAATTGAAACTAGATCACTCTTTAACACTATACAAAAATTAATTTGAAAAGTATTAAAGGCTTATATGCAATGCCTGAAAGTCTAAAATACATAAATGAAAACAAAGATGATATTCTTCATAACAATCAATTCAGTTATTTGGGGACACAACACCAATGGTAAGAGAAACAAGTAAAAATAAACAAATTGGCACATATCAAATAAAATAACTTCTGTAAAGCTAAGGAAACCAACACAAAAAACAAAAATGAAACCTACTGATTTGGAGAAGATATAAGTACATCATACATCAGATTAGGGTTGATCTCTAAAATATATAAATAACTCATACAAAATGAACAAAAATAAACAAAAAACAACCCAATTTAAAAATGAGCAAAAGATCTGAAAATATACTTCTCCAAAGTTAAAAATGCTCAACATAATTTGTTATTAGGGAAATGCAAAGCAAAACACCAATGACATACCTCCTCAAACCTGTGAGAATGGTCTATATCAAAATGACTGGAAGTCAGAAGTGTTGACAAAGGTGCGTAGAAAAAGAAACTCTTTAAACTGTTGACAGAAATATAAACTAGTACAAACTTTATAGAAAATAGTATGGAAATTCCTCAAAAAATTGAAAAATGGAATATCATTTATTCCAGCAATTCCACTTCTAGGTATATAAAGAATATAAAACAGTAATCTGAAATGATATATGCACCCTTATGTTTATAGGAGCACAATTCATGATATCCAAAACAGAATCAACATAAATGCCTCTCAACAGAGAGTAGATGAAGAGAATATGATAACTATATACTCAATGAAATACACTTTGCTGTGAGAATAAGTGAAATCCTGCCATTTGCAATAACTTGCACAATACTTGATCTGATTATGCTAAGAAGATTAAGTCAAATAAAAATGCCTGATATTTTCACTCATGTGTAATGTAATGAAGCATACAAACTGAAGACTGTACAAAAGTATCTTATACCCTGAAATGAAGATTGTAATTACCAGAAGTGGGAGGTGGCTGGGGAATGAAAAGGTGTGTGAAGGGAAGAGAACTGTTAGTGATATATGACACTAGAACTCAGGTGTTGGATGCAATGTGTAATGCACATGAATAGAGCATGAATCTATACTATGGAGATTTATATAGCATTGAAAAAAATGAAATACCAATAAAATAAGAAGAGTAATTTTTATCGACTGATACCAAGGACTCCACCACCCCCTCCACTTTGCTACTCCTCAAACCCCATCAACCCCACCAAGTGCTCCTGAACCACATTTTTTCCACCACCAGGACCCCTTACAAATCTGAACAAAATTAAGAAAAGATTTTGAAATCATAGCAGATAGAGATACATGGAAGAATCAATCAGGATTTTTGGCCTGTTCCCCAAGGAAAATGGAAAATGCTGTGTGCATCTGGTCCTTATTAAAGAGACTAATATGTGAAATGAAATCAGAAACTGCTTGATACCAAATGAGTTATCATTACTCAAATCAATTAAAACATCATTTACCAGCAGTTCATGGCCTCACGAGTGAAAATGAAAGCATTCAGGAGAGGAATGAGCAGATCTTCCTCCACCAGCTCACCTTCTCCACAAGACCAGTGAGTGATAGGGGAAGCATTCAGAACAGGATTAAAGACATGCATCCACACCAGTCCACCAGTGCAGGAAGACTGGAAGTGGACAAATATTGGCCTGAGTGA
Source organism: Solenodon paradoxus (assembly GCA_004363575.1). NCBI lineage: Eukaryota > Metazoa > Chordata > Mammalia > Eulipotyphla > Solenodontidae > Solenodon > Solenodon paradoxus. The sequence continues at coordinate 395,253 of RJWH01001057.1, forward strand.
TCCAGAGGTCTCTGAGCAGAACCATGACATCTCTGCATAAGCGACAGTAACTGCTGCTGAAATGAGCAACCCAGTTCACTAGTGTGGCTTATCCCTGCACATAGATGCTAAAGAGCCCACAACTGCCATACCACCCACAACTGCTGTACCACACACAATAGCCCATAGCTTTCATCACCTAATAAATATACAAAATAGAAAAATAAAACATCAGTGTCTGTTGCGACCTGTGTGGCTGATCAAACAGGTTCCCAAGGGGAGGGCACAAGAGCTTAAAGAAAGACAGATCACATACATCTAGAAAAAAGTGGGGACCAGATGGGACACCGCTCTCTTGATACAGGGTTGGGTTACAATGAGGTAATGAGAATGTAGTAAAGCAAAAAAAGACTGAAAACATTAGCTTAACTGCTATCAGGAACATTTGAGCATTTGAGGCTTAGCTGCAGTCTTGTTATCTGCTTTTAGCTCTGCTAACATCTGAGAACTTCTGCCTCGGAATATTATGCAGAGGCAGGCATGAAACAGTTCGCTCCCTAAATCTCCCCTTTTTATTATTTTAATAAACAGAGGCAGTAAGCATAAGGAAAACCAAATGTGTGCAACAGGACTTGAGTTCTGCCTGTACCTCACTTCTGACAATTTCTTCTTCACCTCCTGACGAAGCAAAGTTCTCAATACACAGTTATGGTGCTCTGTTTTGCACCCCCTGCGACTGTGTCTGTCTTAGGTTAGTCCCCTCTAGGGCTCTTACCCATCATTGAGCCTTATGGAGGTCACAAAGTGTCATATTTCTGCATTATGACAGAAATTCCAAGAGGACTAGGTCACATTTTGCTGGCCAAGGTGGAAGAAGCTCTATGCAGTCCTGGTTCTATTTGGCTTACACAGCCAGTAGAAAATGCTCAATTATTTAAAAAGGAGAAGGGAACTGTATGCTCTGTGTTCCGCCTCTGATTTAATTTCTAATAACAGGCTATGAACATGCATCCTAGTCTGATTCAGCTCTGGTCGGACTTGAAGGCAGACTAAGGAGAAAACACACAAGAATAACAAGAACATGTCAATAATTCCTGTTAGGTATCAAAGAGTATGTTCAAACAATTTAAAAGGATAAAAATCTTTCAAATCATTAAGTAATTGTTGAGTCAAATGAGCAGGACGAACTATGGAGACGTTGGATTCCTGGATATTAGGGATTTCAGCTTACACCTAATGAAAGTTGAGGCTAATATTTACATGATACATACTCCTAAAGGGTGAGATTTATTTGAGTCTAATCCCATCGGCAGCTGTTCTAGTGAACCTAAGTGATACAGAGGTAAGTAAATTTTACATGGCATAGGAGTTGTTGGTAAAATTTTATCAACTCTAATTGGTCCCCAAGGCTCATCACCACACATTCTAAAGCATTTAATTTAGCTTCCAATGTTGCATCTATACATTCTTGGGAGCTAAGGGCAATTGAGGTATTATGGGCCAGGGCACTGACAAAATGGGCATCTTGAATTCTCTGCGCCAACACTATAGAGGCAGTGACAGCAGAAGCAACAATAGTAATGACTGTAACAATTCCAGCTATGAGGAACCCTGTGGCTCTCTTGGACCCGGTCAGAACTCTGTGAAGTTCTTCTACTGCTAGAAGACCAGCATCCTAATAGCAAGGACCTGAAAGATTAACAGGAAACATAACAAAAGAAGGTTGATGGGCAACTAGCAAATCATCTTGTTCATTAAATTGAGAGATACAATTCGTCAAATTACAGTTTACGCAAGAAACGGTATGTAAGCTGGAAGCAGAAAAAGTTATGTTGATGTCACCTGCCACAATAGTGTAGGGGGGCGAAACACAAGCCTGGAGGCTATAGGAAAACTTGGTGCTATCTCAAGTACCCAGAGTGGTGAAGTTTACCAAGCACAGAGCTGCCATTAAGCGCCAAATTTCTTTCTGCATATGATCACCATGAGTAAAAATGATAGTCACAATTCCTCCAGCACATGTAAGAAAATGGTGAGAATGATCTGAATCCACTCTATGGGACCAATCAAACACTGAGTAATCAGTTCCCATGACATTAAGTTCAACAGGAAATGGATATGCACATTCAAGCCATGGAGGAAATACTCCCAATTCTACTTCGGTGCTGTTAGGACAGTAGGAATGGGAGGATGATGCTGTGGAACTACCCACAAGGTATTAGAGAAATTCCATTTAGAGATAGTCTGCATGTATTTAAAGAGGTCCCAAGGACCAGTTAAATTAGCAACCTTGCCTCCTCCATAATATATCTGATTTTCTGGAGTCAGTTGGAGATAACTGGTTTTAGACTGAGAATAAAGGCAAATAGGAACAGAATAGCTTAAAGCAGAGAAGTTAAAGCCTCCTCGAGACTTTGGGGTGATATGAATAACAGATCAGTCTCCCATCATTTGCGTGTCATTGGTATCCATCAGAATAGAGGGACCATTCTATGATGCTGGAAAAAACATGGAAGGGTCTGAGAAATAGGCGCAATAAAGCTCCCCCTGGTTCTTCGTAACCAGTATACTTAGCCATAGCAAAAGTAGCATGTCTCTTCTTCAAGATGAACAGAGTCAAAAATTTCTTTTTCCTTCTTCTTACTGTCTTACTGGGGTAAAATGGCTTCCAACTTGTTCTAATGCACAGACAGATTTTCTGCACCTTCAGGAAAAACACAAGCATGTCCTCGTTCCCACATAATAATTGGATCGGGCCCATGTCATTGCCCCGTGATGAGATCTTTCTACCTAAACAATGCCATGGCTTTCTGAGTCAGTGCTCCAAAATTTCATTGGCAGCAGCCATGCCTTGATCATCACAATTTAAAAAAATTTAAGTAAAAAGAGCTAAATTCAATTTCTTGGAGGGTGAGGGTGTAAAAACCTCTAGGTCTCCCCCTTTTTGTTTTTCTAATTGTGTTTTGAGAGATCACTTTTCTCTCTCCACAATAACTTCTCCCTGGGAATTATGAAGAATTCCAGTCTTGTGTGAAATGCCCAACAGCTTACAAATCCTTTGAAAACTAGCAATGTTATAAGTAAAACCATTGTCAGTTTTGATTTCACTAGGCTTCCCCACACTGGTAAATGCTGTTAAAAGTGAGTAATAACATGCTTAGCACTTTCTACTGTTTGACAAGTTGCAAACCTATAGTTATAGTATGTGTCTACAGAGACATGAACCCATTGCATTCTGCCGAACTCTGGAATGGGGGTAACATCCATTTGTCAGAATTGATTACTGGGACTGATTTAATGGAAAGCTTTGTGAATGATCTTGAAGCTCTCAACATCCTACAATATCTGAGGCTGATAGTTGGCACCCTGATTGCTGTTTTACCTGTATCAGTTTTGCTTTTGTTATTGTTCTGTACGGTATGGAGAATTAGCCATAAAATCTGAATTCCTACCCAGATGAAGATGGCTGTGTTTATCACTGTTGTTACTGCTCAAGCTGTAAAACAAAAAAAACTTATTAAAAGAATAAAAAAAGGAAAATTGTTCGGGGCAGAAAATAGAGCAAGGTCGGGGGAAGTGGCAGAACATCAAGGACACGGGGCCCAGAGTACCTGGCAAAATGTTAGAGTTAGGAGCAGCGTTCTTGTAACTGTTTCACTCCCTGAAGCAAGATAGACACAGTTATGAAGTTCCAGAGCAAAGCCTGCATTAGTAAATCCAATGTAACTATAAACTTGCATTGGTTTATTTATCTCTCTTAGGTCCTGCAGCAATCTCCATTTTTCTGATTTTTCATGGATGACAAAGATAAGAGTATTCCAAGGACTTAAAGTTTCTTGAATATGTCCTGCATTTAACTGCTGTTTTACTAAGAGCTCTCTAGTCTGCAATTTGTCTCCGCTTAGGTCCTGTCCTTAGGACACAAAGGATGAGACTCAAGCATCTCCACTAAAGACAGAGTAAAGGAGGAAGTAGAACCATACATATTACAGGCTGTCTTAAGCCCTTTTAGTGTCTTAAAGGAGAAAAGGTCATGATAACATAAAAACTGTCCTGAATTGTTGGGATCAGTCCTCTCAATCACAGGGTACATGGAAAATCCTGTGATGTCCTTCCCTCTTTCTGAAGCTTATCTCAGTGACTTCTGTAAAGGAGACATTGCCTTTTCTCCATCCTTTGGTTGTTCATATAGAACCCCTTATGCTGACACCTTTGACCTAATTTCCATCTTTTCAGGAGGAATCTGAACTACAGTAGTAACTCACCTCTGATTTTGTAAAGACAGTGAGGAAAGTTGCTGCAACAACTCTGCTCTGGGGGGTCCTCTTCCTCCTCTAAAAATACATTTTCCCTAATAGTCTCCAGCCTGCTTTCCTTTACCAATCTTCTAGTTCCCCAGCCATGTCAGATGGCAATGCTTCATTCTCACCCTCACTCTGGAATTCTTCAGCCGATGAGGTGGGTGGAAGCATGGCATAGCCTTCTACAGCAGCCACTAAGTACTCACACTTGCCTGCAGTCTTTATATCCTCTCTCCGAGAGTCAAGTGAATCTCATATTAAAGCCCAAAGAGTAAAAGTAGTAATGGAAATACTTTGTGGGCCCTCAGTAGTATAGTGATGTTGCAACTGCTATCCTTCTTTCATCCAAGTAGCCTCATTTATGGTCCCTTTCTCAGGAAACCAAGGGGAAATTTGCTGTATAAAATTTAAGAATTGCTCTATCTGTGCAGTACGAATCTTGTTACACTTAGTTGATGTCATAGACTTCAATATCTGCACATAAAGGATTCTCTCCAAAGAACCTGCATTCATCATTTTTATACCATGTGACATTTAATATGCTCCTACCTGACCTTGGACCTTATCCAGCATGTCCGTACACCTTCAGGAGCAGACTGTCATCCTCTTATAGTTCTTCCATTCTCAGGTCCCTGTTTGGGTGCCACCTTACTGCGACCCACGTGGCTGGTCGAAAAGGTCCCTGAGTGGGGGCTACAGGAGCCTAAAGAAAAGACAGACGACATTCATATAGAAAAGCCAAGACCAGGTGGGACACTGATCTCTGTCTGAGAAGCAGTGACCTCAAGTCTGGCTCCTTGATTTATTTTAAAGGGCTGGGATACAACGAGATAATGAAAATAAAACAAATAAAGAATGCAGGCATTTAACTCTACTGCCTCTATCAGGAGCACTTGAAGGTATAGCCACATTTGAAGGTCAAAGTTCAGCCGCAGTTTGCTGTTATCATCTTGTAAGTCTGCTGATTTGCGAGTACTTTTGCCTTGGGAAACTGCAGAAGTATTAAGAAAGCAGTTCACTCTTTAGATTTAGCGAGAGAGAAGAAAATATTCTACATGAAATGGGAAACAAAGGACACATACAGAAGTTTAATAAGTTTGTATATTAGGTTTGAAGGGACGTTATTGGAGGATGTTAAATGAGAGCAACTGAGAGGTTAAACGAAAGGGAGAAAGCCAGGATTTCAGCAACTAGGAGACTGGTGGAATTGTTCACTATGAGTAGGTAAGAATAGAGATAGGAAATATCGGGGCAGGAGGTTCTGTTTTGTGGGTCTAAATTTGACATATCTATTAGATGTCCAAGTATAATTGTGCAGAAATCAGTTGATATACAAGTTTAAGGTTTCTATATAACTTTTGGAGTTGTAAAGATGGCATTTTTAATGTTATGGATTCAGATGATATTAACTGGAGAAAGAGTACATATAAAGAAAATACAATGTCCAGGGAAATCACTCCCCTAATTCAAAACTTAAAGCTTGAATGTAAAGCTAGGAACCTGACACAGGGATTTAGAAAACCAGACAATTAGGAACAAGAAAAATCAGAGAATGCAAATTATTGGTAACTAAACAAGCAAAAAAGTATATGAAGAACTAGGGAGCAATGAATTACTTCATGCACTACCAGAAGATGGACGAGATAAAGACAGAGAAGTGACCATTGATCAATTGATTATCGACAACTTGGTAACCTTAATAAAATTCATTTTAGTAATATGCTGCTCATGGAAGTCTGGTTGAAGGATGTTAGAGAAATAATGTGAGTGACTACAAATAACACCACTTAGCTGCGTGCAGGTGTGTCTGTGTGTATGTGTATGTGTGTGTGTGCGTGTGTGTGTGTGTGTGTGTGTGTGTGTGTGTGTGTGGAGAAACATCAGAGGGTCATAGGTGGAGGAAGGAATGAGATATTAATCACATTGTTCAATATCAAAGAATTAATGGAAATACATTTTTTTCAAAGTGAGAGATATAAGTAGAAAATGGTTTTATGCTGACAGTAAAGATCCAATTAAAGTAAAATAAATTATAGATGCAGGTATAAACGAGAACTTCAGGAGTAAAGGTCCTGAGAAGAAAGAGAGTAAAATCTAGAGCACATATGTAGGAAACTTTAATGGAAGTAAGAAATTCTCTCCTATTACATGAAAGAAAGTAGAAAGAACACAACAGTTGATTTGACAGTTTAAATCATGGTAAGTTAAATACATTTTTTATGATTTTTAATTTTTTATTAGAAAAATGCATCTTCTTGGATTAAATATTCATTGGGTGTATACTATGTAAAATATTGTTCAATTTATCTCTTGTCTACCTTCAAAAAATTGTGTTACTCTAAGTATTGGCAAATATTTACTGGATTCTATCTATAATTAATATTAAGAGCTTCATGGGGCTAAGGACTGTGTTTTCTTCATCTTCGAATACCCCTTTGAATACCCCTACTATATTGCTTAGCAACTCACAGTATTTATTCAATATGATATAGTAGAACAAAGAGACAACCTTTGGAATCAGGTTGTTTTGTGTCTAATCAAGGCTCTGACATGTATTAGCTCTATTTTATATTAGAAAAAATAATTTATGTATCCAAGCTTCAGTTTCTACATTCATAAAATGGAAATAGTATCTTCAGAGTTATTGTGAGGATGAAATAATATAATGTATTTAAGCAAGTTGGTTATTACAGTGCTTGAAACACAGGAGAGTTTTATTTGCACAGTTTTAAAATCTTCATGATGTCAACATACATAACATGTCCAAACGAAAGTCATTGTGATATCTCAGATTGCAGATTTAGGAAGAGATATGCATAATCAGCTATCCAAGCTGGTATCAGCTAGTTTCAGCATACCACTGAAGTGGCACAATAAATAACATTTAATATTCTCATTGTTAAATATACCCAGTTACTGTTGAAAAGAACAATACATTGCCATTTGTTTGCATTTACTATTATGTGTGAATTTTATCAGAAGCTTTATAATATTTATGGCAACAGTGTGACCTGGAATTTGAAGAGAAACATGCATAGCTGACTCAAATTTCCATCTTCTGTTGCAAGAAACAAATGACTAACAATCCATAAGTCTTTTCTGGAGCAACAGATTAGAACTGACTATAAAACACAGTCATTATTCCAGATTATTCCATTTAGCATAATCACCTCCAGATCCATTCAAGTTGTTGTAAAGAAACAAAACAAATGACCATACAAATCTCTACAAAGTGCACAGGACACAAGACACTAGCTGGTAGGGGGTAAGGTAAAAAGAGAAAGAAAGAATGAGCAAGATAGTGGTAAGGTGCAGTAGGACTCTAGTAGTAGATGTCATGTGAAATGAACATAGACTAAATTTTGAATTCAATATCCCAAAACCATATAGCAATGTAAATAAAATAAATAAAACAACATAAAATACAGTCTTCATAGTAGACAACTTAGAAACAAAATTGAGTATGTATTTGAGGAGGTCTTACTGAGGTCTAAACTTAAGGAGGTTTTACTGATGCTTACAGAGATGAATTTTTGACTGGAAAATTAATTTTTTGATGCAAATCTTTGATGGGCTTTAAAATGTCAAATGCATTGATAAAAGGGATGATATCCTTTAATGCTAGAATAGCATTCCATTTTCTAGAGTATTTTCAGTAATATATTGAAGCAAAGATATTGGGTTTAGAATGGAAGTATAATTGAAATTTCTATATACATGAGTTTATGCAATTTTTTAATTCAGGATAATAGATCAGATATCTATCTTTGAATTCTGTGCTACCTTTATGGAGCCAAGTTTCTTTATCTTTCAGTGATACAGAAGCTATGAGCAAATTATACTTTGATACACACTATGAATTTGGTTATTACACTAAGATTCTTGATTTCCATTGTTGATAGTTCATGTTGCATGAAAATATGCATGTAAATTATTAGCAAACAGTGCCAATATAACAATCAAGTGCTGTGTAAACCAACAGTGAATGAGAGTTTCCTTTTCTCCACATCCACTCCAGCACCTGCTGCTTCCTTTTTTTTTTTTTGGATCATAGCCATTCTTACCGGGATAAGATGGTATCTCATTGTTTTGATTTGCATTTCCCTGATGATAAGAGAAGTAGAACATCTTTTCATGAACCTGTTGACCGTATGTATGTCATCCAAGTAGAGGAATCTATTAAAGCCATCAGACCATTTATGACTGGTTTGCTTATTTTTTTTATTCTCTAATTTTATGAGTTCTTTGTAAACTTTGGATATTAATCCTTGACTGAGGTGTGATAGGTAAATATATTTTCCCAATCAGTTTGATGCCTGTTTTTTTTATGTGAGTCTGTTTTGTTGTGTAGAGTCTTTTTAGTTTGATGCAACCCCATTTGTTTATTTTGAATTTTACTTGTCCTGTGATGGGAGTTGAATTCCCAAAGACATCTCTTCAGTTTATGTCCAATTAAGTTTTGCCTAAATTTTCTTCTATGTATCTTCTGGTCTTACACATCAGTCTTTAATCCATTTTGAGTTGATTTTTGTGTATGTTGTTAGGTAGTTGTCTAGGTTTCAACCTTTTGCATGTGGCTGTCCAGTTAGCACAGCACCATTTATTGAAGAGACCATCTTTGCCCCATTGTAAGTTTTTGGCTCCTTTGTTAAAAATTAGATGTCCACATATATGTGGGATTATTTCTGGACTTTCAGTTCTGTTCCACTGATTTGATTTCTATTTTTATTCCAATACTACAACGTTATAATTATTACTTTGTAGTAGAGTTTAAAGTCAAGGAGAATGGCTCCTCCATTGCCCCCGCAAGGATTGATTTTGCTATACTTTGTTGTTTGCTGTTCCAAATAAATTTTGTGATTTCTTTTGTTCTAAATCTGTGAAGAATGTCTTTGGAATTTTGATGGGGATAGTATTGAATCTGTATTTTGCCTTGGGCAGTATGGCCAGTTTGATTATGTTAGTTCTTCCAATCCAACAGCATGGAATATCTTTCCATTTGTGTCATCTATTTCTTTTAGAAATATCCTACAGTTCTCATTTCATAGGTCCTTCATGTCTTTGCTTATGTTTATTGCAAAGTATTTCTTTTTTTCATTTTTTTTGGATGCAGTTGCAAATTGCATATGTTTTCTGGAGCTCTTTTTCTGTATTTTCATTGTTGGCATGCGGAAGTGCAACACATTTTTTAGTATTAATTTTGTGGTCTGTCACGGTACTTATAGCTGACTATTTCTAGTAGCTTTTTACTTGAGACTTTGGGGTTCTTTAAGTATGTTATCATGTCATCCGTGAATAGTGATAGCTTCATTTCTTCCTTTCCTATTTGGATAGCTTTTATATCTTTTCCTTTTCTAACTGGGCAAGAACCTCCAGGACTATACCAAATACTAATGGCAAGAGTGGGCATCCTTGACTTTTTCCTGATCTTAGAGGAAAAGATTTCATTTTCTCTACATTGAGTACAATATTGACTGTGGGATTATCATATATAGCCTTTATTATGTTGAAGCACAGTCTATTTAAATCTACTTTTGGAGGGTTTTGACATAAAAACTGTTTTGAATATTGTCAAATGTTTTTTCTGCATCTGTTGAGATGATCACATGGTTTTTGTACTTTTTTATTGATTAGTGCATCGTGTTGATTGATTTTCATGTATTAAACTATGCTTGCATTCTGGAATAAATTCCACTTGATCATGATGTATGATTCATTTAATATGCTGTTGAATTTGGTTTGCTAGTTATTTGTTGAGAATTTTTTCATCAAAATCTATTAAAGATATGGGTCTGTAATTTTCTTTTTTGGTGCTTTCTTTATTTGGTTTTGGAATAAGTGCAATTAGTGTCATCATAAAAAAATGCTTGCAAGTTTGCCACTTTCTTTAATTTTCTGAGCATTTTAACGATTGGGGTTAATTCTTCTTTGAATGCTTTGTAGAATTCACTTATGAAACATGGTCCAGGGTTTTTTTGGGGGGAAGGTTCTTATCAATTTAATTTCCTTGTTTGTGATTAATCTATTCATGATGTCTTGCTCTTGGTTTATTTTTGGAAACTTGTAGGATTCCAGGAATGTGTTCATTTCTTCTAGGAAATTTGTTGTCATATAGTTGTATATAATATCTTATAATCCTCTGTATTTCTTCTGTATATCTTGTGATTACTCCTCTTTCATTTCTGATTCTATTTACTTTTTTCTCTCCTCATTTTGTGAGTCTGATTAGTGACTTGTCTATTTTGTTAATTCTTTCAAAAAGCCAGATTTTGATTTCATTAATTATTTGAACACTATTTTTTATGTCTATTTTGCTGATTTCTACCCTAAGCTTTATTATTTCCTTCCTTCTGTTGGATATAGGTTTCTGATTTTCTTCTTCTATTTCCTTTAGGTAATGGTTTAATTTTTTTTTGTCATTCTTCTTGTTTTCTGAGGTAGGGTTGTATAACTACACATTTCCTGCTTATTAATGCTTTAGCTGCATCCCACAGATTTTGATATGTTGTATCTTCATTTTCATTTAATTTCATATATTTTTTATTTCTTCCATAATTTCCTCCTTTAACCAATTGTTGTTCAGCAATATGTTGTTTATTCTACATTCTTTTGCAGTTTTCCCCTCGTTCTCATTTTGGTTGATGTTTTGTTTGATTTCATTGTGATCTGAAAAGATTCTAGATATGATTTCAATCTTCGAAAATGTATTGAGACTTTTTTGTGTGTGGCAACATATGGTCTATCCTTGAGAATGCTCCGTGAACACTTGAAAAGAATGTTCAGTGTATAGTTTTAGGGTGAAGAATTTTATATATGTCTATTAAGTCCAGATCTTCTATTTCGTTGTTTAATGATCTTGTTTCCTTATTGATTCTGTCTAGATGATGTGTATTTTGCTGAAAGAAGAGTATTAAAGTCTCCTACTATTATTGTGCTGCTGTCAATATCACTATTTAGATCTGTTAGTATTTGCTTGATATATTTTGGGTGCTCCTTTATTGGGTGCATATGTGCTAGCGTCTGTCTTTCTATTGTATTTATCCCTTTATATAATTATAGTGTCCAACTTTTTCTTTTTTAAAATTTCTCTAATTTAAAGTCTTCATCTAAGTATAGCAGTTCCTACTCTTCTGAATTCACCATTAGCTTGGAGTACCATTCTCCATCCATTCATTTTAAGCCTTTGCTTCTCTCTTGACCTTAGATGAGTTTCTTGCAAACAGCAGAATATAATTGGGTTTTGTTTTTCAATCCATTTAGCAACTCTGAGCTTTTAATTGGTGAGTTCAGTTCATTTATAGTTAGTGTTATTGACTTTTGAGAACTTGCTACCACTATTTGGATTCTTGTTTCCTGCTTTTGTTTTTGTAAGTGCTGATTTTTTAGATCCTTGCAAAGTTTCTTCTCTTTGGTTTGCATAGTAGAAATTTTTTAACATTTCTTGTAGAGAAGGTCTCATGGCCACAACATCTTTCAATTTTTGTTTGTTGGGAAAAAACTATTTCCCCCTCACATTTGAGAGATAGTTTTTCAGTGTGTAATATTCTTGTCTTGCACTTTTTAATTTTGTAGCTCTTTGAAGGCATCGTGCTAGTTTCTTCTAGTCTGTAAAGTTTCTGCTGAGAAGTCTGAGATTAGTCTGATGGGAGGACATTTATATATCACCTGTTTTTCTTTTCCCATGGCTTCCCTTAAGTTTCTTTTTCATGAACTTTTTGCCATTTCACAATTATGAATTACATGTCTTAGTGTAGTTTCTTTTATTTTTCATTTATATAATTGTGTGCTCTGTTAGTTTCATTAACCTGTATGTTTATTTCCTCATTTCCTTTTCTAGGTTTGGGAAGTTTTAAGCAATTACTTCTTTGAATAGGCACTCTGTTCCTTTTTTTCTCTCTTTTCACCTTCTGGGATACCCAATATTCTTATATTGTCTTTCCTAATGGTGTCAGATAGTTCTCTGAATGTTTCTTCACTTTTTTCATTTTGCATTTAATTTCTCTTCCTCCTTCCTGGCTCTTTTCTGCATTACTATTCTCTGTATCACTAATATTTTCCTCCACTTGCCCTATTCTATCCCATAGCTTTCTATATTATTCTGTTTCATTATTTTCCTACTTTAGATTCTGTATCTGTTAGTTTTTCTGTAGGATTTCCATTTCTGTCTTCTCTTCCTTTATTGTTTGTTTTAGGTCATTAGTTTGTTTTCCTGAATTTTCTTTTAACCCTCAATTTCTTTATGATTGCATCCCTGAATTATTTATCTGTTTGAAAGAACCAGTCTTCCATTACTTCAAGGTTAATTTCTGGAGAGCTGTCCTTTTGTTGTGATTCCATTTCTTGAGGTTTCTAGGTGTATTGTGGGTTTTTTTCCCCATGACATGGATTTTTGTTGATCAGTAGCTAGATTTCTTGTGTTCTGCCAGGGAGCACTCTATTTTTTTGTTTTATTTCATATCTTTGATCCTTATTGGTTTCTGAGGTGTTTTTTTCTGTGTCAGGCAGTGAAGATGGTTGCTTAGTGAGGGAGTGGCACATATGGGGACTTTGTAATAGTGGTGCGCTGTTTTAGCCTCTTGTGGTGTGGAGGGCTTATTTTGCTGATAAAACTCAACTGGGTAGAGGAGGGAGATTTGTGTCTACTGGCTGCATTTGGACTTGTCCTCACCAATTTCTCATGCCTAAGTCCTGTCCACAGTTGCTCTACCAGTGTATCAGTCACTGGAGCATGAATCCCAAGGAGTCCAAGTCCCAAGGTGAATGGTGGAAATACTGCCTTACTTCTGATTTCCTGTTTTTCTCTTCCCAACTCTCTCCTCATGGGTTTTATTCTAGTCAAGACTCCATGCAGTCAGCAACCATAGTCCTCCCTCCCTTGCCAAGCTTAACCTAGGCTTGCCGCTCAAGGTTCTGTATTTGCACCACTAGTGGCTAGTGCGGCTGTCTCTGCTGTTTCCATAAGAGCCAGTGGCAGCTGGAGGCAGTTGGGATTGCCACTGCTTTAAGCTCTGGCTGCTGGAGACCAGAGCAACTGCTGTGCACTTTCTAAAAGTGCTGGCACACCTCATTGCCATGTGCCAACATGGCTCCAGCCTCAAGCGGTCGCTGTAGGTGAGCGGTGGAGAACAAATGACTCACCCTTACTGCTAAGGTCTCTGTGTATAACCCCCATACCTTTCTCACCCACCTGTAAAGTTTATTGCTTGTCTTCAAGCTTCTTCTGTGCAGTAAGCGCCCCTGGCCAGACACAAAAGTTCCAAAATTCTTCCTTTTGTGTGAACTATGGAAAAGTCCTTGGATATTTTGTGCAGCATCCTAGCAACCAATTTCCATTTACTCCATCTTTCTTCCCATGTGCATTTTCTATTTCTTTTTTTTTTTTTTTTTTATTTTGAGCACTGAGACAGCAGGCAGATTCTGGTTGTTAGTTTAGAGGGTATGGGACTCACTCACCACAGCTCTCCAGTGCAGGGAGGTTCAAAATCTGGTCCAGCATACCATGTTCTAAAAATAATTTACAATGAGAATAATTGAAACAAGTGGAGGGAAGAGGACTAAGTTTAGCTTCTGTAATTAAAAGTCAGTTTTACATCTATTTTCTTGTGATGATGTGGTGACGACTACAGTGTCTATGGAGAGATGAAGCAAGGTAAATGACAGGTGTTCTGAAAAGATTCTTTATGTGATCACAATTGCTCACTCTTCAATAGATGACAATAATACATTTATAATAAAATAAATACTTCTATAATTTCTGTTTTTTTCTGTGAAAATAACGTTCACAGAAAAGGTTGAATGTAATAGATTTGTAAACATATTTAAAAAATTTTAATCATATATTAATCTATAATCAAAAGCTTTTCAACTGCTCTGAGAGTCAATATAAATACCATTTTTTAAAGGAAAGGCACAGGAAGGAATGAAGGCAGAATGAGAGGTGAGGAAGCAATGTTTTTAAAATTTTTTAAATTTACTTGTTCATCTTGGTCATTTCCATAACCCCAGGTCTTTAACTGAGGACATTTCCAGGTATATGAGCTATGCTGCTTGACAACTAACTTGTTAGATAGCCAGGGAACACCAATGTCTACATTTTTTAAATAATGATTTCATTATTTGTTTTGCTTAAATTGGTATGTTCATCTTAGGATATAGAAACCACAACTCAGTCTGTCAGTATTTCACATTGAACCCACCACCTAATTCCTTCTTCCTTTCACTTCCCTCTCCTACCCTCCTGATAACCAGTCTTGCACCCTGTGAATTTTGTTGGGGTTTGTTGGTTTGTATTGTTTACATTCCACATATGAGTGAAACCACCCAATAATCTTTTTCTTTCTGGCTTATTTTGCCTAACATGATACCCTATAGTTTTACTATTTCCATCTTGATCATTGCAAGAGCACAGCTTCATCTTTTGTAATGGATGCATAAAATGCCATTAAATACGAATATATATACCACAGCATTTTTATCCAGTAATCCATCTGCTGGTGGGCATTTAGGATATTTCCATGTCTTGACTATTGCGAATTGCGAAGCTATGCACATGGAATATATATCTATATATGATATACATATATATTCTGATTACATTTTTGTATTCTAGGTTGTTTCTATGTCTTAGCTATGGTGAACATGGTGAATTGTTCTGCTACTGATATAGGGTTGTAGATATTTTTTCCTAAGTAGAGGTTTTGTGTCCTCTGGGTACATTGCTGAATCAAATTGTAAATCCATATTTATTTGCCTGAGGAATATCCATAATGTTTTCAAAAGGGTTTACACCAATTTACATTCCCACAACCTAAGTGATCATCAACAGATGACAGGATAAAGAAGCTGTGGTATGTATGTTCGATAGAGTTCTCTCCTGCTATTAAAAAAATGACAGTATGCACTTTGTTAAATTCTGGATAGAATGGAGGGGATTATGTTGAGTGAGATAAGTCAGAAAGAAAATGAGAAATGTAGGATGGTTTCACTTATATGTGGAGTATAATTAAATGAAACAAATGAACATAAAAATTCCAGTAAAAATAATAGGACTCAGGACTGGTTATGAGGGGACAGTTAGTAATGGGAAAGGTAGAAGTAAGGGACACTGAGGCTCTGGTGGTGGGTGAGGTGTGAAACTTAAGCTGAGATGTGATTTCAATATCCTAAATGGAATTTAACATTGTGAACTAAAGAAAAAGTAAATATTAATATAAGAGAAACATTTTTGTATTTTCTGTGTATATATCTAGAAATGAATTGTTCAAGTGATAAATCCATATTTGCTTTTTTTGAGTAATCACCATACTGTTTTCCAAAGTGGTTGCAGTTATTTACATTTCCACTAACAACAATATAGGATTCTTTTTTCTCTACACTCTCTCTGCTTTTTTTATTCCTATTGAGTTTTAAACTTCTTTATACTACAGTATATGTTATTTTTTAATTTGTATATCATCTGCCTACAATATTATGCTTCAGGAGAATGGATTCATACTTTAATCAGTCGCACATCATCAGTAGAGTTCTACTGCTATTCACCCTTATCAATTAGACTCTCTCTACCTTTTCTCCCCACTTCCATCCTCCAATAATTTCTGTTATTATTTCAAATTCTTAGATTAATTAATTGTGTTGTGCTTTGCTAGTTCATATGCTGTTTTTCTTTTTATTCCACATATGAATACAATTACCTGATGTCTTTCTCTTTCTAGCTTATTTAGTTTAGCACAATTATCTCAAGTTCCATTCATATTGCTGCAAAGGGCAAGAAACACTCGGACGCTGGTGTTGTGAATATAAGTTGGTACAAATTATATGGAAAACAGTATGGATATTGCTTAAAAGTTTAGCAATACAACTACCATATGATTCAGAAATTCCCTTTCTAGACATTTATCCAAATAATATTAAAGCACTAATCCAAATAGACATATGTACACTTATATTCATAGAACACAACCCATAATATCCAAGACATGGAATCAACCTAAGTGCATTGAAACAAATTTAGATTAAAATATGTGGTATATATCCCCTGTGAAATACTACTAAGCTATAAATGTGAAATCTTTTTAAATATGCAACTGAAACTTCATTAGTGACATGGCACTATAATTCCGCTCAATCGAAATAATTTCTCTTATTAAAGCTGATTCGAATTAAGGATTTGAGCCACTTACTTTTTTCCTCATCTTAACTGTTTAGTAGCATTTCAAACTGATGACTCTTCCTGAATAAGACTGCCTCTTTCCTTAACTTCAATGACAATACAGGCTCTTCACTAACTTTTTTCTTTCTATTCCTACTCCATAGCTGTTGCTTGCTTTTCTTCATCTACCTTATAATTTTAAAGTTCCAGTGTTTCCTAAGGTCGCTATATATTTGCTTTCATGACTTTAATTAGCATTTAGTTAGAAGTCCTTTAGTACCATTTCCAGTTCAAATAGTTTCTTTGGATTTCTATTTTTATTTTATGAATTTCTATTACTATATAACTACTATGTCCAATTCAATGGCCTACTGAAATTTTAATCTATATGTGCAAAACTGAATCCTTAACCCAAACTCTCACATCACCCTAATTCTAGTAAAAAACATTTCCATTCACTCATTCACTCACATCAGAAACCTGGAGGTCATCATTCTCTTCTTTTCTGGCTTTTCTTTACACACTTATATGAAATTGATCATTAAGTACATTCTATTCTACAATAACATATTCTAAATATTTCCATATATTTTACCTCCACTATTACCAATTTAGTATATGCAGTCAAACTTTCCCAAGGAAAGTTTTCAATAGCCCCCTTTCATATCTCTCTCCTATTTTATCCTCACAATAATCCATTTTCCACACATTGGAATGACATTTTAAGAACAAAATATAGATAACTATATTAATAATTCATCTTCTGATTAAACTTTCAATTGAAAATTATGTTTTTAATAAAGCCCACAAGCTCTTGTATGATAATCATTAATTATTTCAGTCCTCTCCATTTATTTTTTCCTATTTTCCGGTAACATTATTCTTGAATTTCTTCACAAGTTCTTCAAGAACTTGAAACACGGTAAATCCTCTGTCTCTAAGTCTCCTGATATAACTCTGACTTTTCAAAATTCTTATTCATCAAGTTTCAACTTGAACCTCACTAACTTAGGGAGGAATCTCTTTATACCCCTGTCTGTATGAAGTCTTATTGCTATTTAACGTATCATTTAAATGAATTAAAGCCAAGGTACTCTTACTAATACTTTCACAGTTCATGAAATTATTTCCTGAATGTTGAATAATATATGACAAGAAAGCTGTTTAGCAAGCACAGTAAATATAAAATCATTTTTATTTAAATGACTGCTTTGTAATAATTTATACACATCATAACTGAGCATCACATATTTCTTCCTTTTCAATATTTCATTTCTAGTGTTTTAAGCAAATTAGCAATCACTTTTTCTTTTGTTTTACTTTCTTATATAATTTCTAGAAAACACATTTGGAGACTATTGCTTTATTTAACTTGATTTAAATTGATCTACATAAAATTCCAGATTTCTGTAGAATTATGTGTACTTTTATGAATATGAAAACATTTTATATTGATGGGCAGTTGTTAAAAAAGATATACAGTTATGGGATATGGATGAATCAGGGTCCCAAAACACTTTGGTTCATTTGGTGGAGGTAGTGACAGAACAGTTTGCAGTTTCAGTTCATTCAAATAATAAATACAACTTAAATAAATTTCCTCATCCTACATAATGCAATAGTATCTTAGTGTAGAATATGTCTTTACTTTTAAATTCTTTATGTTTTAGATGTTAAATATATATTTTTATTTTTAACTTTGTTGACACCACTAACATGCCATATTAGTCTCAGATATATAATACAATGATCCAACATTTACATAATTGTGAAATGATCAATGAAGTCTCCTAAACATCTATCACCGTACATAGTTATAAAGTAAGATTTCCTTGTGATAAGAATTTATAAGATCTGCTCTCTTATCAATTTCAAATACATAATATAGCATCATGAACTGTCATCACCATTTTATATATAATATATGCATGACCAATTTTATAACTGGAAATTTTTATTTTTTGACTTCATTCACACATTTTGCTCGCCCTCTATCCCCTTCATTTGGCTTTGTTCCCTGTATGTGTGTGCATTCTATTTTTTTAATTTTTATTTGTTTAGTTTATCACTTGAAAGTTAAAAAATATACACTAAAGTTATATTGGTTGCCACATATTAATCTAAACAGCTGAATCACTTATGCCATTATGAATACTGAAATAGTTCCCCTTTAAAAATTTGGTGCTACTTTGATGAAAGTGTAGTGTATCTCTTTTCTTGAGTTATAAATCATGGAATATTTTAGATATTTAAGAATGTCAAAATCCTTTTAATAAAGCAAATTATATCTAATTATTGTTTTCTAAAATTAAGTTTTCAATTGTCTATAACAAGTGAATAATTCACTTCCTATATTTCCCATTATAGGAAAAGTTCATGGATAGGGTTCAAGATGGTGACCTAGTGGAAGCATGCCAGTTCTCCTCACAGAATAACTAGAAATCATCTATTTTTCAGATACACATTCCATGGAAGGGCAGGCCTGGAGACTCAAGAAACAGTATCAGCAGTCACCAACACAAAGGTATCAGGGTTCAGAGTTTCATCTTGATTTCAGGACTCCCAGCCTTGGGGGAAACAGTAGCAAAGGAGTTAGAGCCTGGGGAAGATCTGAGCCTCACAGGATTTTCTCTGAAAGCACCAGAGAGCCTGCTCAGGGAACTGGAACACAGATCAAGGGAAAAGGGTCTTGGAGCAGAGCAGAAGGAATGCAACCACTCTAGTGGCCTGAAGGGTAGCCTCCAAAGGAAAATACACAAGGTGGCACCATGACAAAAGTCAGCTAAAAGAATTCCCCACTGCCACCCCCCCATGATATTGTGCTAGAGCACTAAGACAGGCACACTAGAATTCATGCTCCCAGATTTAAAGGAAGAAGAGGATCTCCCACAGGCAGAAAGTTTTAACAGCTACCCACTGTGAGATCCTGTGGATTGAGGCAGAACTGAAACCTGATTACTGATTGGGGGTCAGTGACAAGGTGGTTGCTGCCATTTAGACGTGGGACACGGGAGAAAGCTTAGCAAGAAATCTCAGCATTCATAACTAGATCCAGGCTTACTTTGTGAAACTTGATACCCCACACAAGACCATCACTATAGGGAAATCTAAACCACAGAAGCATAAACAGAATGCCAAAGAGAACAAAGATGCTGAGTATTACATATAAAATGATATACCAATTAAAACTTCAGTGGAAATTCTGAATAAAACAGACATATGCAAACTACCTGAGGATTAATTTAGGGCAGCAATGATAAAAATATTCATGGAAATCAAGAAAACAATAAGAGAAAAGAGTGAGCAACAAAAATAGTTAGAAAAATGAAGCAAGATATCAAGGAAATGAAAAAACACAATAGCTGAGTTAAAGATTCAATAGAGGGACTCAAGAGTAAGATGGATGAAGCCTTCCATAGATAGGGCAAAGTAATGCACTCAAGCAAACAGCAAAGAGAAAAAAATGAAAAGAAATCAAGAAAACATTTACAACCCGTGGGATAACATCAAATATAACAACATTGCCATTATAAGGGTCCCAGAAGTAGAAGAGAGATAAAGTGGGGCAAAAACTGCATTTGCGTAAATAATAACTGAAAACTTCTTTAACTTAAGAATTGAAGTAAGCTGCCAGACTTGGAAAACTCGGAGTTCCAAAAAAGAAAACACAAACCTAGATGTATTGTAATCAAAATGTCAAAATTACAAGATAGAAAAAGCAACTTAAAAGCAGTTAGAGAAAAATGAGTCACAAAGATAGTCTCCATATGATTTTCAGTTAATTTCTCAGCTGAAACTCTACAGGACAGAAGGCAATACAGTCATCTCTCACTATATTGTGGTTCACTGTATCACGGCTTTACTGTATTGCGGGTTTTTAAAAAGTAATATATCTAATTCTGTACCACGGAATGTTCGCTATATTGTGGGCTTTTGCAGTATACGTATACTTCACTAGTAAGTACCCACATAGAATTTTATATGTAGTTAAAATTACGTAGGTTTAAGTATGGAAAGTGTTTATAAGAATGTGGAAAGGGTTTATAGGAGAGTAGGAAGGGTTTATAAAGCCTTAAAATATATATAAAAAAATAAATTAAAACGTCACTACATCGTGGATTTTCACCTATCACGGGGGTCTCTGGAATGTAGCTCCCACGAGTAAGTAAAGGATTACTGAACATGATAAATTCAACATACTGAAAGAAAAATATTTTCAACTTAGGATATTATACCCTGTGAGATTGTTGCTTAGATCTAAAGGAATGATGAAAAATTCAGATAAGAAAAAGTTAAAAGAATTCATCACCACAAAACCAGCTTTGCAAAAATATTAAAGAATATTAAAGGATGTTTTATACAGTGTAATGAAATGCCACTTAAAATAGTAATGCAGTAAAATATAAAAAATGGGGAGGAGGAGAGGAGAATAAAAATGTGGGTGATTGGAATGAGCATAATATCAATATTTCAAAAAAATGGGAAATAAATACGGAATTCTTAATGCTAAAATCAGTGTAACTACAAAACACATTTCTAGGGAAAAGGCAAAAATGAAAAAAAAAAATAAAACAATCAAAACATAGCTAAACCCATCCCCTCTAAGAAGAGAAAGAAAAGAACAAAGTCTCTGTCTGTACTGATACCCAGAAGACAGATTATAAAATGATAATGAACAGTTACATATTAATGTTCACTATAAATGTTAATGCAATGAAGTCAACAATCAAATGACACAAAGTGGCCTAATGAATTAAAAAGGTTAATTCAACCTTCTGGCACAATCAAGAAATTCAACTTCTTTAAAATATAAACAGAGGCCCAAAATAAATGGCTGGAAGACCATCTTATAATTGAATGGCAACTAAAAAGCAGAGACACCTATACTTATATAGGATAAAACAGATTGTCGACTAAAAAGCATAGAAGACAGAAATAGATAATATACGAATATTTAAGAGGTCAATCCAGCATAAAAACATAATACTTATTAACATATATGCACCAAATGAGAGACAAAAAGTCTAACCGTACAATTAAAACAATTTGAGAAAGAATAATTTAAAACAAAAATTAGTAGAAGAAAGGAAATAATCAAAATTCGAGCAGAAACAAATAAAATAGAAAACAAAAATACAATCCAGAAGATCAATGAAACCAAAAGTTGGTTCTTTGAAAAAATAAAACAAAATAGACAAACCATTGGCTAGACCCACAAAGAAAAATGGTAGAAAATTCTTATAACTAGAATCATAAATGAAAGGGGATTATTTACAAAAGATAATACAGAAATACAAAACATCCTGAGACTACTATGAACAACTCTGCGCCAACAAATTAGACATGGACAGATTCATAGGAAAATACAGTCTACCAATACTGAACCAGGAAGAACTAGGAAACCTGAACAGAACAATGACAAGCAAAGAAATTGAGGATATAATCAAAGGTCTCCCTAGAAATGAAAGCCCTGGTCCAGATAGTTTTTTCTAATGAGTCTTAAAAGCCTTCAGGGAAGAATCAATACTGATTCTTCTCAAATTTTTCCAAATATTGAATAACAGGAAACACTTCCAAACACATTCTATGAGGTTAACATCACACTGACACTAAAAGCTGACAGAGAATTCACCAAGAAAGAAAATTACAGACCAATTATTTCTAATGAGCATAAATGCAAGAATTCTCAACATAGTGTTAGCAAATGAAATCCAATGAAGCATCAGAAGGATCATCCATCATGAACTGGTTAAGCATATGTAAATCTGTTACTATAATACACCATATCAACAAGAGAAAGGAGAAAAAAACACATGATTTTATCAATAGAGAGAGAGTTTTTGACAAGATCGAAGATGAACTTACGATAAAAAACAATGCATAAAATGTGAATAAAAGGTACACACCTCAACATAATAAAGGACATAAACAAAAAATCCACAGTCAACATCACTATGAATGGCAAAAATCAAATGTTTCCTCTAAGATCAATACCAAGGAAAGGTTTTCCACTGTCCCCACTGCTATTTAATAATACTGGAGGTCTTAGAGCATTTAGGCTAGAAAAAGAAATAAAAGAAATCCAAATTGAAAAAGAAAGTAAAATTATCAGGTTACAAAATAGAAAAAAAAATTCATTGCATTTTTATATACAAACAACATGCTATAAGAAATAAAATCAAGAAAACCACACAATTTAAAATGAAGCAGAAATCAAGTATCTTGGAATATAATTAACAAAAGATGTGAAAGATCTATAGAATGAAAACTACAAGTCCTTCTTAAAGAAAATACAGGAGGACACAGAGTTCAAAAGACATCTACACATGTCTGGGAAGAATCAACATTGTTAAAATGGTCATATTACCTAAAGCAATATACAGATTTAATACAGTTGCCATCAAAATCCTATTGTCTTATTTCAAGGAAATAGAGCAAAAATCTTAAAATTTGTATGGAAAAATAAAAGATCCAGAATAAGCAAAACAGGTATGAGAAAAAAAGAATTATTCCAGAAGGATTACACTCCCAGTGATATTATAAAGTGATAGTGATAAAAATGATATGGTACTGGTATAATTACAGAGGCACAGATCAGTGGAATAGAACTGAATCACCAGAAATTGACTCACACACATAAATTCAGCTACTCTACAGCAAAGGAGCAAAAAGTATGCAATGGGAAAAGGAATGTCTCTTCAATGAATGGTGTTGGGATAACTAGACAACATCATGAAAAAGAATGAAGTTAGACCACTCTCTAATACTACTCACAACTATTAACTCAAAATGACCTAGAGACTTAGACACAAGACCAGAAAACATATAAACCTTGGAAACACTATAGGAAATAAATTCCGTGACATCAACCTTAAAGAGATCTTTTGTGTTTCAACAATGCAACAAAGGAAGCAAAAGAAAAATAAAGAACTGGCACTACATCAAACTAAAAATCTTCACAGCAAAGGAAAACATCATCAAATCAAAGACAACTTACAAACTGGAAGAAGATATTTGCATTACATTTTTTTGACAAGGCCTTAATATTCAAAATGTATAAATAACTCACAAAACACAATAACAGAAAAAATAGAAAATTCAATAAAAAATGGGAAAAGGAATTGGAGAGACATTTTTTGAAGAGAAGATACAGATGGCTAACAGGTACATCAAAAGGTGTTCCTATTTGCTGGCTGTCAAGGAAATCCAAATCAAAATAATAATAAGATATTACCTTTCACCTGAGAGAATGGCTTGTATCCAAAAGTCTGGAAATAACAAATGCTGGCAAAGATCTAGAGAAAAGGGAACACATTTACACTGCTAATGAGAGTGGAAATTGTTTCAACCCTTATTGAAAGTAGTATGGAGATTCATCAGAAAGCTGAATATGGAAATTCCATATGATCCCACCATCCCACTTCTGGGTGTTTACCCAAGTCATTCAAAAACACTAACTCACAGAGATTTATGCACCCTCATGTTGGTTTCCACTTTATTCACAATGCTAAGAACTGGTAACTACCTAAGTGACCAAAACCTGATATATGTGTATATATATATATATATATATACACATACATATATATGTACATATATATGTATGTATCTCAGATATGTATATATCTATATATCATATGTGGTACATATATATACATATGTGAGCAGGCATATATGTACTTGTATATACATATTTATGTGTATATGTAGGTGTGTATATATATATATATATATGTGCAAAGGAATACTACACAGTCCTTACAAAAGATGAAATCCTTTCATTTGACTCAACATGTATGGATCTAGAAGGGATTACACTAAGTGAAGTAAGTCAAAAGAAGAAATGTAGTAAGTCAAAAGAAGAAAGATAGATACTGGATGATCTCACTCATAAGTGGAATGAGTGGAGGAGTGGGGAATAGGCACATATGCGGAATCAACACGTGAGTTTATTTTAATTTGTATAACAAAGTGAATGAAATTAAATACTAAAATGTAGAGAAAATTTTGGAGAAAAGAATTTCTGAAATCTATGGTGTCTGTCAGTAATGTTAAGTGAACATAAGTACACTTCTATGAAAAATAGCTATTAGCAGACTGAAAATATAACTTTGGAACAGAAATTTTAGATAATTATTAAAGTCTCACTGTATACTTGACAATGAGACACAGAATGATAAGATTTTTTCTCATGTTTTTATATCTCAGCCTCCTCCTGCTTCTTGGGTCAATAAACTTTCCATTCTACATCTTTTCTTCTTATTTCTAAGAAGCTTATATGAAGGGTTCCTGCATACATTTGCTTAGCCTTTTCATTGAACAAAGTCGTCAAGTCAAGAGGGCTGAAAAGGGTCAAAATTCAGCCTGCATACCACTTGGTAAGTCATGTGCTATATCTATCATTTTAGTTTAATAAAAGTTTCTGCAAGGGATAACAAAAGCCTTATTTGCAAGTTCAAAGATTATTTCCCCCTTCTTGGACATATAGGAAAGGGTGAGATTATGCTGCCCTCACTATCCAACAGAAAAGCAATAGTTCTTAAGGACTATATATCATCTATCTATCTATCATCTATCTATAATCTATCTCTATAATATATATATAATCTATGCTAGAAGCATATAGATAAGGAGTTTCATTTCCTTAATAAGAATTTTAACACCTAAGGCTTATATTTAGGCACCAAAATCTTGAATATATGTTATGTAGCAAGAATTAAAGAGGAGATATTTGTCTTCTCTGAATAGGTCTTATGACTAGGTATTACTTTAGTAAGGAAATAATTGCAATCACCAAGTATATAAAAATAAGATCAAGATAAATCTGATATGACATCATTATAAAACTGAATTTCTAAGTAGACATAGTCTCATAGATTTTGAGATCACTTTTTCAATTTATGCAACTTAAAAATAGAAGACATATTTAGATATTTAAAGAAAGATTAAATACAGTTTCAAAATGACATAACTAAAATTTGTAGTTTATTAGAGTCAAATAGTGCTACTAATGCTTATCTTGTATTTTTCAAAAACTGTAGCAGTTTTTTGTAGACAAAACTTTGCATATTTATATCATGATTATGCTCACTATTTAATTTTCTCTCATTAACTTTCATATCATATATGCAACTGCTTATTTCACATCTCCACTTGGATATCTCACCTTAATTTCTTGTGTCCCCAGACAGATAATCTGGCCCAAATTCTTCACATCACCTTTGAACCATCCATTCCTTTTTTCCATCCACATTTGCTTTTTATCAAGTGTTATAGGTATTGTATTCAAAATATACATTAAAATCCTCATCATATACTCCTTTCTACCATCATCACTAGGGTAGACCACTTTTTTTTTGTCTGCCTTTAAACCAATTGTCACACTGCTGTCAGACTGATATGGCAAATTAGACTATATCAGCCCTTTTTTAAACTCTTCAATCAAATTGTAATGCTGTGCTCATTTCCCTAGATCATTTCATTCTGTACCTTTGAGTAACACAATCTTTTCAATTCCTAAAATGTGCTGTCCCAATCTTGGACTGTTTTAAATGATGTTCCTACTGACCAAACTGCATTGTCTCCTTTCTTTGCCTTCTCGATTTCTGCTTATCTTTATATCACAGTTTAAGTGTGATATCCTCAAACAGATTTTATCTGCATCCTCCATCTCTATTATTTCACTTATCATTTTTACAAGCAGGTGAAAACAGTGGACATTAATAAAGGAATATGAGAATTGAATAAATAAAACACAGTAATTGCCGTGCTAGAAAGGATCAGTTTAAAGTTACTATTGAAAATGTAGTATAAAAGACGCATCTTTAAAAGTTTTTGAAAGAAGTCAGAACATGAGGTATTGGTAAGAAATGGATATTTAAAGTGAAAAGATTTTCATATCTGTAATGATAAGTTGGACAGATATGAAAAATATATGTGTAAAATAAAGCAGTAATATTTGTTTGCCTAAAATGAGGTTATCAAAATTCTAGAACCATTAAGCACTCTTTCTACATTTTAAAGCTAACTAGAAGCATGTCAGGCACCTGTATCTAATGTTCTAAAACTTTAAAGAAAATGCTGTTGCAGCTCAACATGGTTTTTTTTGCATGTTGTTATGATCTGGCTGTGGCACACTAGTCTGTGAAATCAAGATTGATAAGATTGATCTATCTAATTAGAATATTTTGTTTTTCTTACTTTTCAGGACATTTAAGATAGCTTTCTCGGAATTAGGAGGAATGTTTTTATATCAATTATATCCATATACATTTGTTCCTGATTAGCACTGCATAACAAATTCAGAAGTGTTATCTGGAAAAGAAATAATGCTGAGAATAAGGCAGATAAGGATAAGATCAAGCTCATATTGATAAGGTAGAGTGTCTTTTTGAAAATTATCTTAGTTGATTATCTGAATAGCACTCTTAATCTCATATTTTATTTTTGTACTGCTTTTTCAATTACATAAGAGTAACACAATCCTCAGGATGTTACTGACAAAAGTGCAAAGAAAATTTGATTCCCATGCACCTCATTGTCATCTTCTATTCTCTCAAGCACTCAGTGCCTTAATGACATTGCCATTTATACATAGTTGTTTTAGGAATAATGCCTGCGTTGGAATATTCTCTTTTTATACTTTTCTCAAAAAAGAGCCCATTCACTCAGGGTATACTATTAGTTGACTAATGGAATAAACAGTTACAATGTAAGTGTGCAGGAATTAATGAGTTACCCCTTTCACAATGACTGTGTTTTGACCTTGTTCTCTATTACATTTAATCCAATAAATTAGTGATTTTGTGCTCTAGGCCTATAAGGAATAAACTACAAATTTCAACCCAATTTAATTATTTAAGAGATTGACCTTGTATGTCTAACTAAGGTATTTATAGGTTAAGACTCTCTTCCTTTGAATTAAAAAAGGTAACTTGTGCAATCACAAAGCTTTCACTGTTCTAAAGAAATATGCTATCATAAAAATAAGTAATTTGATTATTAGTAAATTATCATTTTGTATCAATTACCTGGTATGATTATATTAATTCACCTTTGGCTTCTCTAAATCTTTCTCAGATTTGAAAATACTTTACCAAATTTTACAGGCTATCCGTTAATTATTAAGAAAAATGATTTTAATAATAAAAAATAAGCTTTTTATATTGATTTGTGTGAATGAGAATTAAACATTTGTATGACATAAAATACGAAAGCCAAGTATGGAAAATCAGGTAGGATATTTAAATTTGTAGTATGCAGTAAAATTTTTAGTTCAATCTCAATTTTCATGCTTTTTGTTGGTTCTTATGCTTTAGATTTTACACCCTATATGTAATTTAAAGAAGAATTTTGACAAATTCCAAAATTATTTTACCAAAACTATTTCATGATTATGTAGAAAAATGTCCTCATTCTTATACATTATGAAGAATCTAGAGACAAATAATCATAATGTCTAAAACTTAATTTCCATTGACGTAGCAAAAAGGAAAAAAAGATACATAGAGAGACTGATAGAAAAGTGTGTAACATGTTAATATTGTTCAAAAGAAATTGATATGCAGTTCTTTACTGTACTAAGCCTCCATATTTTTCTGTAAGGTTAATATTTTTCAAAATAATATGTTAAGAAGGAAAAGAAAACTTTCAATATGTATATTAAAATATGCTATAGATGGGTCGAAAAAGAACAACAAAGAATTAGATTCCAGAAAATCAGAAAATTTGAAATTTGATATAGTATAATGATATTAAGGAATTATTGTTGATTATAATAGGCATGATGATGATATTGCATTTGTGTTCAATAAGAAAATATTTACTTATTTATATATATTAAACTATTTGAGATCAAATTCAATTTCTGAGATATGTTCAAAATAGTCTAACGAGAAATGAAATTAATCAAGAATGGCTGTTTTTTGATAAACATAGAACCTGAGAATTTGCTATATTATTTTTTGCATTATTGTGGATGCTCTAAAATGTCCATAATAAAAAGCTCGAAAAGACTCTGTGTCCTGAAGCTCAAATAATTTACATGATCAACATAAATTCACAACTTCATTCAATTTTTATTGCCAATAACATAAAAATAATGGAACAATTTTAAAATGGTATTTGACAACATTCTGAATGCATCAATGTGCTAGTAATGATATTTTTGCAAAGTGAAATGTTAAATAAATTGAACTTGCTACTGTTAAACAAGGATATATGAAAAAGATATTGAAAAGAAAGCTCAGTCACAATAGCACCAATAATATAAAATACCTGGTACTAAAATTGACAAAGAATGTGAAACATCTACACATTGAAAGCAATAAGATGTTGATAAAAGAATGTGAGACACAAAGAAGTATAATAATATTCCATGATCGTGGATCAGAAGAATTCACATAGTTAAGATGATCATCTTATCTAAAAGACTATACAGATTTAAGGAAATTCATTTCAAAATCCCAGGGACGTTTTTCAAGAATATTAAAATAGCAATACTGAAATTTGTATTGAAGCACAGAAGACCTCAAATAACCAAGTTATTCTCAGGAAACAAAACATAGAGGAATCACTATTCTGACTTCAAACTATACTACCAAGTTATTTTCATAAAAAGAATAATGTATTGCAACGAAAACAAACCCACAACCCAGGGAGATCAAATTGAGAGCCCAGATACAAAAACACTCATATAGAACCTATATAGGCAGTAAGTCTATAACAAAGGAGCCTCAAATATACCACACAGAAAGGAAACAAATGGCACTGTAAAAATGGGACAATCATTGACAAAAAATGAAGATTACAGTTTAGTGCCATACATGAAAATATCTCAAAATGGACCAAAGACATGAATGTAACATCTGATATAAAATACATTGATGAAAATTTAGGAAAAAATATATTATTTCAGCTCTCAAGATGTCAATGGAAAGTGATGACTATGGCAAAGAAAATTAATATCAAGCTAAGCCATTGTGACTACATCAAATCAAAAATTTTCTGTGCAATGAAAGAAACCATCACGAAATCAAAAGCTAATCCATCGAATGGAAAATGATATTTGCATAACAACCATCATACAAGAGCTAATCTCTAAAACATGTGAATAGCTAATACACTTTAATAACTAAAAGACAAACAATCCACTGGAAAAATTATAGAGAAAAACTGAGCATACTTCCTTCTAGAGAAAACACACAGATGTTTTAAAAGCACATTTAAAATTGTTCTACATCACTTACCATCAAAGAAATATAATGAAAAACCACAATGATATATATCCTCTAACCAGTGAGAATGACCTATATCAAAAAGACAGCAAATATTGGATGTGTAAAGAAAAAAGAAATCTTCAACTCTGATGGTAGAAATGTAAATGAATGCGACCTTTTTGGAAAACAGTATGGAATTACACAAAAAAACAGAAAAAGGTGGATCTATGATTCAATCCAAGAATCTCACTTCTAAGCACATATGCAAAGAATACAAGAACACTAACTTACAGGTGTACCCATAAGTTTATAACAGCACATCTCGCAATAGCCAAGTTATGGAAACAACCTAAATACCTGTCAACAGATGACTAAATGATGAAACTTTGCTATATATACTCAATAGATTTCAACTGTTCAGAAAAATAAAAGTGTAAAGAAAGAACTTGGATGGAATTGGAGATGATTATGCTGATTGTTTCACTCATATATGAAATGTAAAACAACAAAAAAAATAAACACAAATATGAACAAAATTTGCAAGGCAAAAGACTGTGTCTATGGGGAGGGAAGGGGTATGGAACAAGGGAAGGAAGGAGTTAACAAGGTGGTGGTAAGGGACACTAGAACTGTGGTGGAGGGTATGATATGAAATGTACACAAATTGAGTTTCAAATTCAATATTGAAAAAGTATAAACCAATGCAAACACAGGAAATAAATAATGTTTTAAAATTCTGGTAGCATTCATTTTCACTTATATGAAGGATATAGAAAAATGATTTTTTGTGAAAAATGTGAAAAGGTGTGAGGTAGGGCCATCCATGTTTTTTTCAGCTATAGCCATAAGGTCAGAAATCTGGGTGTGTAGATATTTGAAATATTTTTATTGCTAACAGTAGTGAGGAATTGCTTGTTATTTTGAAAAAAGTAGAGATTCTAACAGGAATGTAATATAAATTACAATAATGATCAACTTCACTTGCATAAAGTTTCAGATTATATTCATCGATCAATTTAAATCAAATCAGTGAAAATATCAGAATATATCAACATGAGCTGCATAGCAAGTTGTATTTTGTGAGGCCACATCTCAATTAAGATCCAAAGTTAAAATCACTGAGACTGGGTTGATCTAATCTTCTACTGCATAGCTTCATGAAAAAAAATGTTCTTTTGTAGGATCAAGTGGAACAAAATATTACTCAGCATTTGCTCATAAATTCAGAAACATCAGCATTTTTCATTTATTTATATATTTTTAATGTTTTTGAAGGAAATTTGCATCCTAGCATTATATAGTTTAAAGTGTACATCACTGCAAATCGACATCTGTATATAATATATTAAGTTCACCACCACCAGTCCAGTACAGGACTCACATGTTTATTACAACAATTCCAAGATGGTCTTGCTTTTTTCTGTAGAAGAGATAGTTCCTGAAGAAACTATAAGATAAGAAGAAAATGTTTGATAATTTTAATACATCCTGCTATTTACAGTATGAAATCAACCACAGAAAATATAAAATTAAAGCATTATTAATGCTCATCAATCTTCTGAATCTTTGCTAAGATTGTAAAAATTTTAACAAAGAATCCTTTTTTTACAAATCTTATTTCCTTTGGACTCAGTGCATTTCTGCAAACAAAAATGAATAGTTTCTGGTTGCCATCTGGTCAGTCAACTTAGTTTTGTGAATTACATTATTTCTTTTATAAAATAAGCAATATTTTAAAATTCTATGTATTCTGATGTCTTGTAACATGAATAAAAATATATGATGTGAGTCATGAAAATCTGATAAATTTAGGCTTACCTATATGCTATTTTTTCTACCTGAAAATTTTCTTCTATTTCTTATTTTCTTGATCTCTACTCATTGTTCAAGCTTTAGTCCAATTGTTACATCTTCAAAGATTCTCTACTTTGGGACATTTACAAATGTCTAACTCTATCCTTTTACTTAGAAGTTCTACTATAATTATCCATTTATATGAACACATACTCTATTGGACTTTGAACTCATTCAGAAATTTTTTTTCTCATTTTTCCTTAAATTCTAAGTTCAGGAAAACAGCAGGCTCTCAATACATTTTCAGAAGTTGACTTTCTAAGCCATTGGACTGACAAACAATGTGAATTTTAGACATGGTAATCAGGAACATTTTTTTAAAGCAAAGTTGCAGGAAGGAATGAATGCAAGTATGCAGGCAAGTGGGAAGAGAGAAGAGGAAGAAGCATCTTATTTTATTTCTATTTAATTTTTAACACTGGTTGTTTCTCCCTAATGGGACTCAAACACAGTGGTATTCGGCCTGTACTCCTTTGGTGGCAATTGACCTAACCATTACTCAACCAGGGCACACCCAACAACATCTTTTAATGCTCTGCAAAGCACATTGTTTATGTGGACACTTATTTTGCATGTCATTAGCACCAATCTTAGTTACTTTTGTTTCACATCATCACTAACAGAGTATTTGTTAGTTGGCAATATCACCATATTTACTCACAGTGCTATCATATTTACTAATAACACTATTATCGGGCACTTAGTAATTATTTATTTGCATACTTATATAACACCTCAAGCAGTAGTTGTTTCCAATGCTCAAATGATTTATGGTGTTTCACTGCCTATTCATATAAAATACTAAGGCTTAGACTTTGCTCTTATGCTTTATCGTATTTAAAAATTCCAAATTTCCATGACAAGGTACAGCACATTGACTCTTGAATATATGAAAGGCAGAACTCACTGTTTTCTTATAGTTTCAGTAAAAGAAGATTGCCATGCCACCCCCAATATAGAGGGTTGTACCCTCTATATTGTAGTAGCAAGATAGAGTAATAGCAAGCTGACAATGTAGGAGGCAGTTTGTGTTTGGCAAATTCGGGAGGATTAGCTAGATTTTGAGAAATCCCTGTAGAATGGATACTTTGGATAATTTAACTAGCTCCAAGAAATAGAGACTGTATCCATTTACCTCCTACATGACTAAGATTATTAGGGTGGGTCCATAGTGCAATGGAGTGAGAGAGACTGGTAAGAAAAAGTGGTTTCCATGTAGACTTAATCAGCTGCTCAAAAAGGGAAACTAACCCCTAGCCAGGGGCTCAAAACTAAGTCAAGACAGCATTTAAAAAGCTATACTATGCCTTAGATCAATGATGAATATGGAATTTAAGTTATTGCATTGTGTATCACATATTTTGATCAATAAAAACAATAACATGGACAATAAAAGTAATATGCTATAACAGATTATAACTGATATCTAAATTTCGAAGAAAATTTTTCTTTAATGTCCTTCAGTGATTTTCTACCAAGTTTTTTATTCATTCTTATTTGGGAGCTTGGTTTTATGTAGATTTTAAGTGAAGATGTTACATACTCCTACGTGTTTCATTATCTCTTTCTGCTTCATGGAAGCCAGATACCTCTGCCAAACCAACCTTTTTCTTACAAAATTTTATTCCTGGTAAAAGTCTATTATCAAACCTTATTGTGAATAAAAGTTACTTTAGAGAACTTGTTAAAAGTTCATTCTTGTGCTTTACTTTCACATATTTAGATTTAATAAGGCTGGCAATACTTGAAGATTTGCATTATTGATGTGTTTCCAAATTTTTATTTAAAAATAATATTAAAGAAACATAAATTGATACATGTTATCATAAGTTTATAAAATAAATTACATTTTAGCATTAATGAAATTCAAAAAAGGAAATATCTTTTATTTAAACATATTTTATTTAATGAAAACCTTGCTATATTCTGTTGCAAAATAAGAAAAAATGAATCTGCATTTTAACAATGACCTCTGGAAATTTAAAACGTAGATGGTCTGTTTTAAACCTTGTCTTTTATCATATGATGCCAGTATCAGTTCTTTATAGTACATCAAGCAAATCATTTGATACATATTCACACATTAATGTAGTCAGAAAATTTTTTATTTAGTAGCCAGCTACTTTTTAAGGAGTAATCTGTCTAAATCAAAACTCAGATTAGGATCAAAAGTCTAAGTACACCTGTGAGGTCAACTAAAACTGAATAGAATAAGGGCAAAGGATAAGATTTTTAAGAAACTATAAACCAGAGATACATATTTAAATTTATAATAACTGGAAAGGTCAACTGTGGAAGTAAAGGACAAAGAGAACATAAATACCATCATCAGATTAATAAAATCCACATTGTTATTACATAGGTAATAAAAAAACAGAAATTAAAGCAGAAAATAATCACAGGAGATACAGAGTAAGGAAGAAAACACTGGCATGATCTGACTGCCAACACAGATAATACATTCTTGTATGTACAAAGGATCAGGAGCAGATATCCATATAGAATGACAATTTTAGAACTTGGTATGAACCTGAAACATTAGATGCTAGTATCAGGGAAGTTTCAACAACAAGACTGATGTATCATTATAAATATGCATGTACTTCATTAAGTTAAATACAAACTAATTATATAATCTGCCACATAATTGATCTCTTTTACTAAATTTTCCTATGTTTCTTATCCTTTCCATCTGCATGTGATAACTAGTTATTTTTATTTATAGTCTAATGCTTATTTTTGTTTCATCAAATTTGTTTGATTTCTTTATATTACACATATAATTACAATCCTATTGTGATGATGTTTCTCCCTCTGACTTATTTCACTAAGCATGATACCCTATAGGTTCATCCATGTTGATACAAAATAATTTCAAGGTTTTAATATTTATTTTTATTTTATGTTGGTTTATTTTTTCCTTTACATTGTTGTATGCATTTTACTGAAATTGTCCCTCAGTCTGTATGCATTTTATACTGCATCCACCATGAGGGTTATAATGGTCTTTATCACTACCATGTTCCTCTTGTCCTCTTCCCCAGCCTGGTATCCATTGTCTTGTGTTCTGTGAGATTGTTTTTTGTAATTGTTCATTTGTTTTGTCTTATGATAGCTCACATATGAGTGAAACCATCTTGTACTTCTCTGATTTATCTGACTTATTTACCTTAACATGATCTCCTTCAGTTTCATCCAGGTTGTTGCAAAGGGGTTATTTTCACATTTTTTGTCAACTGCATAAAATTCCATTGATTATCTATACCACAGATTATCCATCCAGTAATTTCTTGATGGGCATTTAGGTTGATTCCATGTCTTGGCTAATATGAATTATGCTGCTATGAATATGGGTATGAAGATTTATTTTATGATTGGTTTTGATGCTCACTTGGCATAAACTTAAAATTGGGAATTCTAGATCAAATGGTAGATCTAACTTATTTTTGAGAAACTTCATACTGTTTTCCAAAGTGGTTGCAGTAATTTATATTCTCTCCAACAATGCAGGATGCTTCCTCTTTCTCAACACCTTCTCCAACATTTGCTTCTCATGTTTTTGACATAGGCCATTCTCACTCATGTGAGTTGATATCTCATTGTGGTTTTTATTTGCATTTCTCTGAAGACAAGTGATTCAGAGTATTTTTTCATGTGTCTTTAAACCATTGATGTTTCTTCTACAGAATAGTGTATAAAGTGAATATACTATAGTATCAGGAAGAGGGAGCATCCTTTTTTTGTTCCATGCTTAAGGAAAATGCTTTCCATTTTCCACCATTGAGCATGATGTTAGTTGTGAGTTTGTCATGTATGGCTTTTCTTATTTTGAAGTTTGTGATTTCTATTCTCACTTTAAGTGTCAGGTTCTATCATGAATATGTGTTGATTCTTGTTGAATGCTTTCTTTACATCTATTGATATAATCACATTATTTGATTTCTCTTTGCTGATGTGATAAAACCCACTTTGTCATGGAATATAATATTTTTAATATTTTTTGAACTCAGTTTGCAAACTTTTTGTTGAGGGTTTTTGCACCTATATATTAGTTGTAGATAACAGTCTATATATTTTCATTGGTGCTGATCTTGCCTTATTTTGAAAAACATATAATTTTATCTGTAGATTGTATTTTGGAGTTGTCTATCCTATTTTATTTTTGAAAGAGTTTAAGGAAGATTAGCATTAGATCTTTTTGAATGTTTGGTAGAATTCACTAGTGAAGCCATCCAGCACTGAGTTATTGATTTTGGGAAACTTGACGACATTTAATTTCTGCATGTGTTATTAGTTTGCTTACATTACCTGTGTCATTTTGGATCAGTTTGGTTAGGTTATAGGGTTGTATAAATAGTTACATTTCTTCCAAATTGACAAATGTGTTGAAAAAAGTGATGTCCTTAGTAATCTCTTAGGATTCCTTATAGTTCTTTAATATCTGTGGTAATCTCCTCTATTTTATTTATGATTATTATTCTTAATGTTTTTTATCATCTTTACTTCATGAATATGAATAAAGGTATTTATTTTTGTATTTTTTAAATATTGAGCATGTGTATTTTCTTCTCTACTATTATCTTTTTCCTTTTAGTGATTTTTGATATTGATTCTTCCTTTTCTAAATCCTTCAGATACGTAGTTACACATTTACTTTGAAATGATTCGATTTTTGTTGTGTTCTTATATCACTATATACTTTCTTCCTACCCCTAGATAATATGTAATGCCAGGGATATAAACAAATTGGAGATATAGATCTTAAGAGTGAAGAACTATGTAATTCTACATGACATTATCTTGAACATAATTTGTAGAATTTCATGCTTAGGTTATACCTAACAAGAAAGGAAATTATGTAGATAAATTAATAGGGATTTAATAGTTTATGAAACAAGTAACAAAAATAGCAGAACAATCAGAAGTTTTACATAGAGACTCAGCAAAAAGAGACATACAGGAAGGAATCTAGGGGATCACAGTCAACAGTAGTGGTGAAGAATGCTATATGCATGCACTAAGCATGACCTACTAATAAACAATCACAGGAGGATATGACAAGACCGAAGTCATAGTTCAAGTCTCACATAGCCATCACCATAGGAGTGGAGACCTCACCGACACAAGAAATTAAATACAAACTCTGATCAAACAATGACTGAACAATAAACTTCTGACTCAAGGGTAACTCCAAGGAAGCTAGGCACAAAAATACTATCCCAGTTATCATAAGGAAACTATAAAGCTGTATTTCCATACATACATTATCTTAAGATTTATTAAAGATGCATTAAACTCCTTGTCCCTGGTCAAAGTTATGAGACAAATACAAGCTTAAGTAACTGCATAGCAGCTTACAAGCTATAAAGCACATATGCAATAGCAAAAGACAAAAACAAATTGTTAAGCCAAATTAAAATAACTGGTGAAAAATAAATGACCTATAATGACCCAGTTAGTCAGTGATTCTTATGCACACAGATTACAATTTTTAAATAAGACAGATTGGTTCAAGATGGTGGCATAGGAGGAAACTGAACTCACCTTCTACCAGGAACACAACATATATGCAACTACATATGAAACAATTTACAATAAAGGTGATCAGATCCCCTACAGAATGTTAGCATTGAGCAATGGAAGGAAAAACACCCAACTGAATCTAAGAACTTCAGATAACTGAGAATCTACCTTTAGAGTGCCTATGTAGACAATTACTTTCCCAGGAATTCACCTGCAATAAAACTGGTCTGAACTACACTTGAATCATAAGTAAAGAAAATTCATTTTGGAAAATGGCAGTCTCATTTACCTAGGAGGCAGGAAACTTTCGGCACAATATTTAGGTCAGCAATATCAGTGGGAACCATTACAGCAAAGTTATGCAGACTTAATAATTTCAGCATCCAAGGACACAGTGTAGGAACTCTCCCTTAAACACTAAAGTCTGTGGGTGATCCCTGCTGAGAACTCCACCAACACCTATGACTGTGTCACCACCTGGAACCTATGTATGTCACTATCAGGATCTCAGAACTGCTGCATGTCATCAATCATGACCTGAGAAGAGTAGCGATTCACCTCCATGCCCCAAAGCTACTCATGCACATACAACTAAGACAGGCTGGCAAGTCCATACTGTTCACCCAGTGCATGGAGACTGGAACCTACCCAACACATCAAAGATGTTTGCCTCACTGACCCACAAGGCACAACAAGGAGAGGCCCACAGGCCCCCACACCATGTCACACTGAGTAATAGTGATAGACAGTGGGTGGGTGCAACAATATACAGGAGATATACCAGTAGTGCTGAACTTGAGTAGACACAGGGGACTATACTACTTGACTCCACAGAAGATCATTTTGCATAAGTTCATTTCTATGCAATCAGAAAAGATAATAGTGATTAATAATACACAAAAGCAAATATAGAGATTCAAGCAAAATTGGGAAACAGAGGAACATGTAAACACCATCATAAATATAAAAAACAAGAACTTTTAGGCTGTGGGAAAACATAGGTTTGATGTCTCAAGTTAATAAATGTTAAATCATAACGCACATGAGATAAACTAAGATCGTTTTTGAAATAGACTTAGGATGCATTTAAATGTTTTCATATAGATAAAATTTGATTATTGTGTCTAGTTTGGCACATTTAAATGGTAAGAAATGCTATATAATTTATGCCATAAGTGTTTGGATAGTGGTTATTTGGGGAGGTGGAGTTGTAATTAGGACAGGAAGATACTTCTGAGTTAGCTGACAAAGTTCTATTTATTGAAATGAGTTCATCTTAAAGTCCTACATATCAATTACCACCTTAAATGTGAAAAAGCGGAACTATGAATCAAAAGAAACAGAGTGGCCTAATGGGTCAAAAGCCAGCACCCATGAGGATTATGCCCAGAAGAAGCACATTTCAGACCCACGGATGAACATAAGTTGAAAATCAAGGGCTACCAAAAAAAATATCAAAACAATGAGGATGGAAGGAAATAAGGACCTGCAATACTAATATTGTGAAAGATAATCTAAAAAGGATATCATGAGGCTGAGAGAGACATGTCATTATGGTCAATTAGGTAATCCATCAAGAATGAGTAACTGTTGTTAACATATACACACCCTATTCTAAACACCTAAATATATAAAACAAATACTGACAACAATAAAGGGAGAATAG
The DNA here is from genome assembly GCA_004363575.1 of Solenodon paradoxus. Taxonomy (NCBI): domain Eukaryota; kingdom Metazoa; phylum Chordata; class Mammalia; order Eulipotyphla; family Solenodontidae; genus Solenodon; species Solenodon paradoxus. The sequence continues at coordinate 433,941 of RJWH01001057.1, forward strand.
ACAATAACACAATGCAAATAAGGCATGTTCAATACCCTAATTACATCAATATATAATCAAGTCAAATAATCAACAAAGAAACAAAGACACTAATTGATGCAATAGAACATCTGGACTTAACAGACATAAACAAAATTTTTCAACTCAGCACAAAAGAATATGCATTCTTCTCAAATGTGCATGCATGGAGCATTCTCAAGGATAGACCGTATCCTGGGACACAAAACAATCCTACGTGAATTTATCAAGAATGAAATTATAGAAAGCATCTTCTCCACACCAAGGAGGTAAAAATAGAAACAAGTCAGAGGTATGCAATGGTGGAGTAGCACTTAAGTCGATAACTTCCAAAGGAAAACAGGCCAATTCCCCTGGGTGTGAGTCCCAGTTCCAGAGGAACAACCAGTGTGAACAACTAAATTAAAATAAAATAAAGTGCTTCTTCCTCCTTTCTCTTCCTGCCTATGTACCTTCATTCCTGTTTCACTTCTCATTTTAAAAAAAGAAACAAATCAGAATAAAAAAAATCAGAATAACGACAAAGATGTGAATATTGAACATGTTTCAAAAAACTCCTGAATAATTAATGAAGTTAGAGATGAATTTTGGAATTATCTGGAAGAAAATATAAAAAAGATGAGCTACCAGAACATGTGATATGCAATAAAAGAAGTTCTGAGAGGAAAGGTCATAGCCATATATAAACACAGATCAAAAATTGAAAAAGAGCACAGATTATGTAAATTTGCTATCATGTATACTTTAAACCTAGTTAATGCTATAATGAAACATTCTTTCAATAAAATCAACTTAAAAATGAAAATAAAATTGAAATAAAAATCAACAGAAATGAGTGAAACCAAAAACAAAAAGATGTCAAAAAATCAATGAACACTATAAACTGGTTCTTTGAAAAAATAAACAAAATACCCCTTAACTACACTCACAAAGAAAAAAGGAGAAATCCTAACAAGAATCAGCAATGATAGAGATGTGATTAAAAGAGATATTGCAAAAATACAAAGGATCATGAAAAATTTTATAAACAACTGTAAACTAATAAATTCAGGTAGATCTTGTCAATCATGCAGAAATTTACAGATTTTTAGAATCCTACAACTCCCAAATCTGAACCAGAAAGTCTAAGATGGCAGAATGTTAAGATCTCTAGCTCAACTCTCCACAGCAACATCCAAAAGACATAGTTAGAAACACAGACTTTGAAAAGGAACAGGGACAAGCAACACCATAAAAAGAAAGTAAACACACTAATCTAAAGGATATAAATGGTAGGAGAAACTTATTTGTCTTGCTATATGCTGCTCTATTTGAAGACCGCCAGGCTGCAAAGAGAGATCAGTGATGGAGACACTCTCCTAGAGCTGAAGGGTATTCTCCCTCAGAAAGAGCTACATACCTTGGAACTGGCTTTCAGTTGCAAAATCAAAAAAGTCAAAGAGGAGTGGAAAGAAGTATAATCTCCTTGTAAATGGAGACAATGCTTCTGTGCAGTGCCAGCGGGAGATTGTCAGTACGACAACTAGCACACTTGCACCAGCTTATTGGTGTTCAGAACTGCTTTTACACAGACTGCCTGAGAGAGAGAGCCAGGTCAACATCCACCACCTGTGCAAACAGTTGACTAGTTTCCAGCAAGGAAAACAATTAGAAGGGCTCCATAAAAACAGAAATTTCCTCCAGCTTGGGGCTACATCTAAACAACCTCCTATGTGCTTGGCACTACTTGAAATTCCAACCCCAGATCCCAGGGCTTGTTTACCAGGTCCTGTTAAGAGTGTCACATCTCTGGAGAATTAAGGAACTATCACAGGGAATTATGATCTAATAAGATCAGTTCTTTTATGTCTCTCTACCCTGGCCTCTGAACAGTGGACTGCTTGTGGACAAGACTCACGACTTGTGTTTCTCTCCATGGGGCTTGTCGTTCATTCATGTGATTCTAAGAAAAACTCTGAATTTCATATACCAACTAAACATTCTAGGATGGACTCTCAGGCCTCAATACAGGGATCATCCTAGAGCTTCAACAAACTGATGAGTGTTGATATCACTCAATTTAAAGAAGGCCAGCATGCACATCAACACCCAGGTCTGCAATGTGCAAACTGATACCCTAATAAAAGACTTCTGTGTTGGGAAAACCTAACACATAAAAATAAACAGAATGTCAAACAGATTAAAGAGACAGATAAATATACATAAAATTATGGACCAAATCAAAACCACAGGGCAAAAATGAATGCAAAAAGTTTAAGTAAACTACTTCTTGAAAACTTAAAAGCAACAGTGTTTATGATTTAACCATGGAGGAAAATAAGAGAAAGTTAAAAAAGAAAGAAAACGTGAGACAATGCCAAACAGAATTCATAGAACTAAAGAATGCAATAACACTACTAATGAGCACAGTAGAGAGACACAATAGTAGGCTGGAAGAAGTTTCCAATCAAATCAGCAAGCTAGAAGATAAGGAGGTAAATTAAAAATGCCCTTGTTCCTGCCCTCCATCTGCTTCCTCACTGATAAATTCAATTCTATTGACATTGTACAAATTTGATTGTTTTGTCTCTTTGCACACCTTGTTTATATTCCACATATGAGTGAGATCATCCAGCATCTATATTTCTCCTTATGACATATTTCACTTAGCATAATACACTCTAGGCCTACTCATGTTGTTGCAAATAATGGTATTCTATCTTTTATAAGGCTGTGTAGAATTTCATTATATATAGATATATATGTGTATGTGTGTGTGTGTGTATATATATGTATATATATGTATACACATATATTCATATTTAACCATTCATCTAATGATGGTCATATAAGTAGTTTCAAATTATTGTAGATGATGCTACAGTAAACACAGGGACATATATATCTCTGCTAATTAGCGGGAGTTTTGTTTGGGGGAGTAAATACTGGATGCATGATGATGAGATTTCCATTCTCAATTTTTTGAGATATTTGTGTATTGCTTTAAATAATTATTGCACCAATTTAGAATCTCACCAGATATAAAACAATTCCCTTTTCTCCACAAACTCACCAACGCTTGATTTTACAAATTTTTAAATAATATCCAATCTCACAGGTATGAGGTGATATCCCTGTTGTTTTGATTTGCATTTCCCTGACAAAAAGCTAGGAAGGTGTTTTTATATGTCTGTTGGCCATCTATTTGTCTTTGGAGAAATATCTATCTTTTCTACTCATTTTTGGACTGGAATTTTTTATTGTTGAGTTTTAAGAGTTCTTTAGGTGTTTTTAATATTAAGTCCTTGTCAGATATGTGATGTTCAATAACCTCTTCTCTGTCTGAAATATACATTTTGGTGATGGTTTCTTTAATTATGCAGAGACTTTTCAGTTTGATGTAGTCCCATTTGTTTACATTTGTTTTGTTTCCCATGCATCTGGAGTTGAGCCCCTAAAGACTTAAGTCTGAGGATTTGTAACATGCTGCTTATGTTTTCTTCTAAGTACATTATGTGTTGCAGTCTTACATTCAGTATCTACTCCATTTTGTTTTAATTTTCATGTCATGTTAGAGAGTAATCTGGATTCATTATTTTGTATGTAGGTGCCCAGTTTTTCAACATAATTTACTGAAAAGATGTTTTTCCCAAAACATGTGCTATTGGTGTCTTTGGTGTAAATTAATTTTACAATGAAAACTACAGAATTTTTGCATAAGAAATAGAAGACACAGAGAGATGGAAGAACATCCCATGCTCATGGATTGGAAGGACCATATTACCCAAAGAAATATATAGAGTTAATGCACTTAACATAGAAAGTTCAAGGACCTTTTCCAAGGAAATTAAACAAACAATACTCAAGAATGTATGGAAATATAAATGAGCTTGAATTCCCAAAATTGTTTTCAAAGTAAAGGAATGGTGGTAGAATAACAATTGCTGACTTCAGATTATACTATAGGCGATCATCATTGAAACAGTATGATACTAGAGCATAAATGAACACACATATCAGTGGAATAAAATTGAGAGTGAAGATATAAAACCTTACTTATATGGATAGCTAATCTTTAACAAAGGAGCCAAGGTCATAAAACGGAGGAAGCAAAGTCTATTCAACAAATGGTGTTTGGAAAACTGGACAGACACCTGAAAAACAATGAAAACTAAATTAATAATTAGTGCCGCACACAAAAATTAACTAAAAATGAGCCAAATACATGGACTTAATGCCTAAAAACAGAAAGTATATTGAGCAAAATGTTGGAAAATTTCTCTATAACTGCCTGAAAGATTTATTTGGAATAGAACAATTTTGCAAAAGAAATTAAGGTAAAACTAATTCATTAATTTCTTTATTCAAAAAGTTGATTATGGAAATCTCATATGATACTGCCATCCCACTTCTGGGTTTTTACTCAAAAGATAAAAAAAATACCTAACACTGATTTATGAACTCACATGTTTATTGCAGCCCTATTCACAATAGCTAAAAGCTGGAAACTACCTAAATGCACAAAACCAGATGAGTGGATAAAGAAGATTATCATATATGCACAGTAGATAACTACACAGCCCTTAGAAGAGATGAAATTTTGTCATTTGAATCAACATGGATGGATCTATTATGCTAAGGGATTATGCTAAGTGAAGTAAACTAAAAGAAGAAAGATAGATGACAGATTATTCATAAGTTAAATTTGAATAGACAAAACAAAGGGACAGATGAAACAAACCAACATTTGCAATAGAATTGTTACCAATAGGGAATGGAATGGGATTGGTAGTAAGGGATATGTAATAAGTGGTAGTGGATCCTACTGGACAATTGTGAAGAACACTTGTTTATTTGGTGAATGGTATGATGTGTCGATATATATCTGAAGAACAAAGAAATGCACATATGGTGACCCTACACAATAGCTTATTTTAATTTATAAAACAGTTACTAAAATAAGAAATATAAATATGAATTAGAAATAAAAATGCACATATTGATAAATGTGTTAGATGTAGTGCCATTTTCCATTCTGACAAGAATAAAGTTTATAATTAGCATATGCAAAGCTATATTGCTGTTTTATGTTATAATTAAAGAAAGGAATTAATGATGGGAATCTAGAGTTTCAAGACTTATGCCATGTTTTTAAACCAACCTCCTCCATTCCAAATATCCTGGGAAGTAATGAGGGAAATAAACATCTGCTGGGAACATATTGCAAATTTTATACCTAGTGAAATTTTAACTCTTCAATATAAATATAGACTTCTTTGGAATTTTTTGATTCCAGAAAATCTTATCCACCTTCCTGACAATACTAGATAGACCCTTTTCTTGTTTCATTAACCTCATATAAATAAATTTGTATCCCAATACTAATGAGTAAAGAACTGGGAAAATGTAATTCACATTCTTTCAATATGAAAAAACTGGGTCAAGAGCATATTGACTGCTTTTCTTGACCCTATCAGATAACTGAGCCCACAGGGAAAACGACAATTCCAAAATCTGGAGAGATAAGTGAATCTAGGAAGTCATAAGTGAGATCTGTTTGCCTGGAACAGAATTCATAAATTATTAAGAATAGCTTGTGTGCCTCGGTGACACCAACTAAAACAAATATTTTGGTCTCTATGTGTTAGGTTGTCCCAATCCATATCAATGGAGTTCTTCTCTGGTGAGCTCCTTATATCTTCCTTTTTTTTTGGATCATTATTTTTTTTGGGGGGTGACTTATATAATAGCAAGGCTTTATGTGAAATTGTACACTGTGGCATTCTTTTTCTCTTTTACTTCAGAATTATTCACATATTTATGATGATGTGGCAGGAACCAGCCTCTTGATTTCAGTGGAGATGGAACAAATTCTGATCTCTAAGATGCCCTCTTGTTATGGACAACTGATGCCTTTTCAGGTAGTGCTTAGAAATTCAACCAGATTCAAAGACAAGCATAGGCTGAATGTCAAGGGCTATGGAAAAAACGTAGCCAAGTAAGTGATAAAAGGAACAATAGTAATACCAGAAAGGAAAATTTCCACATAAAAAAGTATATCACAAGACTATAATGGACATTATATTATTATCAAGGTTATAATCCATCAAGGAGAAATAGCTATTATATATAGATGCACCCAATTTAGTACCACCTAGATATATAAAACAAATACTGACAGAGCTAAAGACAGACATTGACAGAAACACAGTAATAACAACACATACATTAACAGGTAGATAGATAGATCATCCACGCTGAAAAAACAGCAAAGAAATAAGGCCCTACATGAAATAGAACAAATAGACAAAACATATTTATAATGTGTGGTACCCCAACATAAAAGAATGCACATTCTTCTCAAATGTACATAGAACATTCTCAAGCACAGACAATATTTAAATACACAGTAACTGTCTCAGAATATTTAGTAAGACTGAAATTATAGAAAGCACTTTATCTGACCACAAGGGGGTGAAATTAGAAATTAACCAAAAGAATGATACTGAAAGGACCACACCTAATTGGAGATTGAACAACATGCTTCTGAACAACCCTTGGATCATCAATGAAATTAAACATGCAATTGAGACATACAAGGAAACAAATGAAAATTTGGAGACAAGCTACCAGAACTTATAGGATGTGGCAAAAGCATTTCTTAAAGGTAAGTTTATAGCCATGAAAGCACATATTAAAAAAAGCAAGAGAGGATGCCAATCAGATCCCTAATCTCACACTGAAGATAATTAGAAGGGGAAGAACAATCAAACCCAAAATTTGGCACAATTCAATAATAAACATTCAAATAATCAATGACTCCAAGAGCAGATTATTTGAATAAATAGACAAAGTTGATATGCCTGTAGACAGACTCACTAAGTAAAAGAGAAAAAAAAACTCTGATAACAAAAAGAGTTGAAATTACAACTACCATCACAGAGCTACAAAGGATGACAGACTACTGCAAACACGTAGATGGCAACAAATTTATCAATCATGAGAAAAGTGAAAGATTACTGGAATCCTACAACCTCCCATAACTAAACGAAGACGACACAGACAACTTAACCCAGTCACAACCATGGAAATTGAAATAATGAAAAATCTCCCCCAAAGCAAGAATCCAGATCTAGACGGCTTCATTAGTGAATTCTACCAAATATTCAAAGAAGAGCTTACTCGCATCCTCAAAATATTTCATAAAATTTAAGTGGACAGAAAACTGCCAAATACATTCTAAGAAGTCAATATTACCTTAATTCCAAAATTATACAGACAACACCAAAATATAGATTCAAAAATCCTCGACATAATCTTGAAAAATAAAATTCAAGAGCACACTGAAAAAATTATACACTGTGATAAAGTGGATTTTATTTCAGGGAAGGAAGTGTGGTTCAACATAAGCAAATAAATCAATGTAATACTTCACATGAACAGTGTGAAAATGAAAAAAACATGATGATCTCAATTGACACAGAAAATGCATTCTACAAGATTCAGCATTCACTCATGATAAAAAAAATCCTTGCCAATAATAAAAACAATATAAGACAAGCCAACGGTCATCATCATAATTAACAGTGAAAAACTGAGAAACTTGTTCCAAAATCTGGAACAAAAAAAGTTTGTCCACTGTCACCACTACTATTAAACATAGTTCTGGAAGTCTTGGCCAGAGCAATAAGGCAAGAAAAGCAAATTAAATGAATCAAAATTGGAAGGGAAGAAATAAAAATATATTCATTTGCAGAGCATATGATATTATACATAGAAAATTTCAAAGACACTGTGGAAAAACTCCTGGCTACAATAAATGAATACGGCAAAGTTGAAGGACATAAACACTTAAAAATCAGTAGTATTTCTACATGCAAACTATGAAGAGGAAAAATAAATTAAGACAGAAATCCCATTGAAAATAGCACCATGATAGTTAAAATGGCAGGGAATAAACTTAACAAATGATGTGAAAGAACTCTACAATAAAAATAATAGGACTTTAACAAAAAAAGTAGAAGACACAGAGAGGGGAAATATTCCATGGTAATGGATTAGAAGAATTAATATTGTAAAAATGAACCTTTCTACCTAAAAGAATACATAAGCCAAATGAAATTTCCATCAATGTTCAAGATATAATTTTTGATGAAATGGATCAAACAATAATGAAATTTGTATGGAATCACAAAAGGCCTTGAGTAGTCAAAGCTGCCTTAAGAGAAAAAAAAGTGGAAGAATCATACTTTCCTGACCTCAAACTATACTACAGACTGATTATCATCAAAAGTAGACAAATAGAAATGCCAGTGTAATCATACTGAGGGTCCCAAAATGTCATGCTTTTGCATAGTTTATGACAAAGTTGCCAAGAGCATACAATGGTGTAAGGAAAGTCTATATTTAGCAAATGGTGGTGAGAAAACTGGAAAGACATATGCAAAAAAACAAACTAGATTTCTAATTATCAGCATACGCAAAAAGTTTACTCAAGTTGGATCAGAATCTGGACATAAAACCTGAAACCATAAAATACTTAAAATACAATTTAGGAAAAACACTCCATGACCTCAACCTCGAAGAGATCACTGGGGAAAGAACAGCTATGGCAAGACAGGCCAAAGCAAAAAACTAAGCAAATGGGAGAACAACAAACAAAATCTTCCACACAGCAAAAGAAACCACCTCTAAAACTAAAAGGCAACCCACAAAATTGAAGATATTCACACAGCATGTATGTTTTTATCCTCTAAAAATATCAAGAGATCACACACCACAGCAATAAAAAGGCAAATGACCCAATCAAAAAATGGGCAATCCAACTGAATAGACAACTATCTATAGACAACACATAGAAGAACTACAAACACCTGAAAACACGGTCTACATCACTCATCATCAGAGAAATGGAAATAAAAGCTACAATGAAATACCACCTCACACCAGTGAGAATGACCTCTATCAAAAAGACTGAAAACAGCACGTCTCAGTAGGGGTGTGGAGAAAAAGGAACCTCCTACATTGTAGGTGGCAATGAACATTAGTGTAACTTCTTTGGAAGACAGTATGGATACCTTTCAATGAAATAAGAGTGAATCTACCATTTGATCCCACTCATGGCTTATTCCCAGAGGATAAAAATTCTTTAATCAGAAAAAAATATCTTCACCCTTACGTCATAGCAGCACAGTTCACAATAGCCAAACAGGGAAATATCCTTTATGCCCATCAAGATGACTAGATAAAGAAGCTGTGTATATATTCTCAGTGAAATTATAAGCAAAATTAAGCCCTTTGCAACAATCTGTATGGAACTGGAGGAGATCATTTTACATGAAGTAAGTTAGAAAGAAAAAGAGAAATACAAGATTGTTTCAAGTATATGTGGAATACAATGAAATTAAACAAAACAAATGACACAAAAAATTAGATGAGATGATGACTACCAGGCGTGTGGGAGTTGGAGAGGGAATAAAAGAGACGAGGAGGTGGTGTTAAAGTACACTTGAATTTTGGTGGTGGATATGGTGGGAAATGCAAACTGAGATATAAATTCAATATCCTAAAATAAATATAGCAGAGATAATAAATATTACTGTAAACAGAAATTTAAAGTAAAGTTCAAAAACAGAAAAAGGAAGAAAAAAAGATAAATTATGTGAGAGTATAAATAGTGGCAGCATCTGGAAGTGACTGTAATCTATTGACAATTCATCAAAAACTTGTTTATAATAATTTAGCACTATTTGGGGCTTTAGTAGAGACATGAATAAACATAACTAATAAGAAAAATAGACAAACCTTAACAAAATTCACAGAACATGAGATAGTGGTACCAGTGGTGAGGGGAGGATAGAGGGGAAAAGGTGGTGGTAAAGGACACTTCAAATTTGGTGGCAGATGTGATGTGAAATACTCACAGACAATTGCATACAGCCTTCTTGTGAGAAAGTTTTAAAAATACTTGACTAGGACTTCACTAGATTATAAAGTTTGAGAAATTAAAATAGCCATAATGATCCTAAAAATGCAAGACCACTAAATGTATTGTTTTATGACTGATAGAATGCTGTAACAGCAAAAAAAGCACACTAATGTAGCACTATGAAAATTTTAATAAGACTGAATTTATCTATATATATATATGTATATATATCACATGTACTTTACTTATTTACTTTTGCTGTGTCTGTTGGTGTCATTCTGTTAATTACACCATCATCTTTTGAAAATTATGCTTGCAATTCCTAAACTCCCTCAGCAACTTCCACAGGTATACAGTCCTTAAAGACACTCATGATATACTTCATTCCTAAGAGGGTCTTTTACAAGCTTTGAAAATCCTCTCAGTTGCTTACTCCATCATTTTATACATTAGGTAATAATCTAGTACTCTAAAGACTGGCAGGATTAATTAACTTGTAACTTCCACCAGTGTAGCATAAGTGATGAAGATAAATCATATCGGCTACCATTTTTAAATCATACAAGGGAAAGTATTATTTTTAAAGTAAACATAACAGGCTATGTGTTAATTAGCATAAAGACTTGGATTAAGAAAACTGACATAAACCACCTAATCTAACCAATCGAGGAAAAATTTCTACAGGACACAGTGGACAACGACCTTGACGTCTTTCACAGAAGCCACCAATGAATCCAAGACATTGCTCAACATTGCTTTTCAATCTTTCTTATCTATGTTCCATATCAAAAATAATTTATATGTGCACACATGCACGCACACATACACACACAAAGATGGAGAACAAATGGTCTTGGAATAAGCAAATAGAAGAGAAATCCTCCAGAAAGAATTTGATTTAATAATGCTCTTGGAAATAGTGACATCATGCCCTGAAGTATTATAATATTTTTAGTGAAACACATTCTGATTAATATTTATGATTCTTCATGTCATGAAAATGATTTTTCATTTCATATTCATATTTGATATGTTAATTCCATTCTAAATTATTTCATATGGGAGTTAGTACAAATTATCTTTTACATTATCTATTAAAACTATTATGTTATTATTGACAAATATTGATTTCTTTTATAGCAATCATGATGAATGATTTCAGCTTTAAATGTATTTATGATAGGAAACTCATTCTTAATTAAAATATCACAAAAAAGAAGGAAGATGGAATTTGATGTTGTTCCATTATAAGTGTCAGAAAACAGGGAAACACTGTTGGATGTGACACTAGTGGGAAGCTTCTCAGCACCACAGCAGCTTGGGAGGACCCAAAGTGGAACAGTGCCCACCAGGGAGTCAGAAGGTGGTTAGGAGAGATACAGGGATTGCAATGATAGGCTGAGACTTGCAGATGCTGCAACAATAGAGGTGATGACAGACACAGCCAGAAGACTGAATGACTGAGCAGCAGATCACAACAGTTATCACTCTCCCCTAGTCAGTGGACCTCTCTGCCACTTAGCAAACACACTGTATTCACTGACACAGCAAAATAAAAGAATAAAAACACACTTCAGAAACCTGAAAACATTAAAATTATAAATCAAAACCAGATCATGGCCTGCCAAACAAATAAAAAAATAGCAGCTAAGTAAGAAGGACCCATAACTTGCAGAAAAAAGAAAATAATACACTTGGAAATATTAAGGTATCATGACAATACAAGAAAGACAGCCCATTAGAAACCAATTTTGAGGTCATGGATGATTGTTTAAAATGGATAAAGAATTCAGAATTACAATCACAAAGACATTTAGAGATAAAATAAAACTCAGAAAAATAAGTTATGAACTAAAGGTAAGTAAGGAGAAGGCTAAAATTTAAGTTTATAAAATGAATTGACAGAGCTCCAGAAGTTAAGAATAAAATAAATAAAAGGAACCAGTGTACCAAATAAAATTTTGGAAACAGAATTGACAAAATAGAGCAAAGTATCAATGATCTGAGGTAGCAAAGTGTAGAAAGGAACTATATGGAAGAAAAGTGAGACAGTAAATTCAAAAAATAAATGAATAAACAATCTGAGAACTATAGGACTCTATTAAGAAAGGCAACATAAAATTAATGGGTGACACTGATGGTGAAGAGACAAGTGATAGAGAACACACTCAAAGAAATAATTGTTGAAAATTTCCCAATCCTGGAGAAGGAAATTAACAAACAATTCAGAGAAACCAGCAGAGATCTCACTTATCTAATGATAAAGGTGTGTCAACACCAGAAAAGTATATAAACCCAATAAAGGAGCATCCAAATATACCAAGCAAAGGTTAGCACATCTAAAGAGACATTGACAGAAACAAATAATTGCAGGGACTTTAATAATAATGATAGAAACTTCAACATTCCACTCTCAGTAAAATACAAATCATCTGGAAAGAAAAATCAACAAAGGAACAAGGGTTTTCCAAACCAAATTAAAAGATGTGGACTTAATAGATATAGAGTATTCACCTTCAAACAATAGATGACATATTATTTTCAAGTGTCCATGGAACATTATCAAGGATAGATCATGTGTTTGGATACATATCAAATCTTAACACATTTAAAAAGATTAAAATAATATCTAACATGCTTTCTGTTCACAAATACATCAAAGTAGAGGTCATCAAAAAGTGAAAAGAGGTGAAAACGAAAAGGAGAGGAGAAAAATTATTATTGAACAACTATTGTGTCAACGTGAGATCGACTGTGATTTTAAAAATAATTGAGTCAAATGAAAATAAAGATAAAGTTTATCAGAGTATATTGGAAGCACTAAAAGTAGTAGTAATGGGAAATTTTACTTTGATAGAATCCAACCCTAGGAAACAAGAGACATAAATAAAAAACCTAAACTTTCACCTAAAAATAGTAAAAAATAAGTAAAGATAAACCAACAGCTGTTAGAAAGAAGGAAATAATAAAACATAGCACAGAAATTAATAAAGTAGACATCAAAAAGACTTAAAAAATCAATGAAACCAAGATTTGGTATTTGGAAAGATAAAGAAAATAGAAAAGTTACTAGTCAGAATAATAAAGAAGAGGAGAGAAAACACAAAAATTAATAAAATCAGATAAAGTGAAGCAAAAGTCCCAGACCAGATGATTTCAATTAAGTCAAACATTGCAAGAATTAATAAGAATCCTCCTTAGACTATTTCAACATATTGAAGATGGCAAACTTGCAAACAATTTTTATGATGCCAACCTTACTCTGATCCCAACACCACATAAAAACAACACCTGAAAAAATTACTAACCCATACATTTGATGAATACTGATGCCAAAATCCTCAACAAAATATTAGAAAATTAATTCAACATTGCATTAATGGAATCATACGTAACAATGAAGTGGGAAGTATTCTGGGAATTCAAGGATGGCTTAGCATATACATGTCAATAAATATGATACTTCGTATCAACATAAAGGACAAAAACTGCATAATCATCTCAATAGATGAAGAAAAATAATTTGACAAGATTCAATACCACTTTATATTAAAATCTCCACCCCCAAAATGGGCCATGAAGGAACGTACATCAACATAATGAAGACTATATATGATAAACCGGTAGCTAACATGGTACTCAATGGAGAAAAAACTGAAAGCTTTTTCTAATATCAGAAAGAAGGCAAGTAGAAGCACTCTCACCAGTACTATCTAATACAGCGTTGGTTCTGACCAGTGTGATCAGAAAAGAAAGGGATGTACAAGGTATAAAAATTTTAAAGGAAAAGTGAAATTATTACTATATGCAGATTACATGACAATATAGTGTGACTTTAGTAAAATATCATCTAAAATAATAAACAAGTATAGTAAGCTGGCAAGCTACAAAATTAAGATTTAGAAACTGTTGCTTTTCTATAGCAATGAAATTGTAAAAAATGTACTCAGGAAAAAAGTCCCTCTTACAATTGCATTAAAAATAATGAAATACTATTGAATAAGTTTAACCAAAAAAGTAAAAGACCTTTATTCTGAACCATAAGACATTGTTAAAAGAACTAGAAATGACACAAAGAGATGGAAAGACATTCCAGGCTCATGGACTGGAAGAATTAATGTAGTCAAAATGTCCATAATACCTAAGGCAATATACAGATTCTATGCTATTCCCACCAAAATCCCAAAGACATTCTTCACAGAAATAGATTAATCATGAAATTTCTTTGAAGCTACAAGAAACCCAGAATAGAAAAAACTATTCTGAAGAAAGAGAACAGAAAAATGGAGGTGTCACATGCCCTGATTTCAAATTTTACTACAAAGCATTATGATGCATACCTTAAAACAAAGTTATAATGCAATATTTTTCAATAAAATAAATTAAAATAAAATAACATGAAATGCAAACTTCACATACATAAAAATTGCAAATGTAATTACTATAACTGAAAACACTACAGTAACTGTTGATAAGTAGCAAACAATTGATAATATTCCATAAATGAAAGTTAATATTAAACTAGGCAAAATAAACTCAAAATATATGCATATTTTCGGTTTCAGTTTCAAGATACCATACACGGTAGATTGTTAACTATTTTAGTTTGATATGTAGGTGATACAGCATTGCACTTATTATTTCAAAGGAAAACTTTTTGATCTCGTAGTTGAGTTTTACAGTATTGAATTTTTATCTGTATTTGTATATTAAATACTAAGATTCTCCTGGACTACTCAGATACTTATTTCTGAAGAAAAATTAGATGGCTCTAGAGTAGCTTAATTGCTTCATTTTAAGTTGGAGCAGGGAATCTTTCCTGATGGGAATAGTTTTCATGAATCTTTGCAGGCAATATTATGAAAATGAAAATGATTATCAGGAGTGGTATAACTAAATTGTTAAATTATATTTCCAGTAACTCATAAGCAGTCTTCAGCACACAAGCTTGTTATAAACAGTGAAACCCTTGGCACAATGACAGAGAAGGAACAATGACCCTCCTAAATATACTGATATGTATATAGGCAATAAAGTAAATAGAATGTGTTTATTTTCTCGTCATGTAGAGAAATTAGATTAACACCAGACTAGTGGCTTCTTTCAAAGATATGACACTTGACTTGTGATTTTATTCATGTTTCAATTTGTCTGCTGTTCTTATCATGAAGTTAGCTCAAGAATCTAGATTTTCTTGGAAACATTCATACTTTCAACTGCATTGCTTGTTAAATCAGGTATCCTAGTTGACAGCTTTTTTCAACTAAATTGAAGAAAGAAAACTGAAATCACTTAGGGTTGAATCTGTTTTACTTTATTGCCAAGAGTTATTTAAAAAATCTGTCCTTTAAATGGATGAGGTGGTGCAACCAACCATTATTAGGTTGTTATTTTATGCCAATCAGTGTTCTATACATTGTAATTTCATCTTTGTTTTAAGATATGAGGTATTATTTATATTAAGATACATAGTACATAGAATATAGGAAATGACCTATAATAGGTAGCACTCACTGTTTTTATTATACTAAAAAGTCTCAGTTTTTGTACTTTTTTTCTATTTGATATTTATTGAGGTAAATTTGATTTTCAAAATAATTTAAAGTTATATATGCAGGTTCATTGTTCATCAGGCATATGAGAACATTCCCTTCCCAAAAGCAAATTTCTAAAAGTCATCCACAACCATCCATTTGTTACTATCCCCCACACATTTCCTCATAGGTAACCAAGGTTTTAATTTCAATGTCCAAAATTTGCTTTTGTTTGTCTGTTTCTTTATTTCCCATATATGTGAGATAATCTGATATTTGACTTTCTCCTGACCTATTTCAAGAGAGCATAGTTCCCTTGTTTCATCCAAGTTGTCACAAATGACAGGATTCCATCATTTTTAGGGTTGTATATTATTTTACTACATATATGTCACATTGTCTTTATCCATTCAACTTAGAATAGGCACTTAACTAGTTTCTAAATATTGGCTGTTTTAAATAATGATGCAATAAACATGGAGTTGTATGTATCTCTGCAATTTAGTATTTGCGTGTAAATAAGCAGAAGTGGAATGACAGAATCTAGAATTTAATGCTTCCGTTATCATTTTTGAGAACTATCCATACTTATTCCTATAAAGGATATACCAATTTACTCCAAACAACAGCATAAAATGGAATTATTTTCTCTACAAATTTGCCAACGTTTGTTGTTTCCAGACTTTTGGATAATAGTCAATCACACAGGTATAAGGTGATATTGATTGTTTTGTTTTCATTTCCGTAACAAGTCAGGAAGAACATCTTTTTTATATGCCTGCTTGTCATCTGCTTGTCTTTGGACACACACACACATACAAATATGCACACATACATAAATATATATATTTATATACACGTATACATGTATATACATACATATAGAATATAAATGAAGAGATATTAAAAATATTAACTAAATGAGTTGAATAATATTTTAAAAGGATCATCTTTAAAGACTGTGTGATTTATCCTAGGACTGCAAGAATGATTCTACATACTCAAATCTATTCATGAAATGCAAAACATAAATAAAATCAAGGAGAAGAGTATATAATAAAGAGATGAATAAAGAGCATTTGATAGGAATCAGCACTCATTTATGATAAGAATACATAAAATGAAAATGGAAGAAAATAAAATTATCACTGCAGATGGTATGATAACATATGTAAAAAACCTTAAGGAGTCCACTAAAAATAATCACAGTTAATTAATGAATATAGTAAAGAGACCAATTACAAAATTAATTTAAAAATACGTTGTGGTTTACATGCAAATAAATGAGAAGAAAATGAAATCAAGATAAGTATTCCATTTACAAAAGAAGCAAATATGATTAAATTCCTTGTAATGTAAGGAGGGGTATGACCTATACAATGAGACTGTAAGTCTTGGTTAAAACAAATAGAGAGAAATACAAAGAAATAGAAGGCTATCTCATACTCATGGTTAGAAGGAATTAGTGTGGCTAAAATGGTCATCTTATCTAAAAGTAATATAGAGGTTTAATGCAATCCCTAACAAAACTCCATTACCCCACAGGAATTTTCCAAGGAAATAGAATTTTAAAAAATTGAAACTTGTATGGAGTAACAAAGGACCCCACACAGCCAAAGCAATCATGAGAAACAAAAACAAAAGTGGAGATAACACACTACCAGATCTTGATCAATAACACAAAGTGATAGTGTTAGAACTGTCAGGTACTTGAATAAAAAAGATAGGTCAGTGGAATAGAACTAAATCACCAGAAATAGACTAACAAATATATGATCAATTAATTTATGAAAGAGTAACCAGAGTATGATGGAGAAAGGAAAGTTTTTTCTATAAATGGTATTGGGGAAAATGATGGCCATATACAAAATAATGACTCTAGACCACGACTAGCACCATACATAAAACTAAATTCAAAATGAATTAGAGTCTTGCATTTAAGACCAGAAATCATATATACTTAGAAGAAATATAAGTGATAACTTCAATGACATTGGCCTTAGAAAGATATTTTGAGAATCCACTGCAGTGGCAAATGAAAAAAAAAATGATTATGTGAGACTACAACAAATTAAAAACCTTCTTTGGAGTGAAGAAAACCATCACTTAAATGAAAAGACATTATACAGACTGGGAATAGATATTTGCATATCATAAATATCATGAGGATTCAATATTAAAATATAAGAACTCATAAAACTCAACAACATGAAGATGACCATCCCAATCGAAACTGGTCAGAAGTATTGGATAGACATTTCTCCAAAGAAGATAAATATATGTCTAAAGAAAGTATAGAAAGATGTTCTTCCTCGCTTGTTATTAGGAAAATGCAAATCAATGCAACAAAATATCTTATACCTGTTAGATTGTCTATTATCCAAAAGTCTGAAAATAATGTTGGCATAGAGGTAGCTAAAAGACAATCCTTTTACACTATTTTTGGGTTTGAAAATCACTACTGTCAATAGAAAGCATGCAGAGATGTCTCACAAAATTGAGAATGGAAATCCATTAAGCCACTGCTATCTTATTTCTGGGTATTTATCCACATAAAAGTACTAATTAATGGAGATATATGCAACCCCTTTTTTATTGCTGCATTATTTTCAATAACCAAGTATTGAAAATTACTTAAGTGCCCATGGTCTGTCAAAAGAGTAAAGATGTGGTACATGTTTCAACACTACATAGCTCTATAAAAGATAAAATGGTCTCATTTGAGACAATTTGAATTAAACAAAAAGAGATTATGCTAAGTGAAATGTCAGAAGGAAAAGACAAATATAAGATTATCTCTCTCATATGTGGAATATAAAGAAACAAATCAAAGGTACAGACAAAATAAATCCCACTTTGGACATCGATGTAGGACTGAGGTTGCCAGTGGAGGAAGGTATTGGAGAGGGCAGGACAATGGGTGCTGATTTAATGGGCAATGGTAAAGTACTTTTGGAAATTTTGTCTTGGGTGTTTTTCACTGTGATATATTTGAGAATTATGAACAAGCACATACAAGTTTCTTATAAATCAAAATTACCTCAATGTATATTAAATTAAAATGTAGTGTATTTACATTTGTCATGATATTATACTATTGTATTACACATTTAAAATGCTTTAACAAAAATATTTATCTTGTTTCTTTTAAAGATTGTATCAGGTCTATGATAGATTACTTGCCCTTAAATTAAATGTTTTGCTATTATCCCAGTAAGAAATTGGGAAGTGAGATAAGCAAAGATCTCGGCAATTTTCTGCTTTATGACATTTTATGATACATTAGAAACAAGGCACTATCATTTTTGTGTGAAACTGTACATGCTCTACGTACAGAGAATCTTGCTATCAATGTTGAGAATTTGGTATTTCCAAATAAAAATATATTAGTGGTATAACTGAATTCAAAATACTCTTAAGTCGATGACTATATTTTATTAAATGCAAATTATTTTGATAGCAATACTTTTTAGAAAAATTATAATTCAATGATTTTTATATTTCTGAGACTCAAAAATATAAATCTTCAATATAGCAATATACATTTTAGAAAGATTGAAATAGTAATTCAATTCATATTTAAGGAAACCTGTAACAATATCAAAGGCCTCAATGTTGTGACATTAGTAATTTCAAAGGGAATGATGATTCATTTTACCTGTGTCAATTTTAGTAAATGCACTGAAATATTTTAATTAGTTTGAGAAAAATGATAGCTTTATATCAGAAAATAATTTGCATCTATATGAACCAATGAAATATGCTGCCTTTAGATTAAGAAGTTTGGGGTTAAATTCACCATCAGTTTTTTGTTTTCTGAAAATCCCAACAAATTCAGCTAGAATTGTGAAGGAACAGGACAAATTTAGATAGCAGAAATATGAAGGAAAATGTTTTGGTGTTAAATCCTCATTTTCTAAGTTACACATACTTTTGAAAGTAATTACATGCCTATATTTTGCTTCTTTGTCATATTGATTATCATAAATTGTATTTATAAATAAAGGAAAATTGCCAAAATTACTGTTGACAGGCAAATCATTTGAATGACTATTGTTAACATTTATTTGTTTCGTAGGTAATTTCTTTTATGTTTAATAAGCAGAATAATTTTCCTGTAAAGGAAATTGTGAAAGTATTCTTTCAAAAATAGACAAATAAAGCAAAAGTGGATGTAAGTCTTAAAGATACATGACAATATTTATTGTGCAGTTATTACAGTTCAATTATAATAGAAAGTTTTCCAGTCATTATTTTAATTTTATATTCCATTATGATTTAATTCATTTATAATACTTTTTGTTTTTCAGTATAATAAAGTCACACTTCAGTCAATGTTTATATCGTATCACACCAAGAGAAAGAGTTCTAGTGGAAGTCACCACTATCATTCATATTCTTTAAACTCTAGACCCACTATTTTTAAATTGTCAGATGAATCATGAATTTTGCACAGTTACACAAGTGGGATAAAGTTCATAAAGTTACATAAATTGCTTTAAAATAAAGTAATTTTGTCTCTGCATTTTACCTCATATAATTAACTTATTTTGTGTCTTTAGACATTGTACTATTTATTGCAAATTCAGGGGTCAGAGATAACAGACGGCGCATAAATGAAATCATGTTCTAAAACTTTATACTTGATAAGTGGTTGCGAGTGTAAATTTTGTTTTTAGACAGCTATGAGTTTAAATAGTAATTCTGCTTTTACTTACAAGTCTTTGTTTTCCCCAATCCTTTATTACTCATCTGCAAAATGAGAATAATAATAAAATCTACCTCAAAAAATTTGTTGAGAGAATTAAATGAGAAAAAGTATGTAAAGTGCTTATTACAGTGAATGGCAATTTGTGAGTGCTATCTTTTGGCAATGAACTATAGTTATCCACAAATGAATGATCGATGCTTTAATACAGATAAAATTGATTAATTTTAATGTAAAGGATAGTTTAGAGGCAGAAAAATTATAGCTCTGGGCTAGATTTTGTCTCTTTTTTTTGTTTCTCTAATTCAGAATTTTGCAAAAAAATTATACATTAAATAAGACAGATGAGATGTTAGATAAAATTCCTAACCTGTGGATTCTCATGTAAATAAAGAATATATGGGAATAAAGGTCCATAGCCTTTCATAGTAAAAATTATAGTTAAGTAGTTGTTTACTTATAGAGTCTAATTGATTAGTTTCTCCACTCTTGTCTCTTCATGATAATTTGTTTTTTTTGGCTTAAAGAAATTTGAATTTTTGAGGCCTTGTTTAGATCAATAGAAGCAAGAGTAACACTCTCTTTTCCTTATGTAAGCTATGGGAATCCTGTAGTTGCATTGTTCCAGCTGATTCTTAATGCATAACAATTTCTACGTCAAACAATCTGAAACATATCCCTGATAAAGTGGAGCAAAGTGATCTCAACTGAATTTGCACAAGAGGTAGTTTATCAGAATCTTAATTTACCAATATATTTGAAATGTTTTTAGAAATATACTTGACATAATAGAAAAGAACTATGTGAATTGAAAGATAACATATAACATAATAGAAAGAGATAATAGATCAGAAAATTATACTCATTGTGACTCATAAGGCATAAAATCAGTGTTGGTGAGGCAGTTCACCGCCATTTCAGAAGTCTTCCTCTATCATTTGGCTACTTATCTACTAGGTATTTATCATTCCATAGGTAATAAATTCATGCCTAATGCTGCATGGGTTCTAAATGATTTCTTTCGGTTTGAAAACATTATGCTTGGGCCTTCAGTGACTTGGATCTGAGATAGTACAACAACAAAGCGGCAGCATATAGAATCAATGAACAAAAATCAGTAACATTTATATATGCAAACAATAAATTATAGGAAGACAAATTAAGAAATAAATCCCATTCACAATAGCATAAAAATATAAAATGGTAATAAACTTAACAAAGGAGGTGAAAGACCTCTACAGTGACAACTTTAAGATATTGAAAAAGGAAATAGAAAATAAAAATATATGTGCTCATGAACTAACATTATTGAAATAAACATCTTACCCAAAGCAATATACAAATTTAATGCAACTCCTATCAATATTATCAGGGATATTTAAAAAAAATCAAGAGAACAAAAATGTTTGTATGGAACCACAGGACAGCTTGAATAGCCAAGGCAATCATTAGAGAAAAAATATAATAGAGGAATTATACTGTATGACTTCAGACTACACTATAGAGCTGCTGTCATCAATACAGTATTATAACAAAAACACATAGACCAGTGAAATAAAATTGAGAACCTAGAGATAAAAAAATATATATATGGACATATAGTCTGTTATAACGGAGCCAGAAGTATAAATGGAGGAAGGAGGCTATTCATCTGCAAAAAAAGTGAAGCTAGATTACTCACTAGTACCATGCATAAACTTTAACTAATAATTGATCAAATATTGGGACATAAAATATGAAATAATAAAATAAATAAATGACATTAACCTGTAATATGTCTTTGGGATAGTGGCACTTATGCAATTGAAACTAAAACCTAACAGATCGAACTGCATTAAACTTAAAAGTTTGTTTATTGAAAAAGAAACCACTTCCATAATAATAATGCAACCCATTAAATAGAAGAGATACATCAGACAATAACTTTATCTCAAAAATATATGAAAATTATATACACTTCAAAAACAAAAAATCAGTGATGGAGACTAGTAGGAAGTACTTACA
The DNA here is from genome assembly GCA_004363575.1 of Solenodon paradoxus. Lineage (NCBI taxonomy): Eukaryota > Metazoa > Chordata > Mammalia > Eulipotyphla > Solenodontidae > Solenodon > Solenodon paradoxus. The sequence continues at coordinate 456,112 of RJWH01001057.1, forward strand.
AGTCGCTCCCCACAGACATCAGTAAAAACAAAATAAAACACTTATTTTCATGAGACAAACACCGAGAAACAACTGGGACTTCAGCTTGAGACAGAACAACTGACAACTAATGGTGGGTGAGCACACCAGATGCTTTCTCAGGTAAGATGAAGATTTGGATTTGGGATGGTGCTCAGGAGTCTTCGAATGCATGGTAGGGTGGAGACCAGGGATTTCAGGACCAGATGCAGAAGCAGCGAGAGGCAGGCGAGTGGAAAGGAGACACAGACCCAGGGAGGGAAAATTTGGGAAGGGGTGAAAGGAGAGTCAGCGCACCAGGAGCTGAGCTGGAGTCACATGGTGAAATTACACTGGGTGCAGCCATAATCAGAAATCAGTCAAAGAAATTCCAAGCTCAAACACCTCCCACAACCATTTTATGCCAGAGCCTGGGGTCAACCCAGCAGAAATCTCTCCCACCGCATATCCACACACCAGATATTGCTGGATTACAGTGAGAAGGCAGTCCCAAACCTCAACTATACGTGCTATCCCCACCTTGTGGGTAGAGACGAAACTGCAACCTGAAGTCAATCCTGGGCAAGTCAAACCTATGCAACACGAGGGAATTCAAACTTTCTGAAATATAAACAAAATGCCAAATAGAGCAAAGGCACAGAGAAATGTAAGTGAAATGATGAATCCAATAAAAAAACCCAGTGGAAAATCTGAATACTGCAGACAAGCAAAAGTTAAAGGAGTTTATCACCACAAAACCGGCTTTGCAAAAAATATTAATGGGTGTGCTATAAAGCATGAAGAAACTACACAGAAAAACAGACATCAAATATTAAGAGTGGAGAGGAACAGAACAAGAATGTGGATATTAAGATTGAGTGGAAGGCTAATATGCTTTGAAATAACATTAGGAAGTAAACAAAGAACTATGAATGCTAATTTAAGGGTAACCTCAAAAAAAATCCCCAGGGAAAAAGTGAAGAATAAAACAAAAGGCAAAAATCAATCAAAACATAACTGCTTCCATCTGACGTAAGAAGAGAAAGAGAACAAAGGCATCATCTGGAGCAACACAGAAAAGACAAATTATAAAATGACACTAAGCAGCTATATCTACAATCACCCTAAATGTTAATGGAATAAAGTCACAAGTGAAATGATGCAGAGTGGCTGAATGGATTAAAAAACATAACCTAATCTTCTGCTGCATTCAGGAAACCCACCTTCTTTCACAAGATAAACAAATGCTCAAAGTCAATAATGGGTATACAATCCTACAGTCAAAAGATAGCCATGAAAAAGAAAGAACAGATATACTCATATCAGATAAAACAGATTTCCATCTAAAAAGCAGAGCAAAAGAAAGAGATGCACACGATATAATGATTAAAAGATCAATTCAGCAGGAAGACATAACACTTGCTAACATATAGGAACCAAATGAAGGAGCATCAAAATATATGAAACAAGTATTAGAACTGAAGAGAAACATTGACAGCAACACAATAATAGTGAAGGACTTCATCACCCCACTTACAACAATGAACTAACCATCAGACATAAAATTAGCAAGGAAACATCCACTTCAAATGACCATTCGGAACAGATAGGTCTAATAAACATATATCGATCACTTCACCCAACTACTATAGATACTTTCTTCTCAAATGCTCATGGAACATTCTCAAGAATAGATCATATGCTGGGATAAAAAGCAACTCTCAACATATTTACAAAGATTGAAGTAATACCAAACATCATCTCTAACCACAATGGCCTAGAACAGGAAATCAACCACAAAAATAAAGCTGAAAGACCCCAAACTAATTGGGAACTCAACAATATGCTCCTGAATGGTTAAAAGAGGAAATCAAAGAGGCATTTTGAAAGTACTTAGAGAAAAATGAGAATGATAATACGATCTACCAAAATCTATGGGATGCAGCAAAGCAGTACTAAGAGGAAAACCCACTGTAATCCAGGTCTATCTCAAGAAACAAGAAAAATCACAAATAAACGACTTAACTCTATATTTAAAACAACTAGAGAGAGAACAATTAAAGCCAAAAGTTAGCAGAAGAAAGGAAAAAATCAAAATTCTAGCAGAAATAAAAGAAATAGAAAACAAAAAGATAATACAGAAGATCAATGAAAACAAAATTTGATCCTTTGAAAAAATAAATAAAATAGATAAGCCACTGGCTAGACTCAGAAAGAAAAAAAATAAAACTCTTATAGCTAGAATTATAAACGACAAGGGAGAAGTTAGAGCAGATACCACAGAAATTCAAGCCATCATAAGGTACTACTATGAACAGCTCTATGCCAACAAAATGGACGACCTTGAGGACATGGACAGATTTCTAGAAAAGTATAGTCTACCAAGACTGAACCCAGAAGAATTGGAAAACCTGAATAGAGCAATCAAAAGCAAAGATATTGAGTAAGTCATCAAGGATGTCCCCAAAAATAAAATCCAGGACCAGACGACTTCTCCAATGAGTTCTATCAAGACTTCAAAGAATAACACCTATTCTTCTGAAGTTCTTCCATAATATTGAACAGCAGGGAATTCTCCCAAATACTTTTTATTAGGTAAACGTTACACTGATACCAGAAACTAACAGAGATGTCACCAAGAACCAGCATTACAGACCAATATCTCTAATGAACATAGATGAGAAAATTTTCAACAAAATATTGGCAAACCAAATTTAACAATGCATCAAAAAGATCATCCATAATGATCAACTGGGATTCATCCTAAGGGTGACTAGATGGTTCAACATGTAAATCAGTTTATGTCATACACCAGACCAACAAGAGCAAAGAGAAAAATCACACAATCATATCAATAGATGCAGAGAAAGCTTTTGACAAGATCCCACACCCATTTATGATAAAACCCTCCATAAACTGGGAATAGAAGGTTCAAAACTTGACATAATAATGACCATATACGGGAAAAAAATCTTAGCCAAAATTGTAGCCAATGGCAATAAATTGAAAGCATTTCCTCTTAGGTCGGGAACAAGGCAAGATTGTCCACTCTCACCATTGCTATGTGACATTGTACTGGAGGTCTTATCCAGAGCAATTAGGAAAGAAAAGTAAATTAAAGGAATCCAAATTGTAAAGGAGGAAGTAAAGCTCTCATTTTCAGATGACGTGATTACGTATAAAAATTCTATCAAAAATCTTCCAGAGCTCATCAATGAATACAGTAAAGAGGCAGGCTCAAAATCAATACACAGAAATCCGTTCATTTTTATATGCAAACAACACACCAGAAGAAAATGAAATCGCAAAAGTCACACTATTTAAAGCAGAAGTTAAATTAGTGAAATACATGGGTATATACCTAACAAAGGAAGTAAAAGATGTATACAATAAAAACTGAAAGTCTTTCTTAAACAGAGGAGGACAGAAAGAAATGCAGTTATCCCCTGCTTGTGACTGGAAAGAATCAATATCATTAAAACGGCCGTCTTACCCAAAGCAATATACAGTTTTAATGCAACCACTTTTAATCCCACGGACTTATTTCCAGGAAATAGAACAAAAGATCTTAAAATATGTATGGAATAACAAAAGATCTTAAATAGCCAAAGCGATCATTAGAAAAAAAGAATGAATCTGGAGGGATTACAATTCCAGATTTCAAATTCTATTACACAGCAATAGTGATCATAACGGTATAGTACTGGAATAATAACAGAGTCATAGATCAGTGAAATAGAACTGAATCACCAGAAACTGACCCATTCACATACAGTCAATCTACGACAAAGGAGCCAAAGCATTCGATGGAAAAAAGGAAGTCTCTTCAACAAATGGTGTTGAGAAAACTGAACAGCCACACACAAATGACCATTTTCTAACATCATTCACAAAAATTGACTCAAAATGGATTACAGACTTGGACAGAAGACCAGAAACCATGAAGTTCTTAGAAGACGACATAGGAAAGACTTTCCATGACATCCGTCATAGAGAAGCCTTTGGGGACTCAACTCCACATCAAGGGAAACAAAAAGAAAAACAAACAAATGGAACTACATTAAACTAAGGAGCTTCTTCACAACAAAAGAAAACATCACCAATACCAGAAGGAAACCTACCAACTGGAAGAAGATATTTGCATTCAATATTTCTGAAAAATGCTTAATATCTAAAATCTACTAAGAACTCTTAATACTCAACCACAGAAGAACAGGTAATCCACTCAAAAGTGGAAGGAAGAATTGGAGAGACACATTCTAAAGAGGACATACAGATGACCAATAGGCACGTGAAACTATGTTCCTACTTGCTGTAAAACAAATCAGCAAGATATCATCTTATGCATGAAAGACTGACTATTACCCAAAATTCTGGAAACAACAAATGCTGGCAAGGATGTGGAGAAAAGGGAACACTTTTCCACTGTTATTGGGAGTGCAAATTGTTGCAACCCCTGTGGAAAACAGTTTGGAGATATCTCAAAAAACTGAATATGAAAACCCCATATGATCCTGTCATTCTGCTTCCAGATATATACCCAAAAGATACAAAAGCAGGCATCTACAGAGATGTACGCCTCCCCATGTTTATTGTGGCCCTATTTACAATAGCCAAAAATTGGAATTTACCTAAGTGCCAAACATCAACTAAATGGATAAAGAAGATGTAGTGCATATCTACAGTGGAATACTACACAGCCCTTAGAAGAGATGAAACCCTGAATCAACATGGATGGAATTAGAGGAGATGATGCTAAGTGAAACAAGTCAAAGGAAGAAAGATAGATACCAGGTGACCTCCCTTATAGGTGGAATGTGAATAGACATAAAAGTAACAAATGAAACATAAGCATCCATGAAACACTGTCAACAGAACTGAGGTTACCAAAAGGGAATGGGGCAGTCGGGGCAAATAGTGGTGGAGTCCACTGGACAATGGTAAGAACACTTGGTGATTTAATGGAGGACAGGGTGTGTTGAAACATAACTAAAAAATGGTGAACCTATGCATAGGAAATTATTTTAATATGTTGAATAATTGCTACAATAAGAATAAATTTAAAAAATGATGCGCTCACACAATGGGCAGAAGAACTGAATAGACAACTCCGAATAGAAGACATTCAGAGTGCCTACAGATGCACACAAGAAATGCTCAACATTACTCACCATTAGAAAAATCCAAGTAAAATCCAAAGGAGATATTATTTCAGAGCAGTAAGAAAGGTAAAATTCAAAAAAGTTTAGAAGCAACATGTGCTTCAGGAGTTTTGTAGAAAAAGAAACTGTCCATTGTTGGTTGTAATGTAAAATATTGCAACCTCTTTAGAAAACAATATGGTAATTCCTCAAAATTGTGCCTAAAATTTGATCCAGAAATCCCGTATCCCATATTTGGTACATAGCATGTACCAAAAGATAAAAAAAATCAGAAAGTTTTAATCCACTCCTATGTTCAGAAGCACAGTTTGCAACAGTCAAGGCACAGAAACAATGTCAGTCTATAGATTAATGGATAAATTATAATATATAATGTCATATGCACACACAGGTATTTAAATGTATTCATACACACATGCAAGGAGGCTCTGTGTAGGTATTAAATGTTGCAATTTTGCCTTTTGCAACAACCTGGAAGAAACTGAAAGTGATTATGCTAAGTGAAATATGTCAGAAAGAAAAAAAGAAATAGAGAATGGTTTCTCTAATTTGTAGATTATAAAGAGAAAAAGACAAATCACAACAAAGTGACAGAATGCAAGAAGAGTTTGTCTATTAGAGGTTTGGAAGCATGGAGGGAACAGGGAATGAAGGAGTTAATAAAGTGATGGTTTACGGCACTGGAACCGGTGGTGGAAGTAGTATGACATATAAAGAGGCTGAAGGTAAACTAATATCCTAAAAAACATATATCAAGGAAAGATAAAGAAAAAATAAACAATTATAAAAAAGTTAAATTTTATGATGTAAGTCCATTATTTACTCTGATCTTGTTTGTGTGTTTATTTCATTATTATTTCAATAGTAGTATTTATTATTACTTTGGATGACAATGCTATATTACTTTTAGTATACTGAAATTGCATCTAAGTTTATATTTCACACCACACCAACCACTGAGTTTCTAGTGTCCTTTGCCACCACCTTTTCTCTTATTTCCTTTCTTGCATTTGTCCACAACCCCTAGTAACTACAGTCATAAGTTGTATTAATTTTGCTGGAATTCACGTTCATTTCTTTCATTTCTTTCATTTTCCTTCCTCCATTGACTATATTTTGCACCTATGTGATAGATTAATTTTCCATATAAGTTTGGCTTCATTTCTGGAATCTCAGTTTTATTTCACTGATGTGTGTGTCTTTTTTGTTGTTGCTGCTGTTCCATTACCATACTGTTTTGCCCTGTAGTGTAATATGAAGTAATGACGTGTGGTCTCTCTACTATTCTTTTTTTACCCTTAGGGTAGCTTTGGGTATTTGAGGTCTTTTGTGGTTCCAAATGAACACCAGTATTGTTTACTCAATTTCCTTGAAAAACGTTTGTGAAATTTTGATGGCAATTTTATTAAATAGATATATTGCTTTGGTTAGAATTAACAATTTTAATTATGTCAATTCTTCCAATCCATGAACACGCAATGTGCTTCCACCTCTTTGTGTTTTCTATTGTTTTGCTAAAGTCCTTTAGTTTTCATTGCAGGTATTTGTCACCCCCTTTGTTAATTTCTGTATTTGATATTTCTTGGTGCTATTTTAAATTAAATTTATTTTTAATATATTTCTTCTAATTCACTGTCTACATATAAGAATGTTACAGATATTTGTGTGTTGATATTGTATCCTGCCACTTTGCTGTATTCATTTATTGTTTTTAACGGTTTTGGGTGTAGTCTTTAGACTTTCATAACTATAAAATCATGTCATCTGCAAAAAATGATATCATAGTTTTATTTCATATTCTCCAATTTGTATTTTAATGTGATTTTATTTTCTTATTGCTGTGGCCAAGACTTTCAGGAGTATGTTGAATAGTAGTGGTGAGAGTTGACAACTCTGCCTTGCACTGATCTTAGGGAAAAGGCTCTCAATTTTTCACCATGGATTATGATGTTGGCTGTGAGTTTGTTATATATTGCTTTTATTATGCTCAGGTATGTGCTTTCTATTCCTACTTTTGTGGGAGCTTTATCAGGGATGTTTGCTGAATCTTGTCAGATATTTTTTTCTGCATCTATTGAGATGATCATATGGTTTGATTTCCACTTTGTTGATGTGATGTATTACATTGATTTGTCAATGTAGAACCATCCTTGCATTTCTGGAATAAAACCCATTAAATGATGGTATATAATGTTTTTGATATGTTGTTAAATTCAATTGCTAGGATTTTGTTGAGGATTTTTATGTCTATATTCACAGTGATAATAGTTTATAGTTTTCTCTTCGCTGCTTTCTTTTTCCTAATTTTCATTCACTTTAATAATGGTCTCATCAAATGAATTGGGCATTTGTGCCTCATTCAATTTTATGAAAGAGTTTAAGAAGTGTGAGGATTAGCTCTTTGAATATTTGGTAGAATTCACTTGTGAAACCATCTGGACGTGGGCTTTTTTTGAGATTGTTTATTACTTCTTCAATTTCTGTGCTTGTGATTGATGTTTAAATTTTCTGTGTTCTCCTGGTTCAGTTTTGTGAGGCTGTAGTATTCTAGAAAGCTGTCCATTTTTTTCATGACTGACAAATTTGTTAGCAGGTAGTATTTTTTATATTATTCTCTCCTGAACTTTTGTGTTTCTGTGATGTCAGTTGTAATCTCACCTCTTTCATTTCTGATTTTTTATTAGGGATTTCTCTCTTTTTCTTGGTGAGTCTAGTCTTGTATATATCATTATTTTATTTTTTCAAATAACCAGGTAACGGATAAATTTATCATTTCAGTGGTCTTTTTGTTTTCAATTTGATTTACTTGTGCTCTATTTTTTATTATATTATTTCTGCTAGCTTTATTGTACTTCAATTTGTGGTCCCTTCAGATTTTTTGATAGATAGTAAATTTGAATTCTTTCAGTTTGTATACTCACTTGTATGGCTACAAATTTTTCTCTCAGTATATAATATACCATATGTTCTAGTAGCTTATCTCTTTTTTTTCCACATACGGCTTAATTTTGTCTTTAATTTCATTGAAGAATCAAGAGGTTTTCACAAGTATGCTGCTCAATCTCCACATCATTGTGATTCTTCCATATTGGTTCAATTATAATTTCACCCCCTAGAGGTCAGAGAATATATTTTCTATAATTTCAATCTTTGAAATATGCTGACACTACTTTTGTGCTCCAGGCTATAGCCTATCCTTGGGAATGCTACATGTACACTTAAGAAAAATGTATATTCTTTTATGCTTGAGTGTAACATTATATATAGCCTTTTTATCTGTCACATCTTAGGTCTTCCAAATTCCTTGGGTGGTTGTGTGTACCTCTTGCATCTTCTGAAGTTTTTTTGTAGCTATCATTTTGAATTCTTTCATCCGTTAGGCTTAGCTTTCTCCAATCAAAATCAATTAAGTTCTTTTCTAATAAGCTCCTGAAATTTTCCTTTATTTTGGGTCCTTAGGGTTTTCTTGGGTGACTTAAAGCTTGGCTTGGCTTTATCCTCCGCCTTGAATTTAGCACAGTGACTTTATGTCTTTTTTACTTTATGTTTCTTACTACCTGTGTGATGTTGTGTCAGCCTCTCTCCTGATTTTACTGGTGGTGGATCTGATTCTTCATTTTAGGATGATACCCTCTTGTGGTGGGTCAAGATGCTCTTTCATGTGCTTGCAGTGTTTACAGGTCTCTGAAACAGGGATATTCACCCACAGAGCTGGTGCAGTTTACTGAGCACAGAGTCAGGGACTTCACATTGATGATGTGGACAAGGGTCTTCATCCCTGGCTCTTCAGCCAGGAAGCAAATTCACAGGCCACCACCGTGCAATTTGCTGTACTAAAAGATAGTAGGCAGTGTTCTAAAGTCAGAGTTCAGGGGTAGAATTCACTAATCACAGTTCTCTGGGAATCCCAACCATGTATTTTCAGATCTCTGAATCTGGGATGATACAGGGTGGAAATCTTCAGATCCTGAGGTGCCTGTTCCTAGTATTGGCTGGGTAGGACCAGAGTTCAATGATCCCCACATCTGTAGGACCTCAGGCTTGATGTGTGCTGGCTCCATACTATGGTGGGTCCAGAAACAGGGTTTTGGGGTACCTGAGGCATTATGAACTCTGTTTTCCAGATGTGGTTGTATGAGACTGGGATCTATGGTCTATGGTTCCACAAGACCTGAGGCCTAATGTGCACTGATTTCAGACTTTTGTGGGGTGAGCTACTAGGGACCAGTGTAATTGAGACCTGGCATGCACTGTTTCTCTGGGGAAGCAGGATAAGACTAGAGGTTGATATCATTATCACTGTTAACAAAAATGAATAATTCTGATGAAATCGAATCTATGATTTTATTGTCCAATGAATTATGCTTTTGGCACCTTAACTAATAAATATTGCCTAGCTCAAAGTCATTAAAGACTATCTACTATGCTTTCTCAGAAAATTTAAGATGTTTATTTCTTATATATTTAATGGAATTATATTCAACAGCTGTTTCAAAAGTCAAAATTGTGCATAATGTAACAACCTACTGGGAACATGGGGTGAATCCCTAGGCAAAATAAACCAGAAAAAAGCCCAAATACTATAAGGCTACAGTCGTGTGGAATAAAGAAAAAAGAAATAACTAATAAAACACAACAAAGTCTTCAGGACTCTAATGCATCACTCTGTTTATCAGGGAATATGCTGGGGTAGAAGGAGTCTTTGACTCACAGAGTAAAAATGATAGTAGTGAGTGGTACTAGAAATCTGGTGGTCAGTGTAGATTGATATGCACATTAACTGAGGTGTAATTCTGTTATCCTGGAAAAATAGCACTGCAAACGATTGAAAAATTAGAAACAACTTTTAAAGTATAGATGAAATATTTCAGTAGTTACAAATCCACCTTTCTTTACTAACACTTTGCAAATTTTTTTTGTTTACAAATATATCATATTAGTCACATGTGCTGCTGAAGTACAGATATAAATGTGCTTATCATTATTTTGTATCTAGCTATCAATACAATAGGAAATGAGCATGCACTTATGTGATATGTACTTGGTGAACTTGTACTAATTATCATCATGGAATCAATGTCACATAGAGTCTATGCACAAGATTCAGGAATAAGTTGGATTTGGATTCAATCCACATTCCCCTGCCAACCAACTTTTTGATATTGGATATTTTACTATCTTATCTCAGGTTGCTATAGCAAAATGTTATAAACTGGTGGCTTATCAAATAAATTTATTTCTTACAGCTTCGGAGGCTGGAATTCCTAGACTGGTTTGCCAGTATAATAAAATTCTGATGAAAGTCTCCTTCAGGATGAAGAATTTTTATTTTCCTTTGTATTCTCACATAGCCAAGAGCACAGAGAGGAAGCAAGTTATCGCTTGAATTTTCAAAGGGCACCATTTCACCTAAAGGTTTTCAATCTCATGATCTCATCTATTTCTGATTACCTCACAAATACCGCAACTTCTAATGCCATCACAGTAGGTTTTTAATGTAAGAATTTTGCAAAGACACTTACAATTCATAACACCTAACCTGTTTGAAACTATTTTCTTATGTTTTCAGTGGTGAAAACAATAGAACCTACTCTACAGGGTTGTTCTGAAGATTAGATGAAACAGTATTTGACAGGTGCCTAGTATATACTAAATGTTGTTTTATTAGCTACTGTGATTGATTAACATATATATAACACTATATATTCAGTAATGTCATTTAGAAATTTTATCAGTTTTACTGGTTGGTTGATTGTTTTCAAGATAAAATACATTTAATGTTATTATTAATGAATACTGTATATTACAATTTATAAGTCCTGTAATTAGCATCTCAAGTATCCTGAAGATGTGTTCGTTACACCCAAATGAGTGAACTTGAAGCTTAATTTCAAGGATCTTTACATTTATTTATAATAAATGAATGCCTACATCATAAGCTTTGAGGGGTTCTTACATTGGTAGTTGCCTCCAAATATCTTCCTCATAAATCTATCATAAAATCTAAAATACTCAAATTAGGATAACGTCATTGAATAGTATATCTCTAAGAGATCTAATAATAGTACTCAATTGCCTCATAAAAAATAAAGTTAGAGGATGTGAGTGAAGTCAGTCACATTGTAAAGATTACAAATTTCTCATGGCTCCCTCCTCATTGCTTGGTACATGACCTCTTGGCTTCTAATGTGGTCAGTTGCAACAAAGAACAGAGTATATTTGGATATACCACATGCTGTTTCCCAAGACAAAATTATTTTACTTTGTTACACCTTATTTTCTAGGCTTTCTATGTCCACTTACACAGCAGTTACCTTGTAAATTAGTATATCAGCAACATACAGCTGGCTTTTGTACTCAACTGATAAAGTCACTACATTAACAAATTAGGGTGCAGACTTTTGCCAATGGCTGCCTCTAGTTTCTCTCTGTGGCAGATTTCTGCCAGATGGTCACCTTCTCTGTAAGTAAACTCATGTCTCTGTGAGAACTCTGAGTGCTTTCTTTGATTAAGAGCTCAGTACATGCATGTCCTTTTAGATTTAAGTCTGTCACAAGCAAAAGACAGAGTTCAAAAGATAATCAGAGATGAAACATTCTAGAAAATTTGAGAACAAATGATAGTGCCACCAATGTGAAACCAAACAACCTATCTATCAGAATTAGGAAATTGGATAGCTAAAGAGCCAAATGACTTCCTTGATATGGTGAAAGATATCATTTGACTCTTGGTGTTGAACAATATGTTATAAACAGATTTTAATTTATGATGATGCACGTCTTAAAATCATAAAAATTGTTACATGATTTCCCTCAATAAAATTTAAAACATAAAATAAAGCTAACATAACTTAAGGAGCAGAGATACCAAACAGAGCAAGAAACTTACTAAAGTGAAGTGGGTGGACACAAATAAGCTTTGTTACCTAGTTTTGCTTCGGGATGACTCCGTTTGACTCCACACTTACTCCATTGCTCATTTGGATAGAAAAAGAGCTGCACTTAAATTTGCACAAGATAAAACAAGCAGAACTGTTATCTAGTTGTGATAGTTTTCTATTTTGTTCTCAGAGAATGGAATAAAATAATTGGAATGGGCACCCTAGGTGAGAAATTCTCTACAGGATAGAAAATGGGGAAGGGCTTCAAGGTGGCGTTTCCCAAGAGTAAAAAGAGAACCTCTCCTTTGAAGTGCACAATCAATTTTTGTGAATTCAAGATAACTTGAAGCCTAGCTATCTTGGGGCCCTGGGTGTGTCTTGGTTATGAAGTAAATAAACACTGGTTTTGCTTAATTCTGAGCTCCCTCTCAGAGTAGATGATTAGGTAGTCAGGTTCTTGTCTATTGTTATAATCAACTTACACATAATGAAATAAATGCTGTATGAATTTCAAGAAATCATGAATTAATATCTTTAATTTTGCATCTTTACATGTCACTTGAAAGTTTCCTCATTTTATGGCTTACTTTTATAATTTTTCCCTAAGATTAAATAAAACAAAAGATAATAGCAAATAATTAAATTGCTTTCAGTTAAAATTTTTGATGTAATTTTGTTTCAGAATATCAATGGTTTTAACATAAAAAATAAATTAAACATTGGAATTTAAATAAGAAAAATAGCACTGTATATTAAATAAACATTAAAGTTTAGATATTATATCTTAACTCTTAATTAAATTTGACATGCTTATTATTCATTTAACATGATTGAAGGTACAATATAATAAACCCAATACTTTATATGAGAGCAACACTTTTAGTTTCAATTTTTTTGATTGTATACATGTGCCTATGGAAGTTTGTATGTGTGTGATGGAAGTCATTCTGATTCTAAGAGCTGCTTCAAAATGCATTATGTTGGTGTTCTAAATTTCTTCACTCATTAGTAGAGGAAACTTAGCTATAAGGTACCTTACCACCTCCATCAACTAGAACATTATATTATCATCATGATTCTTGGTACCTGTTAAAATTCAAATAAATAAAATATCATTAAATAAATTGAGCCCAAGATATGGATATAGAATAAAACCATGCCCTGGTGTAGTAGCAGTTTGGTCAATTGCATCTAAATAAGCACAGGTCACATACACCTGGGTTTGAGTCCCAGATTTATCTGCCTGGAGACAGGGGGAACAGCTAGTGTGAATAACTAAAAAAATGCTTTTTCCTCCTCTCTCTACATGCCTTCCTGCCTACTTTCCTTCATTCTTGCATGAGCCTTTAATTAAAAATAATATACAATTTTTTAAATGTTTTCAAGCATTTCTATCCAGAAACTTAGTTATGCTCTTATTTATAAAGGGTAAAATGATATCTGTACCTTCAGAAACTACTGTGTAATCTTTAGCTTACATGTTGTATTCCTGAGCTCTCTACATTTTCCCTCTAAAAAATAGGAGGAACAGAACCACTGGATGTTTTGCAACAAGAATTTCTCAGATATAGTAATTAAAACCTAAATATCCTTGCTTATAAAGTATTATCTTTCCAGAATAGTTTGATACTGGTGAAATAAAACAAACTGAATTAAATAAACATAGTTAATATGGTATTTACAATGAATAAATTTTTATATTTTATTTGTATAAGTATTTATAGACTTACATAGATCATTTACTTATTCCAAAATAGTATCTGAGGGAATCATTGACAAGAATAGTTTATTTACTATAATATTCTGTTGTCTAATAATGTCAGATGAATGCTATACTGTATATAATTTTAACTATAATTGTGGGTGCATAAGACATTTTAGTTGATGCATATTTAATATTATATAAAAAGACAGCATACACCTCTTTGTTGCTAAAGTCAATGAGTGATTTCAGTATAAGACAACTTGAGTGATCTTATATACGAGAGTTGTTTTGATACTACACACTGGTTATGGGTATGCCTCTCACTCCCTTTTCTAAAGTGTCTGTAAGTAAACAGATTATCCAAAGTCAGTTACCATAATTAACTTACTCACTTGGGTATATGAAATCTTGTGTATTCTGTCTGGAGGTACAAATAAGTGAATAATATCTGCAATCATCTCCTCTATGATCTAAGGAATGTCCATTAAGAATAAGACACTAGACTTTCAAGCAAGAAGTTAGACAGATAAAGATTCTAGTCAGTCATTTAAGACTAAACCAGAAAAATCTCTCAACTGATCTATAGAATTGGGAGGTAAGAAAACCATCATTTTAAGGTACAAACAGATCTTCAACCCTGCCAGATTATTGCTTAGAATTGAAGGAATAATGAAAAGCTTTTCTTATCAGAAAAGTGAAAGTAATTCAACATCATAAAATCAGCTTTACATAAAGTATTAAAATAAGTCCTATAAAACATAAAATGATCACATCTAAAAGCAACAAAATATCAATATATAAAAAGTGGGGAGAAGAAATTAAAAATGTGGATAATTAGAATTAGATGACTAACTTGCTTTCAGGTAAAAATGAGTTATAAGCATAGAAATCTTTATTTAAACTCCAGAGTAAATGCAAAACGTACTTCAGGGAAAAAGTCAAGAAAAAAACAAAAAGTGAAACCAATCGCAACACAACTGCTTTCAGTTCACCTAATAAGAGAAAGAGAAGAACAAACACTGTCTACAATAAAAAATGACATATCAATAATAAAACATAAATGTGAATGAATTGAACTTACCAATCAAAAAGCAGAGTGACCAGGTAGATTTAAAATTTAACCCAACTTTTTGTTGCATACAGCACACACATCTTATTTAAAAAAATAAACAGAAGCTCAAAGTCAATGGTTGGAAGATAATTTTAACAGGGAGAGCAATATTTGCATCAGATAAAATAGACTTCCACCTAAATAGGATAATGAAAGAGGGAGATGGACATTATGGAATAATTAAGCGGTCAATTCTTCAAGAAGCTGTAATGCTTATTAAAATGCAGGCACGAAATAAAGAAGTATCATATTATATAAGGCAGTTATTAGCAGAACTAAAAAGACGCATCAACAGCAGTAGAATAATAAGTCTTCAGTAATTCACCTATAACAATAGATAATTGAAGCATGCAGAAAATTAACAGGGAAGCAAGAGTGCTAAATCAGAAATTTGAAAATGTGTGTAAGATTCATTTGCCAAACACTCCATATAATGACTGCAAAATTAAAATTCTGCAACAGGGAAAACAAAAATAGACCCACTGAGTCTCAAGAATGGTAATAAAAAGAAAAGGAAAAGCAGGAACAAATTAGGCAAATAGGAGAGGAAAAAATCGCTAAAGGGGGGAAAACAGCTATCCAATACAAATATATAAATATGATGTGCTATTAGAACATGAAAGAAAATCAGAGAGCAATACAGTTAGAGACAATGGGACAGCTACAAAACTCAAATCTAAAGAGGTACATAGCTGAAAAGTCAATAAAAGGGACTGTCACATGAAGGAAAAAGCAAAGCCGAATAAACAGGAAATGAAATTACAGGCAGAGAAAACTAAGAGAACAAACACTCAAATCCCAATAACAAAGCCCAACATTTCTGTCATCACCCTAATTGTGAAAAAGCTGAATTCAACAATTCTAACAAACATTCAAAGAAGAGCTAATGCCCATTCTCCTTAAATTCTTCTATAAATTTGAATAGGAGAGAAAAGTACCAAATGCAATCTATGAGGCCAATATTACCCTGATTCCAAAATTAGACAAAGAAAGTATAAAATAATGAAAAGTGCAGATCAATATTGCTGATGAATATAGACACAAAAATCTTCAATAAAATCCTGGTAAACAGAATTCAAGAGCAAATCGAAGAAAATTACATACCATGATCAGACAGAATTTATTCCAGTGATACAAGGATGGTTTAAGAAGTGCAAATAAATCAGTATAATCCACCACATTCACAAAGTGGAAATCAAAAACTACATGATTATCTCAGTAGACACAGAAAAATCATTTGACAATATAAAACAACCATTCATGATAAAAACCCTCACCTAAATGGAAATAGAAAGCACACACCTGAGTATAATAAAAGCAATGTATGTCAAATCCACAGCCAGCATAATATGCAATGGTTAAAGCTGAAAGCCTTTCCTCTAAGATCTGGAACAAGACAAGGGTGCCCACTATCACCACTTCTATTCGGCATAGTTCTGGAAGTCTTGGCCAGAGCAATAAGGTGAGAAAAGGGTATTAAAATCATTCAATTTGAAAAGAAGAAATAAAACTATCCTTCTTCACTGATGACATCATACTATACCTAGAAAACCCTAAAGTCGTCACAAAAATATCTGCTAGAAGCAATAAATGAATGCATCAAAATATAGGATATAGAATCAACACACAAAAATCTATAATATTCTTATATGCAAACAATGAAGTAGAGGAGAAAGAAATTCCAATCAAAATAGCACCTTAAAAGATCAATATCTCAGAATAAACTTAACAAAAGAGATAAAAGACATATATAATGAAAACTACTGGACCTTAACAAAATAAAAAGAAGGCACAAAGAAATGGAAAAACATTCCATGCTCCTAGAATGGAAGAATCAAGATAGTACAAATGGCCATTCCACCAAAAGCACTATAAATGTTCAATGCAATTATAATCAAAACACCAGGTACATTTTTCAGGAAAACAGAGCAAACAATACTGTAGCTTGTATAGAATGAAAGTCTTGAAAGGCCACATCTGTTCTCAGAGAAAAAAGAAAAGAAAAGTAGAGGATTCACATGTCTTGACTTGAAACTATAATACAGAATGACTGTCATCAAAGCTGTATCATACTAGAACAAAAAAAGACACACCAATCAGTGGTATTAAATTGAGACCCCCAGGAAATAAATCACACCTATATAGTCTATGACAAAGGTGCCAAGAGGATATAATGTAGGAAGGAATGTCTATTCAACAAATGTTGGAAACCTGAAAGAACATTTCCAAAAACAAGAAATGAGACTGCTCATTTTCTTCAAGCACAAAAGTTTACTCAAAATGGATCAAAGATCTAGACATAAGATCTGAAACCATAAAATACATCAGTGAAAACTGCGAAAAAAAAACTCCATGATCTCAACCTCAAAGAGGGCCTTTGGGGTAGAAACAGAGATTACTCAATAAATGAAGATGGATCTACCATTTGATATAACTATTCCACACTCGGGAATATGCCTAGAAGATACAAAATGTCTAATCGAGAAAAAGAAGTAAAAAAATCTGTATCCTTATGTTCATAGCAACATTATTCATAATAGCTATGACATAGAAAACAACTAAATGTCTGTCAATGCATGACTAAAAAAAAGCTCTGGTACATATACTCAAATGAATTCTATGCCAGGATTAAAAAAGATGAAATCGTTTCATTTGCAACAATCTGTGTGGAGCTGGAGGGATAATGTTGAGTGCAATAAGTCAGAAAGAAAAAGAAATACAAGTGGTTTCACTCGTATGTGGAATATAATGAAATATAGCAAATTGGCATACAAATCCTAATTAAAGTAGCAGGACTCAGGACTGGTTACAATAACCAAGAATTGCATAGCACCTATGTGCCCATCATCAGATGGATAAAGATGTGGTAGATATACATAATAGAATACTACACAGCCCTAAAAAGATGAAATCCTGCTATTTTCTATAACATGGATGGAACTAGATTTTATTATACTAAGCAAAATAAGTCAGGAGAAAGACAAACACCATATGATTTCAATCATATGAGGAATATAAAGTAACAAAACAAAGAAACAGACAAAACAAAAACTACCCTTGGTCATTGGCAATAAAACTGAGGTAACAGTGGAGAAGGAGGGTCCAAGGGGTGGTATTGGTTTATGGACAGGGGTGGTGAGGGTGCATGTACAGCGGAATGTTTTTTTGTAATTTGGTGATTGGTGTGGTGTGCTGTCATATTTGATGGATAGTGAACCAACACATATGAGTTTATATTAATGTGTAAATAAAATTTACCTCAATAAGTAACACAAATTAAAAAAGAACAAAGCATGCTTATTTAAAATTATTTAACTAAACAATTTTAAACGGCTTTACTAAATGTATTAATACATAGCACTATCAAATGCATATAAAATTGCCTATTTGATACTGAAAAGGAAGAAACAAAAATATCACATATAAACAATATAACCCTACATTTCAAGCAACTAGAAAAAAAATGAAGTCAAAATTCAGTAGAAGGAAGAAAATAATAAAAACCAAAGCAGAAATAAATGAAATAGGAATCAGAAAGACAATTCAGAAGATTAATGAAACCAAAATCCCCAAATAAACAAAATTGACAAATTTTGTCAAAACTCACTAAGAAAAATTAGATAATACTCCCATAAATAGAATTAGAAAATAAAGGGGAGACGTGAACAACACAAATACAAAGCAACATGAGACTATTATGATCAGCTTTATGCCAATAAATTGGATGATATTAAGGCCATAAACAGAATTTTAGAAATACACATCATACCAAAATTGATTGAATCAGGGAAAAATGCAAAACCATAACTATCGGAAGCAAGGTAATTAAGGATTTAATCAAAAGTTCCTCCCCAAATAAAAGTCCACAAACATGGCTTTATTAGTAATTCTTAGCAAACCTTTAGAGAATAATTAAAACCCACTCCTAAATTCTTGCAAAAAATTGAAGAGAGAACATTCTAAATAATTTCTATGAGGCTAACATTACAGTGATGCATGAGCCACTAAAGAAGTCACAGGAAATGAAATTACAGATCAGTAGTCCTAATGAACACAATGCAAAAAATTTTCAATATGAATTAGCAAACCAAATACAACAATACATGAAAAGAAACAGCTGTCATGACCAAGTGGAATTTATCCCAAGGATGTGTCAACATTTGCAAGTCTATTAATAGAATATAAAGCAAACTCAAAAATTCAACAACAGAAAAACAATTCAATAAAAAATGTGCAGTAGTGTTAGATAAATGTTTATTCTAAGAAGACATGAGAATGACCAACAGACATATGAAGAACTGTTTGTTCTTCCTCACTTGTTATTATGGAAATGCAAATCAAACTACCAATGACTTATTCCAATGTACCTGTGAGATTGTTATTTAAAAGCATGGAAGCAACATAATATGGTGAGGATGAAGAGAACAGCAAACAATTTACATGGTTATTTGGGGAACAAAATGGAATTAGCTCAACCCATATGTAAAGAAGCATGGAGATTATTCACAATATTGAAAATAAAAATCCCATATGATCCTGTCATCCACTTTCTGGTTATTTGCCAAAAAACACAAGAAGATTAATTTGCATATATATGTATATATATATATCACCCCCATTTTTTGCAGCATTGTTTTAAATAGCCAAGGATTGGAACTTATATAAGCACCCATCATCAGATGAATGGATAAAGAAACATGGTATATATACACAATGGAATATTACACAGTCCTTAGAAACAATAAAATCCTGTCATCTGAGACAGCATGGATGAAGATAGAGGGGATTGTCTAAGTGAAAAAAGTCAGAATAAAAAAAATAAGTAAATTATTTCATCCATATTTGATATATAAGGAAACAAAGCAAAGAAGCAAACTAAATAAAACAAGCCCTTGGAGATGAGCAATGGAACTGAAATTACCAGTAGAAAATGGGGCAAGTAGTGGTGCAGTCCAATGGACATTGGTGAAGAACCTTCAGTATTTTGGTTATGGACAGTATATGTTATAATGTATATGAGCACTGGGAACCTGCAAATATGAGTTTACATTATTTTATAAATAAAATTTACTTCATTTTATATTAAATTAAAAAGCCCTATAACCTTTTCCAAAGCAAAGTATATACCTGTTTCATGACTCTAATAATTGCCCAAGAAAAATCAATACAAAAGATCACAAAAATATTTCTATAAGAATGCTCATAAGTTGTCCAAATGTCCATCAATCAGAGAATATATAAACAAACTGTTATAGTCATACAATGCACTTTAACTCAAGAAGGAGAAGGAATGAATCGCTGATTTCCACAACATATGACTCTCACAAACATTATGACCATTTTCTTTTTTTATAGCCGAGGTGTCTAAGCTATTCATATATTTTGGAGACTAAGGTATTATCTGTTGCATTCTGTGTGAATGTCTTCTCCAAATCTGTGGATTATCTTTTTGTTTTAGTAGTGATTTATTTTACTGTACTGAAATTTTCAGTTTAATATAGTCCTAATTGTTTAGCTTTGCTTTGGCTTCTTTTGATGCAGCTGATCCTTCTCCAAAGACATAATAGGGGCCAAGATCACGGAGTGCTTTATCCACATTTTCTTCCAAGTATTTTATGTTTTTGGTTCTTGTGTCCAGGTCTCTGATGAATTTTGCGTTAATTTTTGTGCATTGTGATAATGAGTAAGCTAGATTTTTGTTGCAGATATTTTTCCTGTTTTACCAACACCACTTGTTGAATAGACTTTTCCTTATTCCACTGCATGCTTCTGGCACCTTTGTCATATATAACTGTCAATATAGGTGTGATTTTATTTCTGGGCTCTGAATTTGATTCCACTGAGTAGTGTGTCTGTTTTTGTTCCAGTAACATACTGTTTTGGTGATGATCACTTTGTAGTATAGTTTGAAGTCAATGAAAGAAGTTCCAAGATTGTTCTTTTTTTCTCTTAAGATATCTTGGCTATTGTAGGCTTTTGGGATTCTATACAAACCAATAATTTTTGCTCCATTTTCTTGAAAACTGTCTATGGGACTTTGATGGGAATTACAACAAATATATATATTGCTTTGTGTATAATATCCATTTTTGTTATGTTGATTCTTGCAATTCACGAACGTGATGTGTTTCAATCTCTTTGTGTCACCTTCTGTTTCTTTTGCTATGGTCCTGTAGTTTTCCTTACAGAGGTCTTTAACCTCCTTTATTAAGCTTATCCCCAAGTACTTTATTTCACCTGTTGCTTTTGTGAATAGGATTTCTGTCTTAATATATAAAGAGCTACTACACCTCAGCAACAAAAAATGACCCACTTAAAAATGGGCAAATGAACTGTCTAAACAAGGCACCAGATGGTCTACAGGCACCTGAAAAAATGTTCTGCATTACTCATGATCAAAGAAATTAAAATAAAATTTACAATGAGTTGCCACTTTACACCAGTGAATGACCTAAATCAATAAGACTCGAAAGAACAAGTGTTGGAGGGAGTGCTTTTCAGAACGCAAATTGGTGCTACTTCTTTGGAAAACAGTAGCAGATTACTCAAGCAAATAAAGATTGAACTACCACTTTATCCAGCAATGTCACTCCTGGGCACAAACCCAGAGGATACAAAAGCCAAAATCAGAAAAAAAAACCTGTACCGTTATATTCATAGCAACACAGTTCACAATAGCGAAGACATGGAAACAATCTATATGTCCATGAAGAGATGACTGGATAAGCAAGCTATGATATATAACTCAGTGGAATTCTCTGCAGCTGTTGAAAAACAAAATTGTGTTGTTTGCAACTATCTGGATGGAACTTGAGGGAATCATATTAAGCAAAATGTCAGAAAGAGAATTGCAGAATGGTGTCACTCATATGTGAAATATAATGAAATGAAACAAATATACAAATACCAACATAAGCAGAAGCATATAGGGACACTGATTACTTGGGGATATAGAGGGGGGAGGGAAAGAAAGAGTTGGAACAATGGAGGCAAAAGTCACTGGAATTTTGGTTATAGGTGTGGGGAGAAATATAGACTGAGAAGCATTTTCAATATCCCAAAAAGAAATTAGCATTTTGAATTAAAGTAATTTAAGATGAATAAATAAATTGTAAATGGATTAAA